>VYXH01008390.1:0-17613 GCA_013397275.1 Burhinus bistriatus | reverse complement strand
TGCAAAGCTCTCTTTTTCATATTATTCGGGGGGGGGGCGGATCATAAATAAATAATATTTAGGAAAACTTGAAGAAAAAATATATTAGACTCTTTAAGGCTGCCTTTGAATCTGTTGCCTTGCACATTGGTATAATATATCTATTAGTTTAGTTGTTCACAGCTATTAAACAATGTTCAATGCAAGTCCTTTGGATTGCATCCAAAATTCACAACATTCACAAGACTTTGATAAAGCACCTCACAGTGCACCAGGTTTATCTAGCTACATAATTTATGCATATATCCAACAGCCTGGACTGCAGCTGCTGACACCTACCACCAGAGTTTTAATCTCTCCAAATATTCATTAACTACATTAAAACATACACTTGTCTCTGAAAGCTGCATAATAGAGAAATCTAGCGTTAGATCTGATGAAGAGTTCTGATGCTTACATGGAGCAAACATTTTCACGAAAACAAAAATTGCAAGTTACTCCACCTAACCCTGAAGGTGCCTCTCTGCTTTACTTTAAAGGCTTTGAAAACTTTAAAGTTCCCTTTCTGGGTGTGTCCAGAACTACTGCACTCCAAGAAAGCTCAGTGCCTGTCTCCAATCTAAGCTTGATCAAGATCCAGAAGTTTTCATTTCTTTGCCCAAAATCTCACAAACCCTCCCCCCCAGTCCAGTAAGTATACTCCACAAACAACAACATAGACAGAGAGGAGATGAAGCCTCTTACATTCTCAGGAACGACTACTAATTGTCTGTTAAACATAGCCTCTGGCATCATCTGCTCGGTGACTCGCCCGGTGATAGGCAGCCCTGACTCAACAGCCTCTGCCCCAAGCGGAGAGGCACTCCCCGCTGCCCCAGGGCCGCACCTTACCGACTCACCCAGGGGAAGGTGCCTGCCTTCCTACAAAGCTGGGCTTCTATACAGAGGCACTAAAGACCCTAAATAAAACAACAGTCGTGAGGTCGAGGGCCATCCTAGAGTAGTCTGAGATTTCGGTCCCATTTCTAGAGCTGTCTCTTAATTCAGCAAACGTTCCACTTCTCAAAGAACAATGTCAGCTCATTTATTTGGAATTCAACGGAAAAAATGTGTAACCTGGTTATTTGGCATCCGAGTCAATAATATTTAATTGTCCTCTGAAAATGTAGGAGAGAAACTCGAAGTTGGTGAAATCCAACAGTGACCATACATACAGTTTCCCAAAATAGCCATCTACAAGATGCAAATTTTGGCTTGCAAAAATATTGTTATGCTGTGGCTGGAGGGTGCCCCAATTCAAACAATTTTGCTTCAGTCTTTAATTAAATTATACGTACTTCAACAAAGATCTAAAAAGGGTTGTGACAAGCAAGAAAGTGCTTGTTTATAGGTGGTGTGCTGCAGTCACATTATACATGACTAGTAGGATTTGTTTCTTTAATTTTTCCCTCTAGATTTCACTTTTCGTAATCTTTGTTCACAGCACTGGTTATGCATTTTCTGAATGTGCACTAGTCATAGAAGTATCATAAAAGTGAAAATATTATCATAATGAACCTGATCTAAAATTCACTAAAGACCTCTTAAACTCAATAATAAGCTTAAATATGGATTAAATAGGTTTGATAATCAAATAAAGTATATTGTTGTGGCATGAATTATGACATATAATTAGTTAATTGAGATCAATTGCAAAGGAAGTGTGCTGGAGTAGCAGTGCTAAGTTGGTTAGTAATTCTAGTATGATTTATAACTCTCAAATCCTGAAAAGGTAGTTTATGTCGAGAACAAATTTATCCAACTTTAAAAGAAAAAAAAAAAAAAAGAAAAAAAAAAGACCAGAAAACACAAAATCACATTGAGTGCCAGAAACATTGAATTAATTGTTCTTTTATACTTCTCTGAAATAATAGCTCAGAAAGATGATTCTTTCTCAAGATTCAAGCTGCACCAAAACTGCCATTTTTAGTACGATTTTGCCCCCTCTTTCACATTTTGAAAGTATTAGCTTATTCTCACAAACGCTTACTGCATTTAAGTTCTCATGTGTGGTTTCCAGGCAGAGGACAATTATGTAAAAGGTAAAATGAATCACAAAAATAAGATCATATATCTCTCCCAATCGACAGAGGGATTCCTGGGATGTAACTGTGTGGAAACTAATGCAAACCTATCTTAAGTTCATTTCAAGATTTCAAATTGATAGGCTGTGCAATTTTGGCCAAATCCCTGGAATTATTTTTAAAACTATGCTTAGTAACTACAATTTTTAGAAGAATGATTTCTTATGATGACACTGTAGATGGACAACCTCATTTCTAACTGAACCGTGCTTTGTCAAGAAATCACACACAAAATGCATCTTTCAGTTCTTGAATTTATGTTGTCTTCTACAGCTGCCAATCTAGAAAATGCTATTAAGCTCCAAATTGGAGACCTACAGAGCTTCATCAGGTCATTGACCTTTCCCTGGCTTTATTGTATAATTTTCTAGGGACAACCTAAAGCCAAGGTCATGTTTTCCACAATTTCCTATGAAGTAGTAAAGCCAGATACTATATTTTACTGAAAAGATTCCTCAACTCTTCAAACACCTTTGTAGGCAGAGTAAGAGAAAAGTAGAAAACACCTCCAATAAACAGAGGATAGACCAACTGGTTGCAGGGTGTATTTAGTATTCTATTTTATACAAGTTAATTGCTATTACTCCTTAGAGATTGGATACAAAATATACAGTCATGTATCCGTAGCTATATTAAAAGAAGCCCAGCACACAATTAACAAAGCTAAGGTAGCCAAGCCACATGGTGGTTGGTTTTCTTACCTTCCCTTCTCTGTCTCTCCAAAGAGGCTACTGTAGGAATCTCAATACCAGCTTGTCACCATTCATGGATTTAAGGAATTCCAATTCTTGCCCTAGCTGTTCTGTGTCACTAGTATAGAAAAAAATGGACAGACCTTATGTAAGGTGAGTATGTAAGGACCTGAGCAATTCTGTCCCCATCTGAAAGTACTTACTCAACGTCCAACTAGTATATTCTACTTGTGTCGTGTGAATGTGGCTGCAAATTCCCTTTGCTCACAGATCCACTAACAATCATTGCACACACAACCATTAAGAGCAGCCTGTTTCACACTTAGTAAGTCCAGAGAGCTGAAGTTCTAACAGTTTCAGCATTTGAAAATGGTGCTACTTATCACAGCTCTACATATTAGAAACCATCACCTCTTCTAACAAGACACATTCCATATATTTTAATAAATTTTCCTCTCCTTTTAAAGAACTTTTTTTGCTACAACCTGAGTATTCCAAACCAAGGATGTAGAAGGGACTGCACATGTAAGATGGAGGGGGCGATTACATGTTAAAGACCCTTTTCATAAAACAATCTTTCTTAACCTTTCCATAATCCTGATCAACATTAATCTGATTATTGACACTGAAAAATACGGAAAAAGGAATGGTTAACAGCCTAAAAAGTCAGGTGGAAATACCTGACATCTCTATAAGCACCAATTCAAAATACAGGTGAATCCTTCCTTGTTATGACAAGCAAGAGAAACAGACTTGTGTGAACTCCGCTATGATTAAACAACTACAGTTTCTTGCCTACAGAACGAGCAGTAAGAGCATGAACTTATTTTTAACAAGTTACTGTTCTAGATACTTTTCTACCAAGCATAAGTAGCTAAAGTGGTGTTTAAGATTTGGTTCATCTACTGCTTTGAGACCCTCTCCATGTTGTGGAGACTCAGGTAAAACTGTCTGCTGTTAGAATGCCCTGGCTAGAAATACTTGAGAGTAGTATGTACAAAATGTCAGTCTCCAAGTCGATTTATTTAGTAAAAGTCTTAACAATACTGATATTGCAAAGCATATAACTGCATTTCAGAGCAACTAGAAATACCAAAATTTCTTGAGAGCCTCTTTCAGCCATACTAAATTCTTTACCTGTATCAGTCAAAGAAAATGAGCTTTTCTTATGCTCCTTTCATGACTTGCTTAATGAAAGCTGGTTTTAGAACACAAGGTGTCTCTCTGAAATCAAATACAAGCTTCTAACTTTCAACCTATCCTAGTCTGAGTTTCTTCAAAACACAGGCTTGCAACAGCATTTAAGTGTTCTCATCAGCTACATCAAGAGGTAGATGATAGTCCTGAGGATCTATGGTCTGTTGCATGAAAACCAAGGACACACCAGCCTTACTCAGAGAATTGTAACAAATTCTATTTGAAAAGGTCATAGAAAACAAATATTTCAGCAAAGCTAATTGAAGGCACATGCACAAGGAAAGTAACACACAACATATTTCAGCAGTATAATCAGCTATTTCTTAGTAATACAGCTGGGAGACGCTCCTCTCATCAAGTAAAAATCACATATATTACATAATTATTGTGCAGTTAGAAGACACCTTCCCTTTGCAAAGAGTAAACACTGTTTTTCAGCTGTCTGTTTAATGTTGGCAGAACGTAAGTCTTTTTTTCATTTTTTTTAAACCGCTTACCATGAGAATTAACTTTCATGCTGTTCAATAAACATTGTAAATACATGCCCAAGCATCAATATCCTCCATGTAGAAAAAAAGGAACAAAATATAGGAGGCTGTGCTTCAGAGACTAAATTTTTTGGCCCAAGTATCAGGCAACATTCAACAACATACACAGGTGAAGATCAAGTGTTCCTGGTGACAAGGTACCCTTCAAAAAAAATACTTCATTTACTGGTAAATAGATGTGTGTATCATTAACCTACCACAACCAACTCTCCACATGGCTCCAACATAAACAGAAAGCCTGATGTGAAACTGCCCATTCTCTAAATATGGGCCAGTTCACATTAACAGGATAGTATAAAGAGCCAGCAATGGTCTATGAACACACAGAAACATTTCTAACAGTATAAAAATCCTGAACTTCATAGCTGTGATTTTCTAAGGAAGAAATTAAATAGTAGATGAATGCTTAAATCTACCACTGTCCTCACAAAACAAAACATGCAAGAAAGTTGGTGTCTCTGTCAAGGTACTACCTGAACACGTGCAATCTCAAAGTACTAGCTTTCACAAAGTTCCTTCTGTTTTGCTTGTAAGATTTCTGACATGCTTGGGGTACCAGTGTTAGAACACAATGGGGAGGACAGTATGTGATGGGGACCTGAAATCCTTCCTTGCTTATTCAGAAACACAATATTTTCTTTGGAATATCAGTGGAGGAAACGTCTCCCTGCATAAGTAATACTTCTAAATAACAGTGCTTTCTGGGAACACTCATACATTGTTCCAGAGCAGACAAGTGATAAAGACGTATCTGTACAGGGACACTCCATAAGTCAAACCAAACCAGTTTTCAAACTTGTTAGCCTTCTTAGTCCTCGGAAGAGATCACCATAGATCATCCAAGTTACCAGAGGGAACGTCGCCTTGTCAAGATTGACAAAATATTTCTCTTCTGGGTAGCTATTCATATCCACTATTGTCAGAGATGCTTCATTTTCTAAAGTAAAACCCTACACAGCAGAACAGGTACTAGCTGGAACATGTATCTATAAATATAACACAGGCATCCACTGAAATTACCATTAAGATCCTTGGGGCTCAATTCCAAACTTCAGCTACAGTGACTCCAAGGGCTTCTGTAGCATTATTCTCTGTGTACAGAACTATAAAGGGGATAAAGATCATTCCCAAGGAACTTCAGAGATTTCTCTGCCTGTTATGCAGTTCTGTGATTTGGGTTAAGCTTTCTAAAGAAAGGCTGGCATTCCCTCAAGACTTGAAGGGAACCTTGATACTGAAGAACTATTGAAAACAACAAAACAAAATACTATTCCGTTAGTACAGGTAAAAGCAAGGCAATTCAGTGTCAGTTTATTAGCCCATCTACTTACAAAGAAAATACATTTATAAATGTATATGTCAGGCCACAGGCAAACACGTATCTCCCTCCCACGCATTCCAGCAGCAAAGGAAGGTGGTCTTGGTAGACCAACAACTATACCACTGTGATTCAATAAAGTACTGCACTGCAGATCACTGGCTTCCTGTACTCTCTAATGGAGATCAGTGGGACATGCATCCTAAAATAACTCATCAAATCCTTTCCTACACAAGTTTCCAAGGACAAGTGTTTTAACATACATTTCAATACTGCCGTAACTGGAGGGAAAAACAACAGCGACTATCTACTGACGTACATTTTGTACTAACCAGTGTCCAAAAAAAGTGACTAGGGCTTTCATAACAAACATTAAACATGATGAAAGTCCTCTTACCTTCGGTCCTCTCCCATAGTCAGCAAACCCAACTGCTTTATTTTGACAAAAAGAAGAGATTTCTTTTTCCCTTCATGCAATTCCCACCTGAATTGAGCTCCATTTGAATCAAAATGACTAGCACTGCTCAGGTGTATTGCTGCAACCCAGTTGTTAGAAAGAAGTGGGCAATGACTTTAAGGGACTATACTGTACTGGGGCATGGGGAGGCAGAGGTGTACCATCTTCCTAAAAGCTCAAAGATTCAAACAATAGACTGTCCTCTAAGATTTGGGAGAATCTGGGCACTAAACACCTTCTAAGTACATGCAGTATATGAGGAACATGGGGTTGCAACTGGCTAGTGGCCAGATGCAAGGGTGTAGAAGCTTCTCAGGAACCCACATGGGTATATGTTTTAGGGACCACTGAAAAATAAGTGAGATATGCCTAAAATATACTGCTGTGATACTATGGCATTCAGATAAATCCTAAACGTGCCTTTACCAAATAAAACATAACAAATACACTGCTCTGGTCTGTTCTGAAGGAAATTTCATATACCTAATAGCAAGACTTGTGTGCTTTATTTTTAAGAGACAGTACAGATAAGAACTGCAGATCATGGACAGAAACACAGCTCACCATGTTACACACCTCACATTGTGGATTTCAGAGTCTAGGCTCCTGAAACAACTTGAAATGAACTAGTTATAAAAGCTTGTTTAAATTAAATTAGTTTGTTGTTAAATAATACTGTAAGAATGATGAGATTCTAACTTAGTTCTCATTAAAATCCTCTCTGATGTGAGGCTCCCCACACCCTGGTATGGAAGTGCAACAATGGAATTTGAAGATTTATTGTTTTCTTTTATGTTCCTACATAATGATGAATAATAGGTGTAATGAGAGGTCTTACAAAAGCACTATGAAATTAAGTATTTCTTTCATAATTTTGAAACAGAATACCAAGGAACTTAAACCCAACATGAAACAATAAACTATCAATGGATCTCTGACAGCCAACTGGAAGAATGACAGTAAGTTGTCTTGTAAATCTTTCGCAAATATTCAATTCTGCATGGAAACAAATACAGGTGTAAGGCAGAGAACACATTGAAGAACTGTTTTGTAGAGTTCTATTTAGCTTTCATTCACAATAAAACTTAGATGAGGGCTCCAGCACAACAACATAGACATTGAATATCCTTATCCTCTGGGCTTGATGTATGTTTGATTATCATTGTTACAAAACTGGATAGGCAACCAAGATAGTAGCATCAGATGTCAATTGTGCTGTTGAGCCTTTACCACTTAAAGGGGTACATTTGCAGAGGTGCATCTCTTCTTTATGAGAAGATGTTAATGGGGATAAAAAGGAAAATGCTATGTTACCCAGTTTTAAGTAGTAAGGATGACAAACAACAGTATCATTGCATCTTTTTAAGAAAAAGAAATGAAGATTCAGTATGATTACTGACAGCAGAAGAAATGTAAAATTCATATGTTCAGAAACCCAGAAACAATTTATGATCTCAGTTCTACCCCTTGAGACTAAAGCCACTGAATATAATTTTGCTGAAGTCCTTATTCGGTTCAGGTTTGGTTCAGACTTCCAGAAATATCCTAACACTTGTATCCATCATACCACCATGTGGTGAACCTTTCAGCCTCCTGCATTTTAAAACTGAACTGCAAGATCCTTTAAGGGTGGGGAGTGGAAGCTGTTTGGTCTTATCCTGTCAGTTTGAAAGGGGTTTTAGACATCCTACAACTCTTGTCTTGCTGCTATGCCTTATGTGCTCTGGTGGTCTAAATGACAGTTAGTATTTCAGTCCATTTAATGTAAACTGCATAAACTGTTACACTCCTACAGGAGATATCAGTCCTTGACATAAAAACACTAAGATAATCATACACTGAAGGAATCTCAGGCTATCGATCACTGAGCAGCAAAGTTGAAACATTTCACTCGCTGCAGATTAAAATCTCCCTATTAGGAAATACATAGTTTGGCAGATGCCATCCAACAGCCTGTGAAGAATAAGTTTATAGTTGACAGATAAAAGATACTAACCTCACAGAATCACCAAAAACCCTTGTCACCCTTGTTAATAGTGTTATGCAAAAAACTAAACTAATGAGTCAGGAAGACTGTATTCCTTTTTTCACTTCCAGTCTCCCTTTCCAGGTCAGGTTCTAGTCTTGAGTTTTTCTCAGCCTATAAGTAAATCTGCTACTGCTTTCAAGAGAGGTTTGCCTGACAGTAGGTCTAAGATTTGACTGTATAATCTGATTTTGAAAGAACTGAAATGATTTTGCTACTGGCAAAGTCATTCACTGGACCTGACGCATATGAGTACCCATTCTCACATCTGCAAAAGCCAGAAGGGTTGGAGAGAAAAAACAGTAAGAAATACCATACTTCTCTACAACTCCTGCATAGGCTTGCAAAGAAAGGCAGGTTAATGGAAATCCCCTTTTTAACAAAACCCTGCAAACCAGCAGTACAATTAGTCACAGCATAGTAAATAGGTGACTGTATCCTGCCTCCCCATTTAGCCATACACTACTTTATTCAGGATAAGATAGCCTATTTGCAGTCCCATTTTGCAACACAGCAGTTTGAGCAACCTTATTACACTTAGTTTTGAGGGACGCTGCACCACACAGCTCAACAGCATACCTGGATTAGGAGGATACCAAGAGTGGGAAAGTGTGACTACTACAATACAGGTCTACCCACTGACGGCATATACAGCCTTCTGGCTGTCAATTATGACTTCACATTAAAGTATTATTTTCTCCCTATATATAACAAATGTTTTAACGCATAAGCATCTTTGCTCACTATCTCTGTTGATCAGATGTAGCTTACAAACAGTACTTAGTAGTAGTAATTTCAGAGTTGGGTGGCAATGCAAGTCAGAATAAAATCCACTCTCACCTTTCACTCCTCTTTTGTGACCACAATAAATGCTGAATCTAATTTGGTTTATCGAACTCATCTACAATGCAGAAACCTCTGCCATCATTGTATCATGCTTAGGGAAATTTCTAACTGCTCTTGCTCAAGCAAACCTATTCAAGTGGCTGGGACTTGCCTAAGTAAAGTGAGAGTGAAGAATTCTGAATAGGGCCCTTATTGCGTCAGGTAAAAAAAGAAATCAAAGGTCATGCCTTGGCAGTAGAGCCCGAACCTATTTGTGCTCGAGGGCAGGTTATTACAGTGCACTGACCTTCACCTGACACCACTTAGTGCTTCAGGCAAAATATTCATGTGCCTACAAACTGAAAAATGGGGACTTAAAATGTGAATGAGAGACTCCTTGTGTTTGCAAGACAACAAGAACAGCCAATTAAAAAGTGCTGGCAAAGAAAACAGAGTAGCTCCTCCAACACTGTGGAGTTCAGTTGCTGCTTTAAACAGTCCCTATGCCACAGGCAGAGCATGCAATATCAGTGGTGATCTTTCAAAAAAAAAAAAAAGGTGACCAAGTTTTGTATGCTTGGTGTTTGTTCTTTTTTTATAAATCAGAGTCTATTGCTGTTGTGCATACTGCTTAAAGTCAGAAAAGTAGGGTTTTATACAGTGACTTGCAATCTTCTACTTGAATACTCACTGTTGGAGATAAGCGAAGACTTGCTGAAAGGAATGCAACTCAGAATGTAATCACTCGTTGGGCACTGCTTGACACTGTGTTTCCTGGTTAAGCAAAATCTGTATGGTTTGAGTAAACAGGAATTTTGAAAAGCCCAGAGTTTTGAAAAGCCCTTCCAATATAACTTTAGGACAAGAGCAAAACAAAAAGCAGAAACAAACCAACCCTACGTTTCTGAACCCTCAATTGCCAGCAAGATACATTTGGAAACTGTTTCTCCCCCTCTTCCATTTCAAAGCAGTAGAAACAATCACAATTTAATCACAAGCAGCATGGTTCAAAAGAAGTCAGATCAGTTTCCCTCCAATTCTAACAGTATGAAAGCAGCAAAGACATTTTAGTCCTTTCATGCCCTCATAATTCAAAATTGCATAGGGTGTTTTTTTTCTTGTTTAAAATAATTATTAATTATTATTATTTAAATTTTAAAAAAGCTCACAATCAGTCTGCATTCAGCCCTGGTGTGATAAATTTGGCCAGCAACAAATACACGCAGAAAGGACAGCTTTATGACAACTGATTAATTACAGCAGTATTGTCAGTGCCTAAGTAATAAATCTGAACCTGACCTCGCAAAATTGTAAACATTCCTATGAGAAGCAACAAAAGTACTCCAAACTCCTTAATGCCAATATGAGCAAACGCCTGAACTGGGGGGGAGGGGGGGGGAGACAAAAAAAAGAGACCTTTTTTTTGATGTGCAATACGTATTAACAAGTACGAGCTATGTCTGAAGAAGTAAAGGAACATAGGGGATCACATTTTTAATGACTGCTTTTCACTACAAAAAAAATCAAAACTTACATCCTGCCTTAACCCCCATGTTTCAACACATGAACAGCATTTCCTGGGCCATCAAAGCTGAACAATACTAACAGTTAATGGTTAACACACTCTATTCTTTTAAATCCTTAGTCTTATGCTGTTCTAGTTAAGTGCTTAAATTCCACCTACAGACCCTGAAGATCTGCAAGGTTTGCCCGCTGTTCCATACTCGCTTCCCCAGTGAATGTAGCTCCATGGAACTACAGGAAAATAAAACAGAGCTTTCATTGCTGCCAGATTAAGTAATTGCATCCATTCCATATAATCTATCATCCTTTTGGGCAGCTTGTGTCATGGGATGTCATTTTTATTGTAATTATGTAGGGTGGGATTGGACAGGCTCTTGCTTCTCTTTGCCAATCTGATAAGCAAAATCATTTCTTCTTTTGACTTTCGTAGAAACTACATGTTTTAGATAAAAATAATCAAACAAAAATACAAGTATAATATAAAACCAACTAACAGCAGCCTGATGTTACCAAGCCAGGACTACAGCAATCACCTTTACCATGGAAAAAAATCCAGGACATCTGAAAACTTTCCAAGTCAACATTTACTCTATTGTCAACAGTTTTGCTGAATTTGCCATCTAGAGATAGGTTTTTCCTTTCATGCACTTCTCTCCAGCTAATCCAAATGGAGTATCAGAGGAATCAGCTTGATTCAGGATTACAGATTTTAGTCATAGGGTATTCGAGTATCTAAGTGACGTTTTTCTCCTCGGGGAGTAGTATTCCATGCTCACACATATCCAAGCGCTGACCCAGCAAGGCCAGGCACAACAAATGTTTTTCACCAAGAAGTAGCTTTCGTGAAGAAGAGCTTTTAAAAAGGGCTTCTTTATCCATCCTCTTCCCAAAGCAAGAGCAGAGAAAACACGTTCCAGCTTGGGTATCACAACTCCATAGAAGGCAATGAGCAGGAATCCCCACTACTACACAACGTTACAGACAGTATCCTTAGGCTCACAACAAACATTTAACTTCGGACCGCCTTCTCCTCCTGTTTTTTTTATCTCACTAGGCCATGCAGTCACAAAGGACAGACCTTGCCCCACCTCTTGGGCAAGCAAGGTCCAAGGTGTCGTGTCAGCTCTGCTTCTACATTGACAGAGACAAGTTTGGAAAGGTTCTGCTCGCTGCGAAGTTTCCCTGCTAAACTTCATTCCTATACGAGAGGTCAATACAACCCTCATACACAGATAAAGAAAGTTCAGAAGTTGAAACTTCTGTTGCCACAACAGTTGTCCCTTGAATTTAACAAAAAGGGATTTTTCTTCTCTTATTTATCGCAATATTTTAAGAAGCTTAGGTTTAGGAAAAAAGCACAATTAAGCAAAGTGAAATCAACAAAAACACAGTAAAAAACCCAGTAGCTTTCTGAAGAAGTATTTCTCTCTACACTTAATCACACATAGCTATGTATAACCTGTGAGTTTATAGCAGTTTTAAAGGAAGGGGAATAGCGGATCACAGTTATGAACAAGCAGATCCTCTGCAATTATCTATCAAGTCCTGTATTTTAAACATCTTTTACTGTTACCCACAGAGTCTCCCAAAGGCTCCAGTTCCAGGAATCAACTATATGACAAGCATAACTCCCATTAAAGGAACAAATTACTAGCTCTTGTATTGTCAAAGAAAAGACTGCAAATTATAAGGACTCCAAAAACATGAAGTCAGATATATGCATGTTAGCATTTGTAAGCCAATGTAATGATTCTGGGGCAAACCCACCTCCTGATCCTCCTGATTCATAAGCGCTCCATGAGGTAGTACTGAACACTAACAAACTACCATTGGACCACAAATGTAGTTTCTGTAACCCTGCTAAATGTCACCACCTGAACCGTAAAATTTATTTCCAGATTTCTGAAGCTTAGCCATTTCTTCCCACAAATGAGATGACGACATTAAATATATCTGTGCAGATAAAGCATCCCTCCCCACTCCTTTTACAAGTACATTGTAACTTGTCAATTTGATTCTGTGTTCATCAAAATTCACAATTCTTGTTGTAGGGCATTCCCTGTTCCTGGTGAAACAAGAGTTTAATTTTGATCTCTGATCACAGACAGTTGCGCTAAAGTGATGATACGGAAAAATATTTGAGGAAAGGAGGGTTCCACAATTTAGGTAGGGCTAAACTCCCAGATTGCAGTCATATCAACACTTGAAAATTTTTCTGTTTAACACCAACTGATTAATGCAAACAAAGAATATGAGCCAACGCCTGAGAACAGTTGCATTCATGTGTTCTGCCAAGTCATTCTAACAGCAGAGAATAAATGTTTGCCACAGTTCAAACACAGTGCTAGTCCCACTGGAGAAATAAAGAGCCCTACCTGCTTGTAAAACCAGGTGATACACAGAAGTAGTTCCTTACATGTGGGTGCAAGCATATCAACAGATAGGCTTTAAAGAAATACTGAAACGATGGTTTAAAATGCCACTAAGATTTCATGGCTGACACCAGTGGTCGTTCTTTCCAATGACAAGAGCACATCACATGGGAATGCCTTGATCCGAAAGCCACTGAAGTTACTGATAACCTCTTCCTTGACTTTATTGGCCCTTAGATCAGAGCTTTAAAGAATAGAGATAGTGGCTTTTGCACTTACTGAGGAAAGAATCTACAGAATTGATGGCAAAAAAGTCATTTTTTAAAATACATTTTTCCATATAAGGAATATGGAATCTTCCTGTGAAGGGAAATTCCAAAACCAGGACCAAAATAAATACTGAAGTGGGATGCCAAATAGCAGCAGCACAGGACTGATGTGAATTAGCCAACAAGCAAGTCCTTAAGCTGTGATTTGAAGAAACACAGTAATAAGTCTATAAGGCACATACTACATAATTTGGTTTTGTTCATATACAATAGATAGTTTTATTCTAGTGCTTTCTTTTTTCTTTTTAAACATTAAGTACTTTGCATGCAAATTAACTTCAGGAAATTTAACAGTTGGCCAATATCCTGTAATTATCATACCTTGTTCTGAGATAAAGGAAACAGAGCAAGACGCCAATAAGACTTGATCAGCAGCACACAGGCAGGTCAATGGCAGTGCTGGAAACAGAAGCCCACATCCCAGCAACTCACAGATATATCACCTAACCAACAGATAAGGCTGCTTTTTCTTACAAGGATCATACCAAGATCATATCAACATTGGAATATTTCTAGCGCAAGAACAGGTCCTGCCAAGAAGCCCCACATTTAACGCTTGGTACTACCATTTAAAAAATATGCAACAGATGTCTGTAGATGGTGTTGACAAGTGCTGACTGTTTAACAGCAGCCAAAATTATGAACACTGACCCATCTCTGGGAATGCCATAACCCTGCAGGGAGAAGCTACACAAATTTGATGTGTGACATGACACTCACAAGTCCCCAAGAGGAAATTGGGTGGGACAGAACATTCCAGGAGGAGATAACTGAGTTGTTTCAAATTACAGAATTTGTAACTGTTATTGTCAACTAACACAAAGAACAAACCAAAAAAATAATCAGGCAATGCTGAAGCACAGGGTTTCAGCTATGCTCCCTTTATACAGACTAAGATACGAGGCCAAATTCAGTGCCCATCAGATCACTCTCTTAATCAGTTTTTTATTTGTATCTGCTTAACATCTCCCTAATTAATGTTCTAAATGAAGTATTAGACCATGCATTCTCCCTAAAAATCTAATATACGTAACCAGAATTTTCTAATGTAATGTACTATGGTGAATGCAAGAGAAGTTATTTAAATGCAAAACACACGATAATCCACTTTTACTTAACATAGTATAGATTAACAATGCAATCATATCCATTGATCACATATTTAAACCACATGTATTCATAATTGAATCAGCTTTACAATTACCCGATTCATCCTCCAAACCGCATTTATATCAGGCTAAGCTGCTTTCTGAAAACAAAAGAACTAATAACTGAACTGTGTACGTGCCTACTTAAGGGAACAAGACTTTTCATAGAATATGTTCTCCAGCTAGCACTATGACCATCGGAAGCATTTCACAATTAAAAGCTACAAAATGCTTTGCCTATCTACAGTGATAAAAGTGATACTACTACGGTCCAAACTATTTAAGAAGTTGGTCCGATACAGTAAGTTTTCTGCTCTTACTTTATTCCTACTTGCAAAAAACCAACAACCTTTAAAACTGAAGCCTGTTATGACAATACAACACTACAGGGGACACAGTTAAAATTGCTTATGCATGGTTGACACTGGAGTTTCCTTGGGTTTTAAGTGCTTAACCATCAAACCTTAATTTTCTCTAACAGAACAACTCAAAGCCCATAGAAGTCTCTACACTGACTGCACTTCACTGTAGGCGACAAACCTGAGTTTTAAAGCAAAAAAAATCCAAACAAAGTATCACTACTAAGTGTCTGACCGGCACTTCTTCACCTCCATTTTCAGTACAACTGCCACTGTGAATGGTCTGAATATCACACATCCGATGTCACACCACAGAGAATTGAGACTACTGTGGAAAAACAGCTTTTCTGCTGCCATTGTCTGCACAGAATCGCACATTCAGGTCAAACTAAGTCTTCAAGATGATTCTGTTCATTTTTGGTTTGCTTTCTGGCTTCATTTCATGCATGTTTGCCTAGCACAGTTATTCAGTTTGTTCTACAGGAAAAGCAAAGGTTTCATACTGCAATCATAAAAGTCATCACCACCTATCAGCAACCTAATTAATTTTCTGCAATTAAATCTGCTGGAGCTCTGAATGAACTTCTTGTATGAAGTGTGAAAAGATAGAAGTCTTGTACCATGCAACACCTCCAAGTGCTCCTGCAAGTTGGGAGTTAGAAATTGCTACGTCAATGCCAGTGGAGCTGTTGCAGATTAGAGTCATCATCAGCAAGACCTGGGATTAGCCCTGCTCTGAAATAAAACCTGACAAATTATGTCCAGAGCACAATTATGACAAATATTCCACTTTTCCTATCTACACTCACTTTGAAGGCTTCTATACAATAACCCAAACCAGCTGACCTATTTCTAGCTTTGCTAAAAATTCGCATTTTACAGCACTTTTCTCCTTGAAAGGCAGTCTCTCCTTCTAGTCTACTTAACTCCATTGTCCCACTAGATTCCCTGGGAGAGAGGTGATGGAAAAGAAAGCATCAAGAATTACAGCTGACTAAGGAACTTCAACAGTATCAAGTTTCATTTTAAACCTCTGACAATACTGAATGGGTGGAAATCACGTCAACCAGTAGATTACTACTAATTTTACACCAGAAAGAAGTCAGAGTTGGCAAGCCGCAGCTTGATAGATCAAGCTGGTAAGAGTGCATTGCAGTTCCACAAACACCACTACACTCAGACAAATTTGGGCTATTTTCAGTTCCTGCTCTTGCCACAGAAGACAGGAGAAACATGCACAGCAGACTCAGAGAATATTAAGAGCCCATTAGGCGACTATTTCATCCATGGCATTATAGGCTTGTACTGAGCTACTAACAACCAGTTACTGAGATAGTGGTTTCTGAATAAAAAAATAAACCACACTGATTCATCAACAGATGACCCCACAGTGAGTTACAAATATTTCTACTACTTTTGTTGGCTAGTCACACCATTGCTGCACTGACTTAAATCTGTCGTCTCTGCTAGCAGACATCATCATGCCACTACATAACCCACTTTGTACTGAAATCTTGAATGTAACTCTTAGTTTTGCTGATCCCTTGATTATAAAAATATAAAAGAATGAAAAAATACAGAAAAAGGTGATGACACTACCAAGAGATATGGAAAAATTCCCAAACAAGAACTGACTAAAAAGCTAGGAAATTCTTTAGTTTGAAATAAGGAATAGCTGAGGTAGACAGATAACAAAAGAATACAGTCCTGAAATAGCACAAAGATAGCAAGTGGAGAACAAGTATAACTCGTTTTATAAGGACTGAACAGTACCATGCAGTAGATTTAGAAAGAGCAGAAGGAATTAGGCTTTCCACACAACATATGAACCTGTGGAACTCACTGCTGCCATGTTTTCTGAACCGTTCATGCTTCTAGCACTAAAAAAACCCCAACATTTGGACGATTTAATGGCAAGTGTGTCAAGGGCTATTAAGCACACAAGTGTGGGCATGCTGACAGTTGAAAAAGTGTAAAGCTATAGCTGGAGAAGAAAAGGTATTCCAAAACTCACCTCTGCTACGGCATACACCCCTGCAGCCTGACAACCGAATGCAAACAGCTCAAGTGCTGCTAGAATTTAAGCGCAGGAGAGAGCGTAACAAAGCCAGAAGCAGGAGAGCGCAAGAGAAGTGCCAAACACAGTTCATGCTTTGCACACTGTGCTTCGATAAACCAAAAGATCTGGCCCAAAACAAGCACAGTTGCGACACGCATTCTTCATGAGGAAAGTTACTCACTTCTTTTACTTTCTCATGCGAACTGCTGGATTCGGCTCAGGCTACGTGCAGTTACAGCTTCTGGTGGGACACCCAGGCAAAACGACGCAGCTCCTCGCACACCCTCTGGATGCAGCTCCTGCAAACCGAGCGCGCACGGAAAGCAGCTTGGAAATGGCTACTTACACAGCCAGAACCGGCCAAAAAACACGAGGCGCAGGAATCTCGCAGGGCGGACCAGAAAGCTCTCTCGCAGCCAGGGGAGAGCGAAGGCTCCTCGGGCCGCGGCTCTGAACGCACACCCGGCCGCGGCCCCGCCGCCCCGGGGCACTGCCCGCCCTCCCCAGCCGCCCCGCCACCGCCGACCGCCCTCTCCCCGCTGCCTCGGGCAAGGCGCCCGGCCCTCCCGACCGCTCGCCGCCCACCTGGCGCGGGGGTCCCTCGCTCCCTCCCTCAGGGCGCTGCCGCCGCGGGGGCGGCCGGGCCTGGCCTCACCG
>VYXH01008388.1:39018-59257 GCA_013397275.1 Burhinus bistriatus | reverse complement strand
CCCTGATTCTTACCCATAAACACTCAACCCTGTTGTCACCATCATTTAGTTCAAGACATTCGTAACACTCCCTGACACACAGGGCCACCCCACCGCCTCTCCTTGCTTGCCTGTCCTTCCTGAAGAGCCTATAGCCATCCACAGTAGCACTCCAGCCATGTGAGTCATCCCACCACGTTTCTGTGATGGAAACTACATCATAGTCATCCTGCTGCACAATGGCCTCCAGTTTCTCCTGTTTGTTGCCCATTCTACATACATTAGTATATAAGCACTTCAACTGGGCTATTAGTCCCTTCACCTTTTTTACAGGAGGAAGCCATAACTGCACCACCCTCAGACTTACTCCTAAGGAACCCGGTTACACCCCCTTCACTCTTCAAATCTAGTGCCAGCATACCGCTTTCAGGCTTTTTGCTAGCAAGCCCGGGTCTGTCCACCCCGCTTTGAATCTAGTTTAAAGCCCTGTCAATGACCCCCGCCAACTCCTGCCCTAAAATCCTTTTCCCCCTGTGAGACAGCCTTTTACCATCTGTTGCCAGCAGGCCTGGTGTCTTGAAAAGCAGCCCACAATCAAAGAAACCAAAGTCCTGCCTATGACACCCGTCTCTGAGCCAGGCATTGATCAGCTGGCATTTCCTGTTTATCTCCTCGCCAATCCTAGAAACTGTTGGGATAGAAGCGAACACTACTTGCACTCCNCTGGCCCCTGTCCTCCGAATCCCCACGTTCAGCCACACTGCTAGAGGGTGGGGAGTGCTCTGTATGTGGAGCTCTGTCTGCTTTATCTGCTTCTTTCATGGAGGGCACTGTGCGACCCCAGTGGTCTACCTCTTGCTCACACTCCCTTATACTTCTCAAACAACTCACCTCCTCCCGCAGCTCCATCACTCGGCGACGGAGTTCCTCTACCTGGGCACACCTTCCACAGGCCTGCTCGCCACTACCATTCAACACTGGCGTAAGAGCAGGGCACACCCTGATGCCTGAGGCCTGCGTGGCCGCGTGTTCCCACACAAGCTCCGTCTGGGTGACCACGTCAGAGCTGCCTGGTGCAGAGCGCAGGGATGCCATGGCCGCCAGTCGAGTAGTTACCATGGCTTCCTTGCCGGGGCGAGAGGTTTATCAGGGACTGACCGTGCAGCCTCTGCTGCGCCCCGTTCGCCTGCTCCCCACGCGGGGACGCCCGGGGTGATGCCCGCTGGCTGCCCCCCGTGATGGGCACCGGGACCGCCCGTTCAGAGCCGCCGCATCTGCTCCCAACTCCATCCCTGCTCCGTCAGCAGCCCGCCCTCGAGCTGCCGCTCCCGGCCCAAGCTCGACGCTTATTCCTGGCTTCAAAAGCCCCAAAAAGAGCCCCTTGCCGGCCCTTTCCGCCTCGGTCACCCTTCCCCAGTGCGGGCTTACCTGCACTGGAGCTGGTCCTCACAGTGTTACAAAATGCTTACATACTGTTGCAGGTTACATTATTTCGCTATGCTTGTATTTGGGTTAGTATCAGTTACGACCTTGTCAATACATTTATAATTTCAGGGCTCTGTTTTGGCTACAATTAGTTGTACTGCACTGTCCCTGTGCCTGCTGTGGAACATAGAGGCTTCTCAAAACGAAAGTCTCTCCACTTTAGCTATCCAAACTACACAGAGTTTTCCTGGCCAAGGAGTTTCAGCCAGTATCTCTCTAAACAAGGGCAGTAGAAACCTCTAACTTCTGCCCTTCTGTCGTGTTGTAGTTCATACAGTTTAGTAGCACTCTTTATATCTATTTCCCCCTCACAAAGATTATTTCTAGAATTTTGTCTAGACCATAGTGGAAATTGTGAGGAACAAACACGCATGCAGATCGGAGGTGTACAGTTCAGATACGCTGAGCTCTTTGTGCCTTGAGGTTCTTTTCTTGCCAGGAAACCTTCAGTCTTGCTAGCTTGCTAAAATAAACCATTTTGTCTATGCTACTGTAACTTGCCTCCCATTCCTCCTAAATAAAAAGCAGATTATAACATCAGGGACAATTCAACATCAAAAGCCAAGGAGATTAATGTCTGCACTGAAGAGTCTTGGCTGAGGAAAGGTGAGTACTGAATTAAAAGGATGTGGCTATTTGCAAATGGAGACTGAAATGAATGTGGAAGCAGAAGTGGAAGTGCAAATTAAGCATGATATTTTGGCACAGAATTCTATTGACACTAATTTTCCTTTCAGTTCTTGACATTGAACCAGCACATAAAATCCATAAATCCAGTTCAGTACCTGTAGAGAAGCCATGTTTTGTGGGTTGTCCATCTAGAGTAATTAGGTGTAGAGTGGTGACCTCAGCTACATTCCTCCTGTAATTTAAGGGAAACTGAGATCTGCTCAAATTATCTATTACCACTAAATCAGGTATTCATCCTTTTTTCTCCTGTAATAGAGAGCTGCAAAATTATTCTGGTTTCTCTGCATGTGTTGAAGAATTATTTTTCAAAATTATTCACTAAATAGTATGGGTAAAGCCAATTAATCTCTGGAATTCTTCACAAATTATTCACTTCAAGTATTTGCAGTCAGTGTTACATGTTCTTGGTGTCTGGTGACCAATTACATTTAATTGTTTCTGCTTCTGGCTGCTTTGTCTCATTTAGGTGAGAAGTAAATAATAAACAGTGCAAGAAAAATGCTATGTCCACATTAGAAAGCAATTTTCTAGCGTACCAGAGGCTCTCTAGATCAAAATACGGAAGGTAAAGTGACTACATTGACAAAATATGTAATATTTTGTATGCAATATGTTTTGATCTTCCTCCAGATTAGATTTAGTCTGTTCCCTGGATAGATGTCCCCACCATCCTTATGATTTGAAGATGTCTGAAAGGACACATCATTGGTCTCGAGAGATTATCTGCATATCTGAGAGCAGATCTCATGTTGTGGTTACCTCCAAAACCAATTAAGTTCTTGTGAATGAATATCACCTTCAAACTGAATCAATGCTCAAGGATGGCCAGAGGATTCACTTTGATTCCTCACTACTGCTCTTACCAAGCATGTTAATGTGGACACAGACACACAGTTCTTGCTTTTACGTGAATAACTTTTGTCTGTAAATGTAAACTACTACATTTAGAAAAGTAGTAACAAACCATACAAAACTTAACCATTCCCCCAAACACACGTCATTTATAGGTATCTCATTCTTAGGGACTAAAAGGGGTGTGATCCAGGTTGAAGGGAAAAACCACCTGCAATTCAAACAAGTGTTCACAAATAATCTATTTTTGCAACTTTCCATCAGGCTTTTTTTTTGTTGTTGTTACTATATTTTGTCTTATTTTGTTTGTTTTGTTTTAATTTAAATAAAAGCTATTTTATTACTTGTGGCATACCAATACCTAATTTAACTTCTGCTATTTTAATACAACTTCACGTCTTGACAGACTTTTTATATTTTTATATTCATATTTCCACTTAGTTTCTTTTAACTTGCAAATAACTGGGACCTAAATAATACTCTAACCTGTAATGATTAGCACACGTAGCGGTCATTTAGTCAAAAACTGTAACTATTCCCTGAAAGATAAAATGAATTACCATCATAAAATACATTTCTTTTCAACTAGAGTCATGATTTGTTGAGCTAAGGACACAGATGCATTTTTCTTTACGCAGCTTCTCAACAGTACTAATGAAATTACATTAGAAAACCATCAATTACTTAACTATAGCACAGAACATACAGAGTACATCTACAACAGAATTAATTTTACACTTCCTAAATTACTTTTCATGTATAAATTAGCTTATTATATAAGTAGCACTCTGGTAGCATTGTTCCAGTGATAATCTATAAATTAATATATCATGCTGCAGCACTGAAGAAATCCATAAATGCAAAATTTTCATCAATAAAAGTAGGATAAAAGTTTGTTTGCATGGTTTTCTAAAAAATAAAATAAAAAATATCATGTATTACAGTGACAGGGATAATGTAACTGTTAAAGATATAGATGCACTTGAAAAACTAGACAGCATGGAAGCTTTCTGAAAGTATGTGTAAAATGCTTTATTGTATGAAGTTACGTTCTTTTCTTTCTTTTCATTTGTGTTTATGGGTTTGATCCTTTTATGATTTTTTTTTCCCATTTTCCAGTCACAAGATTTATATTAACAGAATGGTCTTCTGATAAATAACATTACACTTACAAGGTGTTTTAACTTAAGGCTAGAAACAATTGAGCTGTTAGTGATTTTAATGCCCGTGAAATGTTGGTTTAATTTAAAAACATATAGACTTAGAAGCAAGAAATACCTCAGACTTTAGATACACTTATATCTAGGCTTCCTCCTATGCTGAACGTGTTATGGATCATTCGTCTCACCACTGTGCAGCAGCTTGGTATGAGGGCCAGATGTGGAGGCTGTTAGTCACCCCTGTTAACTCTGCGTCCCACCAACACAGGATCCAACGTGCAGCCTCTGTTTAGGAGAAAGGACTCAACCCTCAGAGCACTAGGCTGCACTGAAGGTAAGCATTTCCTAAACAGTAGGTATATTTGAATAGTCTGAAAGAACGATTTAAAAATACATTCATTAAATTAGTTCACCTGTTAGTACATACAATGCTAATTTTGACTTTTTTAAAGTGTGATTTTTTTTTATATGTTTTGTTGTATGAATTATATAAGATATGAAATACTATGCATTTCAAATAAGGCCAAAGGGAGTCAAGTTCCTGAGTCATAGTTCTTGTGTTATTGATTTCCTGTTTCTTAGGAGTGTTTTCATTACCCAGCCTCCTCTTTCCACCTGGAAATAAAGCCTACTTTATAAAAAACAACAACAAAAAGAAACAAACAAAGTAGAGTCCAAATTTACTTCTGCCTTGGAAACATAGGAGTATTTGCTTACCTGTAAGACACTGGCTGTTATAAAAAGAGTATCATGCTTTGTTTTTCAGCCATTAATGGGACTTTGCTTCCTCACGTTCTCCAAGTTTGGCAAACAAAATTGTGGTACTGCAAAACCGGTAATGAATAAGGAGCACTGAATATACAGACAGTATGGCTCCAGCCTTCCCACTGTGCTTTCCAAGTGCTGCCATTACTAACATGCTGCCTCTAGAAGCAAGAGGAAAAGTGTCGTCACCTGTATCTACCAAATCATTTCACTCGATATTTGGGTGTAAAATACATGATCTCAAAGGAAAGAAGGTGTTTCATAGGAAAACGTGGTATTTCCTCTGGAACAAAAATCAGATTTTTTTTTTTTTTTGTCAGCTCTCCTGCAAGTGATGCAGAGGAATCAATCTTCCATTGTTTTTTGCCAGCCTCATGGTAGGTTTAACCTTGCTTAGCCTTAGTTCTGTATCATATTTGGCTGCATCAGCCCAGGTGTTGCTGCCTGGCAGGCTGTACTGCTGTATGTGTAAAACTATCTTGATGCTGTGGGGGAAATCCATCCCTCCTAACTGAAGCCATTTAAAAGTTTGACAGTTAGTTCAAACTCTCATCACAGTAATTGCAGAAAGGGAGAGAGAGACCAAAGCGCCTGTAATTCACCCTGTTTAACAAATAGGTGTCTCTGAGAGAAGGCATGAACCAGCTTTTGGAAGAGCCCACTCCACAGATTATCAAGGAAGCCTAGACGATTACATTAGATGAAATTCCTACATTTGCAAGGTTCAAGTAAATGAGTTGGAGCTCACTCTTTATGCCAAAGCTGTCAAAATTTTCTCTATTCCTTATTCTAACTCTTTCCATTGCCTCTTCAGTATTTTTTGTTTTCATTCTTAAAACTCTCTCCCTTAACTAGCTCAGTACCTCTCCTTCATCTGCTTCCTCCATTCTCCCCTCTCATCATTCAAACAGGTGTTTAACAAATGCTGATTTTTTTGTTTCTAACAAAATGTCTGTCTCCTCTGTCCCTTGAAAAGTTTTCCAAATGCTGTAACAGTTAGTCTAGTTCTTTCTTGCAACTTCACAATCTGAAATTACTTTGATAACCTATGTATTGCAATTCTGTAATTCTCCCTCCTGTAATTCATTTAATTCTTCATTACACTGCTATTGGAACTGGAAAACATTCTGTCTTTCTGGTCCCAGGAACTCTTCAATTTGACCTGAGCACAATTTTAATATATTGAATATAAGCATGCAAAAACTATATGTTTATTGAATAACATTTTCCCCATGACATTTTTAGAATAAATGGTGGCATAAACACATTGACAGCAACTAATCTCAGCGGATGAAGTATGCATCCCTAATAAGCTCTTTACTCATGTTAAAGGAGACTAAATGACAGGGAGTGCAAGATCTTATCTAAAAGGCAAAATGCATTACAGTGCAGCATAATGCATAAAACAGGTCTGCTCAGATTTGAGCTATGGAAAAATGGAAGAAATCACTACAATAATATGCCTGAAGACAGAGGACTTATTCTAGTTATGGGTGAGTGTGCTGGTGAGATCAATTAGATCACGTAACTCCTGCAGACAGTGAGAATAGCAGTAATAAAACCTAAAGCAAAGAACATATTGCACAGTGTGCTGACAAGGTCAAATTGATAGTAATGATGTGTGATAGCAGCACTGCAATAAGGTTGTCTAATACTGTATGCATCTGATATTGGTTTTCATTACCTATACCCTGGAGTACAGTCAGAAGTTCACTAAAATGATAGTGATTACCCAAAGGGCAAAGGCAAATAAGACAGGCAGTTCAGTACTTGTGCATCCCGCAGACTGCATGAAGGCAGACAAAATTATACTTGATGCTAGATCTATGAAGCTTACTACCGTTGGGATCAAGTTGAGTTTATACTGCCTTTCATTCATTTTTAAACTGATGAGGTGCCTTAAAGTGTATGCTTAGTGAGTTTATTAAGACAGTCCATCAGAGACCGTGATAGCTCTCTTCAGAACAAGTCTACAATCTACATTATAAGTATGTAGTGTAAATCAGTCTGTAATGCATAGCAGACACAAGATGTAGTTGTTCTGGAAGCTCATGATTGACGTTAATACTTGGTGGACACTTAAAAGCTTGGGGTTGTGCCTAGTTTTAATAAACCCCAAATGTCTGGATGTATGTCTAGTGCTTTTGTAATACAGTTTCTTTGTCATTCTTTAAAAACCAAACCAAAACCAATCCTAATCCTTACATCCAATAAAATACCTCACACCGCTGCCTGAATTTCTTCAGTATCTTTTCTTTACTTCTTTCTTATAAAAGAAGTGATTTAAATGTGAGTAGCTTTAGTCTCTACTGAATAAGACATGCTCATAGACAGAAAGGTTAATGAAAAGTAAAGTGTCCTTTGCAAGGGAATATCAAACATTGCAAAGAGATGCATCTGGGAAGTTACTTCTGGTCTTATCTGATGTTCTCACAGCTTATGCAAAATGTAAATAGTTAAATATAATTAAGCAGAGAAATTTTCCATGGGGTACACCTCTGGCTTATTTAGGCATTTATACAAATAGTGGATTTTGTAATGTGATCATGTACAATGCTTCCCCTCCCAAAAAAAAAATATAAAATCTCAAGCCTGAAAATTTTGGGGTGACTTTCAAAGCAGAGCTGAGCAATCACAAAATGGAAACTTGTGAACTTGGCTGCTCTTGACTTTCCTCCTCATTTTAACATCGACATGAACACCTGTTCTTTCCCTAACTACATGCCATTTCCCGGGTGTTGTGACTTCCCTTTTGCAGTGTTAACTATTCAAGGAATCAAGGCTGGCATAACAGGATCTCAATGAACTTTGTTAATCAGCTGTGTGCACATTCTCTGAATCTTCCTGCCTGTGCACATGACACTGCTTTGAATTTTTGTGACACTGTTTAGCGGATTTTTGTGGCTGTAACTTATTCTACAGCTCTGAAGAGGCAGGGGGAAAGGGGTGTCAGGTTGGGAGAAAGCCTCCTGTGACGAAGGGGCTGCGTGCTGACTCTGATTCAAACATGGTGGAGGTGGGTAGGGGACAACAGGGAAGTGGTGCCCGTGGCATTTGGATCACCCGGATCAGCCACCTCAGGTATTCAGTTGTTGCGGAAGGAAAACATAACAGTGTGGGTCCTGCATGTTTCAAACCCTAATTTAATGTTATAAATAAAGCCTTCTCTGTATCAGAAACATGATACATACAAATGGGCAGCTTCTGGAGGGTTGGTCTTTAAACAACGGCAAGCTTATGCCACTTCTCTCTACTCAACAGTGGCCCCATTTCAACCCCCCAACAATCTCTTACTGTGCAGCACTACCATGGCTGTAACTGCAACGCCATCTCCTACCATCATAGTCATAACTCTGTGTTCCTGTCAATCTCCTGTCCCTTGCCTCCTTCAAAAACTTATTTTAAAAAGTGTGTGGGCTTTCTCTCTTCAGTCATTACTTAACTGGGGAATTATATTCTGTTTAGAGAATCATTACTGGGTATACACGTTCAGAAAAGCCAGTCTCATTGACGTGTTGCATGTTCTGGTTTAAACATGCTTGATATACTCTCTAAATACTGATTAAGTCCATATTTTGCCTGGTATTTTAAGTTCATATGTTGGCTCCCTTTTTCCTCCCAAAGGCCTGGATTTCTTACAGAACTTGTTGGGGAACAACAACAACAAAAGCTTAGAAAATCCCACAGAAACTTGTCCCTGTAAAAAAGTGCCTAAGAATTCACTTTCATATCTGCAAATATTCAGAAAAGTTGATGTAAGTTAATAACCTTTCTTCAAAAGTTTCCAAACTCATAAGTGCATAAAAACATCTTTAAAAAACCTTAGCACCAATTTGTCAATATTGCTTTTAACCTACGCATGATTTCTGTAGAAAATTATACATACTGCACTTTTATTACTAAGCATAACTCTTTTTTTGCCCTAGGTTTTCTTTCTAAAAGGAGAAAAGCCACTTTCTTAGTATGTGCCTTCTATTATTTTATTCCTTTTCAGCTTTACTGTAAATAGCCGAAGTCATTACCTACGCAGATGCAACATTTTGGAAGTTTGCTAATATCAGTTTGTTATCAACAGAGCACTATCCTAACATCTTCTCTTACATACATTAGGCACCTTTGATCAAACAAAAAGCCTAAAGAAGATTTTTCAGTGCTTCAATTATTCTATACACTCTCCTTGTAACAGCAGGTATGATTATGACTAATGTAGCCTGCATCAAGATGACTGCCCTAAAACGCTGAGATTAAAAAGGAGAAACAAAACCACATTCATTATGTTGCAGCTCTAAGTTTTTGTGCTGAATAAGAAAACACATACATGTAAGCAGTATTACAATGGTTGTCATTAGTTCTGCAGTAAGAAATATATTAAAATTTACTGTTCTTTATCAGCTGGGAAACCCTCTCTACTGAAGCATTGTACGTGCTTCTGTGAAGAACAGAACAAGAGAGACTCCTGCTGGCTCAAACGTGACAAAAATTAACACTTTTTTACTAACTTTCTTTTTTCCATTCTTTTTGTACTTACCATTACTCATTTGTTCTATAATGATACCCAAAGGCTCTGAAAATGAGTGAATGCACTAGACACTCTCCTGCAGTTCAGAAGAGCTGACTTTTAGACATTTTTTTAAATTTCTGGGACAAACAAGTAGAAAGAAGGAGGGTAGAAGTTGAGGATACATACATACAATCACATAAACTACCACCTAGTAGCTTGTGTCCTCCTAAAATGTCTGTAATGAACTATGAGGCTACTTACTCAGTACATGCTGCAGTTAGTGTAGAAAGTGACTATTTGGTGTAAATATTCATGTATGTATATATATCTTATGCCAGAGTAAACTAAATCAAATCATCAAGAAATGCAGTTCACAAATTTTTTTTGTTCAGCTTGATTTTAGTCTCAAGCTAAATTCTAACTTATTGTGACAAAGTATTAGAAGTAACAACGACATTATAGCATATTGTTTTTTTCCTCACAGGATGTTTGCTTTATTCTGTGCACAGGATGATGACCTCTGCTCAGAGAAGGAAGCAACAGCACCTCAATATTCCCTTCTCCTCCTCCTGCAATATGTCCCTCCGTACTATGGTAACCTGCAATGACTAAAGAATTATTCATTTTCTCTTGGGCTTTTTTATAGTGCTGACCTGTGTATCTGAGGGTTACGTTCTTAGAAGGATTTAAGGGCTGGATAGACAAAGGTATTTAATATCCAAGTCCCAGTTAATGTAGTCGGAACTACACACTGCACAGAGATACTGCTATGTCTTTGAGGACCACAGTTCAGGAATGTGAATGTCCATGAGCATAGCCTGTACTACACCACAGAGGCAGCACAAAGACACTTATGCAAGTCCCAAATCCAGGCTGATATTTCTAAATAAAGGAGCAAACTGTCACTCAAAGATAGTAGCTTCACTCCACAAAATATTGAAAATGGCAGTCCACCTGAGCCACTAATTCCTGGTTCTTAGAAGTACAAGTGATCTCAGTAACTGTTGCTTTTGGAGGTAATAAGTGTTTCTACCCCTTGCTGGCTTTTGTACACCACAAAGACACAACCCAATTCCAAAATTAAAATTCTCAAACCATTTGCTCAGGTGCCATTCAGCCCTAGAGGTGTCTAACCTTCACTGGTAACATTTTTTGGGGGTGTCTAAGTATCTTCATCAACTTACTGTGTTTTGTCAACAATGAGCAGACCTTGCCCACTTCTTAGCCACCACTGGAATTTAATATTAATGATTTTACCCATTATGTCATCTAGGGTGAAAACTAGGTTTTCTCAGAGATGGTTAACCTCACAGAAAATACAGCTGGGAGAACAGTAACATTTTCTTTTATTGAATAAATTAGTAGCTAGGAATTCTTCTGGGAAATGGAACATTCTCATTAAAAACCTTTCTCTTTAAGGGGACTTGAAAGCACGTTTTCAGAGCCCTCCTGGCTCTCACTGATTTAAGATTACAGTTGTCAAGATGAAACATTTCTGAAAATAAATTTTATGTACTTCGTCTTGAAAAATGCACCTCTGACTACATTAAAGCAAAGGCAGAAACATCAGTGATTTGTTCAGTATTACATCAGATATTTATAAAAGGTTTTACCACAGAATCTATTTTGCAGAATACTTCAAAACCTTTCTTATGTTCTGAGTCATCCTCTCTCCCTCCCTCTCTCTCTCTCCTTCATCTTTGATGTCTTTCCCGTCTTCTTCTAGGAACAGGACAGTGACTTCACTATCACGTACAAGTTACAGGCAAGAAGGTAGCAGTCAAAAAGGAAAGATGATATAACACCATGCAATTAAAGTCGGCCTTAAAGTGCACAAGAGCATGTGACTGCAAATGCCATGGTGCAATAGGCAAACAAGACGTGCTGTCAGGTGAGGAAAGGCTCAGGCAGTCTCTGGGGCCATAAACGTTAGCTCAGCATGGTACATCCCAGCTGGGAGATCTGAGAGCACCTCCAGGCTCCTCTGTCGGGGGCTGGCTGTATATGGTCTCCTGTGCGAGGATGTACCTGACCCCATCGGGCCTTTCCTGGGGAGGGAGCTGCAAGCTGCAAGCCAACAGGGATCCTCAGGGAAGGTGGTCTAGCTCCCCAAAGTGACAGCAGTCCCCAGCAGTGCCACCACACAGCCCAGCTGCAGCTAAGGTGATCTGCTCTGCCATCGTGGGGGCTTAGCAAAGAGAGGAGCATAAATAGGAAGGGAGCCCAGAGCAAGGTAAGCGTGGCGAGACATTCTGCACTAGGGGAAGAGGTTTTCTCTCTCCTATAGCTCATTGACCTGAACTGACGGTGAAGACAGGAGACCAATTTTGTTTCAGGCTGCAGCTGCGGCTGCTGATTGGTTTTTTTCTGGCTGTGTGAACCAGGTTAATAATTTTGCTTTGTGGGTACAACTGCATGTCAATTTACTACAATATATGCTTTCTGAATAATTCTTGGCTGTTCTATTATTTAATATGGCCATTTTTTTTAGCAATCAGTTAAAGTGTTAACTCACACTGTATCTATGGGCTAGGTTAATTTCCAGCTACTCGATAACAGTAAATTATTTAAAGCACTACAGAGGACTTGTGTTTTCTTACTGCTTGACAACTTGTGAAACAGGAGCCAAGGACTTAGTAAGCTTGGGAACTTTCATAGCAAATGCGGGAGATCACAAACATTTTCCTCTGAAACTTAAAACAGCCAATAAGGGTACTTATAGACAGCTGTCATCTGCTCAAATACATTTATGTTGCCTTGCCCTGGTGATGCTGGAGGTGCAAATAGGCTCAGAGAACCCGAGTCTGTATTTAGGTTTTTAAAGGTGGGCTATTTAAAGCCTCAGATTGGCCTTAAAAGCAGAGCTGAAGCTAAATGTATCTTGCCACCTAAAAAGTTAGGCGGGACCTTGATGTATTAAGTTGAAAACACAGACTCAGGCAGGAAGAGGAATTCACCCTCCTCTAGGGGGTCAGGGGCAGGGACAGGACAGTGGCAGGGGAGAAACTCTCTCTTTTTCCTTTCCCATCCTGTAAAGAGAGGTTCCAGGTGTTTCCTCAGTTACTTCACTCCTCATTTCCCAGAGGAAGGGCAGATGAATCTATTCAGTAGTATGAAGGAAAGGTTTTAGTGATATCAATATTGCCATAGATACTTCAGAATTTGTAGCAGGAAACTGATACTCCATGAGCAGGTAGGAAGGAGCATGCTTGACTTTGCTAAGCCAAGTTTTAATAAAGAGATAAGCAGAATTTACCTGTAAGTAAAAAAACATTAATGTTAAAATTTCAAAAGCACTGCTTACCTTTTCTCAGCCTATGAAATTTTCTGCAGTTGGGCAATGTAGACAGGTTCATTAAATGAAGAAACAATTGATTATGTATTTCATAAAAGTAAGTTGATTTACAAAACTCGTTAATGTTGTATTATTTACAAATATATCACCGCAGTTACAAACAGATACTCTTGTAATGCTTTTTTGCTTTTGCATGCATGCAGGCAACAGCCAAAACTATTGTCAGTTGCTAAAGCTCTCTAAATGTAAAAATAAACCTGAGCTATGTCTCTTATATAAATGGAACTATTATCTGCTACCTGAAAACTTCTAAAGAAATACAAAAAACGTAATATTTTTCTCCTGCAACTACTTGGCCTGATCCTGCGGTTGTTAATCGAAACAAAAAAGATCTTGAGATAATTTTTCTCCTCTCAGCCTGGACGTAGCCAATAGTAGCTTTACTGTAATATGATGCTGCACGTGTTTTTTTAATCTTTGTCTTGGTCTGCACTAGAACTTTGGACTCATTAAATAAATGGTAATAAATGTTAGTGCTAAAGAAAATACAATGATGTATTTATTTCTGTGTTTCACCCAGAGGGATTGGCACAAGTTTTCAAATTAATGTTTTAAAAATAAATTATAGCATCCCTTGGGCCACCATAAATTTAGCACTCCCTTGTTTCTGCCGAGAATATGCTAATTGTAGATTTCTTGCTGATGAGCATCATATTGTATAATAAATATGTGAAAAATTCAGTGAAGTATCTTTTATTTTCAGTATACTTTCATGCAGAGGACATTCTCTAAATATACAGGTTCAACATTATCAAGAAAGAAAAAGTACATGTTGATTATATCTAAAAATATACTATCATTATTTTGATTTACAATTTCTGAACAAAAAGGCGCTCCAAACATTGTTTTTAATGCAGTTGAAAAAGACATAATTAGTAAAAGAATTAGATTCTCTTGTCTCAGCCAATAGTGTGTTTGTCCACAAACAGTATGACTGACGTTAGGACAACTTGCAGGGCACAGTACTACTGAAGACGACTAGGCAACACGATCTAGTCCAAACTTATTGTACTTCAGTAATCATCCTCAAGTATTTTTATGCTGAAGCAAACTTTCCAAGTATATTAGCATAAAAACTTATTTTTAATCATTTTTTCTCATCCTAATTGCCAAGGTGCTGCAAGTCCCATTCATGTATGAAAATCTCCGTAATATTGACGTGTTTTATATTTAGAAGAGACTGTATTTCCTTCTGCGCCTGCACATTCACAGCTCTTCTTCTCAAATAAATAGGAAAACAAAAGATCTGTATTGATCTTTTCCATTACATTTGAAACACAGCATTAGGGATTCTGGTCAAGAAGCAATAAGAGAAGACGAAATATGTGATAGAAAGGTGTTGATAAAACTCACACTTCACAAAGGTGGAAATATGCTTGGTGTTGCTTTTTGAGAAGTCAGCACAGACTAAATACGAGTTTTCAGTATATGAGCATAAGAGCACACAAATCAAGAACAATACTTCTGGTTTCATACCCATTGTTTCCCATTATGAACCTTTAAATTTTGCTTGCAGTATGGGGGAAAAAACACCAAAACCACAAAACCGAAAAATAGATGATCCTATTATCATTTGCACTATTTCTACAGTGCAACTTTTAAAACCAGGATATTTAAAAAAAAGAAAAAAAGCCAAACAAAAAAAAAAAACAACCACAACAATAGAAAGAGAAAAGAAATATACTTTCTTGTTACTTATTGCACTGTATTAGTGTGTACAGTTTTTTAAAAAGGCTGCTTGCATCCTGTTTCAGGTAAAGTGCTGTGTGATAAATGAGTTTAATACACAGATATCTGCCTCAGAGAAAATGCTCTCTAAATTTCAAAGAGGGATTTGTGCATAAAAATCTTCTTGTCACATTGTCTAAGCCAGGATGTGATCAGGTCTTGTAACAAGGAAAAAGCAGACTTCTCAAAAGTCTTTACAATAAATTATTTGTGAATTACAGAAACTAAAATAAATATAACTAAAGACTTCATGCATTGAGAAACGCCATTATACTTTTTTGTTTATAGGTTGTTTTGGGAAACAGACATACATACATATGTATGTAGAAGGCAGTGGCTTCTTGGCAATCAACACACTAATCCAGCTCTCACTTCACAGGACACCAGAGTAAGTGGGGTTTTGTTTGTTTGGGGGACTTTTAGTTTGGTTTGTTGTGTTTTTTTTTAAAAGTACAAGGCCCACTTCCTTCAAAGTAAGAACTTCTTACTATATAGAAACTACTGTTTTTCTCTTGTGCATGCTGTCATTTCAAGGGACACTCTGATGTCACTGTCTTCTGAGAGTGAGTGAATGACTGAGTATACTTGGAATTTGCCCAGATCTTGTTTTTCCAGAACTCTCTATCACCTCCAATAATAGTGCCATCCATTACTCTCTACTTTGTTGCATCTTCATACCACAATTCACAATAGACACAAGTTCCGCAGAACTTGTGTTTTGTGATTTTTCCCTTGTTAAAGACATTATTGTTTCATACACTTCCTACTCACACATCCTTAGTGTAACTACCTATATCTAAAAATCAGTCAAGACTTACTCCATGTTTTTCAGTTTTTCTGCATATTTCAGATATGGTTATGAAAAAAGGAAGTTATTTTAGCAGTAGTTCTTATAGAAAAAAGAAAAAGCATATTGCTACAAAAACAGAATATCACATGTCTCTATTATTGCAAGCTAATGGGCACTGTTTTTTAAACAAACAGTAAGGGGAGTAGAGAATCAGCCATTGTAAAAAGAGCTGGACATTACATCTCTTGACAAAACATTGAAAATACATTTGTAAAACATACATGAACTAGTGAACTTCTTTTTAGGAACTCTGTAATTTAATATTTTAATAGCTATTGACTTCCATGCATGTCAAACAAGTCCATGTTCAATATTTTCTCAATAATGACAATTTGTCTATAATTGCCAGTACTTTTAAAATTTGGTTGAAGTAAGGCTGACTGTGGTCTAAACAGTAATGGTGTCTGACAACTTTATAAAGTAAAGCCTTATTGAGGCAGTAGGAAAGATGAGCAACAACGTGCCCATATGGTGACTCACTCGACCACCAATAGCAAACCCAGGATCACAAGCGATGCCATGGCTCCAGTGGACTATCAGGGATGCTAGGTGTCTGGGTCATCTGGCAGCAAGAGCCCATCACACAAATGGCTTGTGAAGGTGAGTAAGGGTCACACCACCCCTTGGCTCCATTGATGGCAGTGGGATGTGACAGAAGCGTACCTTACATGGATAATGCGGGTGACATCCTGCCTGTGCTGCTGACATTGGTCAAAGGGGAGGGTATCAGGAGGCAGGGTGTGGGCAGTCTGCCGATGCCAACGATGTCAGCGAAGGGGCAGGGTGTTAGGAGGCAAGTTGTCACTTCCGCCCCTTGATTCTTACAAATCATCACTTGACGTGAAGTTATAGGTTAGGGTTAGCTATATAATAAGGTAAGTGAGGTGGTTGTTCTGAAAGCTGCAGGGTGCAGGTTACATAGTCGGAAGTCAAAAGCTGGTGCATCACAAGATGGGTACCAGGGGTGTCGCATACCAACTGACTCAAAAGTCTACGTCTGGCATAACTGCAAATCCCAATGAAACACCTCTGAAAAGGCATTTTCTGTGACCTTTTATGGTTCTTAATGCCATTCTTTGGAAACTGAAACTTTTGAAAAACTTTGTCACATGTCTTGTACATCTCAATATACAGCTATGTAATGTGATCTGGTTGAAAGGCAGCTGAAGTTAATTGACAAAATCCTGCTCATTTCAGTGGATTTTGTATTGGTTCATATGATCATACGTCCCTATGAATGGGAGAAAAATGCATCCAGTGTAAGTTATAGACACTTATGATATTTAACTCTGACCTTCAAAAAAACCAGGCAATTCATAATTTTAACTCTAAAATTTCAAATTTGGTAAACTCTTTGGTTTCTGTTTTTCATGAGAAAGATAATAAAAATTTCTGTGCACAAAAAGAAATAAAGGATGAGAATCTCTGACTGTCTTCATGTTAATCAATTGGGTTTTTACTTGAAACTGGTAATCACAGTTTCAAAATGTTATTCTCTAGGATCTTACAACAAATTCTTAGAAGATATAAGTACGTTTCTAGCTCCTAATTTAACTTAGCACTGCTTAACTTTTTAGTGATGCAGACAAAATCGACTCTGAATGTGAATAGTTTCTGAGTTACTACTGAAAATACCAATTAGAAATGAAAACTGTATTTCTGTCTGCTGTTGTAATCTTAATTATGCACATGCTACTTATATCTACTTTTCTTCAGAACTCTCAGGGATTCAGAAAAAAATAGTCTGTTTCTGGTTTTTTTGCTACTTTCTTTAAAGAATTCTTCCATGAACTTCATCTTGCCTTAAAGTCTTATCAACTGCTAGATGTCCTAATTACTTCAGCTCTCCTGATGTGATTACCCTTGGTATTTCTCCTTCTTCCTCCCCTGGGAAATTTATGTCTATTTCTCAGAGCTATCCTCCATCACCTTTTTTAAACACTGAAGCAAATCCATTTTATTTTAAATGATATCTGCCTCTTTTGACAATAAATTACCTTTGCCATCTTTCATAGGGTGTGCTTTTCCTCCTGCTGACCCTTTGTTCCTCTTGTACTTGAAAATTTTCTCCTTAATCATAGCCTGTTGTGTGACCTTCCTTCTGCCTCCCCACCTTTGGTATTCTCATCTTCTTTTACATTCAACTTCATTCTGTGGTCCTTTCTCTTCATCTTTTATTTTGCATTTTATACCACTTATGTAGGTCTGTTTTACCCTTAATTATTTTTTACCCTTTATTATGTTTTTTTACCAGCATGGTTTCAGGTTTGTTGTTTATTAGGTTGCTTGGATGTTGTTTTTTTTTTTTTTTAATACTAGATAAATTACACCTACATTGTCTGTTTTCACATTTTAAAAACTTTCTTTTTCCTTATGATTTTAAACTATTCTCTTTCCATGCTTATTTTGAAGACTGGGCACCCAAACTAGGTTTTAGAGATGTTTTCTTCCCTTTCACTTCTAATCAGAATCATTATTTTAGCAAAGGAGAAGCTTCATAATTTAAGGTGTTTCCTTCTTTTAAATTATTAGATTGTAGATAAAATAGAAAAAAAAACTGTAGAAAAAAAAAGTTTAATGGATTTGATTAGTTTTCTTAAGATAGACAGGAACAGTGTAGCCACTGATACACAATTCCTCTGCATTTTGCTAAAATTTTCCACTAAAGACAAAACCAATATAGGTACCAATTCAAAAAGTCCTTAAAAACAGCCGTAGAAATACTAGAACAACTGCTTTTACAAAATGAGCCTTTATAACTTCAGGTATGTTATTAAATTGAAATACTTCACTAAGGTAAGAATGGAGCCTAGTATGGAAATTTCTGACTCTTTGTCAGAATGTATGCATTTGTGGGAGCCCTAAATTTCCAGCGTCCTTTGTTTTGGTCTCATGTGACTACATAGCAGGATGCTTTCTATGTCAGTCTTGAAGAGTAAAGGTGCTAATAAAAGAGGCATGCAGCCTTCAGTGGAATTAAAACACAACCACTCGAAATATGGTTACGTAAAGATCAATTTCTCTTTTAAAATTAACCAAGGCAGCTACAAGGAGCTACAGTTCTGTGTACTTATTAGACAATAAATAATGACTGAGGCTGGAGAAAACATATCACTAAAAGAATTAAGGAACGTTAACTCTGTCATTTCTGGATAGATTAAGTTTTCATTCTGCTTAAAGCAAAAAGGTGTAACAAAAAGTTATTGTAATGTTAGAAACAGAAAAATGACCTCTCTTCTTATAACTGCTATCTAGGGTTTTTTTTCCCCCTTTTGTACAGGAACATGAATGGGAATTAAATACATGCATTAATTTAGAGAATAGATAATATTCTGATATATCTTATATAATATTTTAATATAAACTGTAATAAATCTGTTAATTAGAATAGAAATATTTAGTTTATTTCATTCATTTTGGAAATGAAATAGACTCACTAACAGGGTTTTGAATAAAATTATAATTTATTGCAATTTAAATAGCCTGGTTTATAAATTATTATAGTAAATTTCTTTAAGTTTCCCACTGTATAAAAGTCTTAATAATGATTTGGTAATATGAAAAATGGGATTAAGTAAGAGATTTATGAAGTGAGAGAGAGTTAGAGTGACTTTAAGGAATTATTCTTTTTTAGTATACTTTACATTGCTTGTGATTACAGAGGAAAAAATAGAGACAAGAGGAAAATATCTAGATTTTCTAATCCATAGTGATAACCAGAAAACTTAGAACTATGTTTACATTTGGACAATGGACTGTTGGCCAGGCTTTATGCAATAGTATTCTTACTGTTGGTCTCTTGAGATTTGAAATCCTGTTAGAAAGAAAAGCATGCAAAAGCAAGTCTGTTTCTATAGATTCCACAGGCTCATGGTCTGAGATTTCACCAAAAAAAAAAAAAAGCAGCCTTGTTTAAATTATATAGCTTTATGCATAATACATAAAAGACCTTATCAGAACGGACATTCAGAAATAGCAGAAAAAAAGAATCGGAAAATTTCCTCTCTCACCTAAGCACACCAACAAGCCTAAGAACTATTATACTTCTCCTTCATTACGCTGCCTCTGAAATTCTTGCATTTCTGTCTCTGAAGTAGTTTGGAACCAAGAAAAAGCATACTTTACAAATTTGGGGGAAGTGGAAGAGGTGGGTTCAAATCAAGGAGCCCTACTTAAGCCAAGCTAAACCAAAAGAGTTTGGCCTGATATTTTATTGTAGAGACAATAATGGTATGTTACCTCCCCAGCTGCAGGCAGACATGGCTATTAATGGCCTGTGCTGTGAGACGGGCTGAGGAAATGTGATTACGAAAAAATACTTACACAGTTAGTGGAAGTATTGAAACTGAAATCATACTGGAGTTTTTGCTGAACACAAATCAGAATGAAACTAGAAAAAAAAATATGATTACAATTTCATAATAATGTGAAAGACCTCGTGATACCTTCACTAAATACATTAATATCTATTTTTCAGTCACATTGGCTCCTGATACCATTCGATATCACATTTCAGTAATAGTTGTGCCTACTTACAGCTGAGGAACTAGCACTATCCAAACAAGGTGGCAATATATGGCTAGGACAGAAATGCCTACCATATAATGAAAACATAGCATTAAATGTTCAGACATGCTTCTCTTCCTGGAGCTTCCTCTTGGCTGGCTGAAGTTACCCACTCACATACCCAGGTGGCCCGTCTGAGTCCTATGCCCCAAAGCTTCTTGCTTATTCCTGTTCGTTCCTGAGAGGGTTTCAGTGTTGAGCTCGGCACAGATCCTTACAGAGCCTTACAGCTCAGATGTGATGGTGCTGACCACCTACCTCATGTGTTTTGATAGGGAACACAGTATTTTATGTGTGTTTGGGGGGGG
>VYXH01008388.1:0-38940 GCA_013397275.1 Burhinus bistriatus | reverse complement strand
GGGAAGTTGTTATAATTTAAATCAGTATTTAAATGGGTAAGGGGATAGAAAGCAACTATTGACCTAAAGCTTATGTTCTGGTAGGTAATGAAGACTAAAGTAAGAAAATACGCTTTTCACCTCAGCTTTAAATACAATAAAAACCAGACACAAGAAGAATAAAGTAAACGGTATTATCCTTGGATTAGTGGTCTTACCCTGATGTCCAGAACTGTCAGTATTACTTTTAAATATAAACACAAAGAACATGTAACCACAAAGGTGACTTTAGTTTCTTTTCCGCTGAGTTCCCAATTGCATTATCACAGCACATGCAACATGATTAAAACTGAAATTTGTCATTTCTGATCCTTTCTCCAAAATAGAGCAACAAGTCAGTAATGCAATACTTTTATCATACATACAAATACTTTCATCATTTGAGTCTTGCCCACAGTATCTTGACCAAAGAGACTTTATGTCCACTGTGACCTGGGTGCATGGTTGCATGATAACACTGTAAGAGAATTGTGTCCTTTAAAATAATGGCACTGAACAAGTTAAGAGATGGAAGCTTTTATTTCATATGTCCTCCCTCTTAGCTGTGGACTCTAATACATTCCACAGTTACATCTTACTCCCATATAAGAAAAGGAAAATAGTTTTACTGATGACTTTGGGAGTGGGTCTCTATCCAAATATGTGTTTCTTATTAGAAATACATGGTCAGATAAAATCAGATTAAGTGGAATATTGATATTCCTCAAATATTCACTTCATTTTACTCCTAGGGTCATTCCAATTATTTTGGGAAGATTTATTCTAGTGTTTTGTTTTCCACAAGCATAATTGCAATAGCCTTTGTTTTATAACGCACTGCAACACCTAGGATGTGATCCAAAATCTATGGAAACCATGGGGAGTCTTTCCAAGGAAATTTCCAGTTGAAGTTTTTTTTAAGCTAATTCTTCAGAGTACGGCAACAGTTCCCAGGAGGTGAAGATGTGAGGTATAGTCATTATTGTACTTAGATCTTACGCATATTTGGAGCTGCTACAATTTCTACTCCCACAGAACATCACAGTGTCTTCCTTTGTGTGCAGATTAAAATGAACAAATCATCAATTCAATAACCTTGCTGCATAAGTGCGAGTCCTTGATTTTAATTTTGTAGAAAAGTTTAACAGCAAATAATTGCCAGTTGATTATACAAGAAAAATTCCAAGGAGAAAACAGCCAATTCTCAACACTGGAAACTTAATCTAACTAATTTTCTGGTAACTGAAAAATCATGCTGTGCTCAATTCAGAAAATATGAATCCACAATACTGTAGTAAATTATCGATATAATTGTATTTAAAAATTCTTCTGTTTAGAATTAGGATTGCAAACTGTTTTCTTATGTTACATTTAATAACTTGATCCTGAAAATGCAAAATTCAGTAGTTCCACTGAATGTAATGAGAATGCACATGCAAGCAAAGTTACTTGCCTGAATATATGTTTGCTGAATTGAGTCCTAACATCTCAATTTTCAGGGTAGAGTGTGTTCATTTAGATATGTGATATATTCTAATGGGAGTCATGCTACTAAATCTCTGTGAATCCCCTTGAAAATTAAGACATGGAAGAAAAGGTATTTGAAGCTTTTATTCATAGTAGTACCACAGTTATTATGATGGATAAATGGCTTAAGCTATTTGACCTTTTTTATGAATAGACCTAAAGCTACTTTGTCCCTTTGCTACACAAGAAAAATGATATTTTTTTATTTTTTTTTTTTTGCACAGAATGGGTTGTTAAGTTTATCAGGAATGTCTTTGTATAGTGCAAATAACATTCATAATATATAATTCTACACTAAAAATATTTTTTTAAAAAATTCTGTAATTTACACAGGGCTCAGAATCTGGCATCTTGTTTAAATCAGCCCAATATTTTTCATTACAAATCTGACAACTTTAAAGACAAATATTAAGATAATAGCAAACCAATAGTATTGCAGAGATACAAGAAAACATTACTTTGTCTAGACTTCTCGCTAAACTTCCCCTTTTTAAATAATATTAGTCTGTGACTCCTGCTAAACAAATAATTAATATTGAGGAAAGGTGGGGGGTTTTACATCTTTTTTATGTTTGGGGTGGACTCTTACAATTCTTTGGCCTTTTGGGTTTGCCTGCCAAATGGCTCACCTCAACTCAGCAAAGAACCTGTCAGACATTATTTTATCACGTTGTATCAAATTCCTTTTGCTGGTATCAAATTCATTTACTCTGAATAGTCTCAATAATATTGAATCTATAGCAGCTGATGTATTTCTCTGGCATCAATACTACCTGTTATGGAGCACTGTTGGTGACTGATGTTTTGGATATTGAGACACAGGCCTCGACAGCAATGAGGCTAATGCCTTTTCCTCATGTAGGTCTGGTAAACTGCAGATTACTTCAACAATATTGTCCATCTGTGTTACTTCCTTGACTACAACTCAGCTGATATTATCTATCTCCTTATAGCTACAACACTCTGGCATTTCTTTACACAACCATCCATACAAAAGCAAATTACAACTATCCTCAAAGGCATATAAAATGTAAGTGCAGTAGTCACATTTTCAGATTTATTGACCATATTTCAACTTTTAGCCCTTTTTCTATTTTTATTATTTCCCTTTGGCTAACACAGTCCTATTGCTGTTGCTGCAGAAATCTCCTCTGTAGTTTTCACGGTCTCAAGCAGATTACTTTTATTTCTCATTCATTTATGTGTCTTTATTCCCTTCTCTTTTGAAATCTCCTATATCATTTTATCATTTGCTAGAATAATATAGGTCAAATTAAACTTGTTCTAGAAGTATTTATTTTCCTCCAATAGCAATAAATCGGGCCCTGGGTGAGTCACTGAGGTACATGTTCCCAGATGGTAGTTGTATTAATTATGTAAAATTAACCTTACCCTAGGTGTCTTTTCAAATCCAGAACACAAATTCCATAGCAATAAGTCTTGATCAAGATACACAGTAAAATAATGCTGCTTCATACCCTTCTTCCTTGTATCTCAAAAGTTCAGGTCTGTAAGGAAAGTGCTGAGTGCATCTCCTGACACTAGTGTTTTAGTAAACGATTAGAGTACAAGAATGTTTCTGGGAGTATTAGAAAAATACTGTTAAAACATGGATTTTGAACTCAGTAATATGAATATTCAATACAAAAATACAGTCCCAAGAGTTTACTTCTTTAGTTAATTAATTTAAAGAGTTGCATAACCAAAAACTTTCATTTAACTCCGACTTATTTATTCTCCCTGGGTAAAACCCGGAACAAATCAGTCAACAAAGGAAACAAGTGCAATCCATGTGTTCTGACTGTGTGATAATCATTGAGTGAGACAGAATCTTCCCTCATCACAACATAAGTGTGTGTATACACACACACACACACACACACACTTACATGTGAGAATATAGAAGGGAACACTTGATTTATGATTTTTCTGGTATATTTTGCTCCTGAACTCAATTACAAATAAATTAAAAATGGGGAAAACAGAGTCTGAACCTCTAACCATTGCAAAAGCCAGATCACAGGTAGCTGGTTACAGAGAGGTTTTTATACGTTCCAAGCCAAAGAAACCCAAAGATTTTTTTTTTAAGAGCAGGCACAAAGGAGAAAGATTTCCTTTGGACAAGGCCCTGTAGATCAGGGCTACAATGTGCTGCATATTTTTGTATTTCCAGAAGATTGTAGGAAATTAAATCTTTAAAATCACTTACTTGGCATGTCATCGTTCCTTGGGGGCATCATAAATTGGTTCTGTTGGATTTATTTGAATGTGTTTATGCAGTTCCCCTTTCAGTCATCACTGATTGAAAATGTGCACTTATCTTTAAGACAGATATTTCTGTTGCTGCTGTTTAGTATTAAATTAATTATTACTTTATCACATATGTCTACATTACATTCAGATATTGAAATTAAACAGCCACATGAAGACATGAATCACTTGTCAAAAAAACGCTCCTAGCAAAGCTAAAACACTAAAAAGAAGCTTTGAGAAATACAGATGTGAGGAGATATAAATGACAAATATATGTCTTCCCTGTGTAACTATTCTGTTAAGTTTTGAAACACTACAGAAAGTTTTCTACCCAGTTGGCAAGTTATTCATATTGCAAAATTAACTGTCTTTTTCCAGGGAAAAACACCTTCAAATATTTACAGTGCTAAATAGATCTGTCAATAAGGCTCTTTTTTCGTTGTTAATTAAAATTCTATTACATTAAAAAAAAAGATTATAACATTCTAGTAACCTTCTCCACAAAATCTTTTGGGACAAAATTGAATATAGCACAAAACATTTATTGCAGGAACTAAAGAGTCATTTTCATATGAGACAAAGAGTTAGAAGCTACCTATATGCTGTTTCACCTCTGCATGTCCCACCAACATATAGTGGATTGAGGTAATGTCTACTATTTTTAAGAACAAAGAAGGATTTACACGTGAAAAAGAAGCATTAACAGTAAGAGAGGAAATTAACACATGAAATGTATGACTTGCCAGCAAACTTAAATACTTTGATTATTATGATTAATACTAGCATGAGAAATATTCCAACCACGACAATTCAAAAGCAGCAATATTGTGTAAAAATTTTTACAGCATGGATTAATTTTAACTGCTTCTTTGGCAGCACAAAGTGCTTTCAGCATACCCCTGGACATTTTCCATAGGCTTACTTCTGTTGGATTTGCTGTCCAGCAACTCTCCTTGTACACTTTGCTCTGCTTGTACACTGTCCCACTTTGACTTCCCCGTTGAAACCAGGACTGCGTCCATTCCTCCCTTGCACTCTGACTACCTTCATCCATCATAGGCATCTACGGGTGATTTTCATGTATACCTTTCATCCATGCTTCAATCCCAAGACTGCAGTGCCCCCACCCAAAAAAAAACCCAAAAACAAACAAACCAAAACTTTGGAGGACAAAGAACTAAAAGAACAACATCGTATAATTTATGTTACTGCAATCAGACTTCTGCTATGTGTGCCATACCCATTCCATCAGAAGGAGGTGAAACAACATTGATAGTTCAACTGAAATAAAAATACTCTCTCTGAAAAGAGATAACTGAATTCTTATATTAAAATACAAATCTTTAAGTATTTTAAAATAACCAAATAATTACTTAATACACTGTACTCTTTCACATAACCTGCATATTACTTCACCCTAAAAATTACCTAAGATATAGTCTGTATTACTATAGCTTTTCCCAAAAATTATTTGAAGTTCATTATCTTATTTTATTTGCTTTTAGAATCCTGAGCCACTTGATTCAGCATACAATAAATCCTTGAAGCACAGCAAGGAAACAAAGTAGGAAGGCATTTTATTTAACAGCAGATAATTTTTTTAAAAAAGTTTTATCTTGCTTGTTAAAGTAAGATGAGAAGTTTTCTATTAACTAGGCTGGGAAGCCTTAGGGGCCACTGAAAGCTTTTTAATTGCATATTTAATTAGAAATGTGCTAGAGAGCTGGTGTTCAGCTTTTCTGAAGCTCACGGCTCCTGACAAAATGTCTGCTTTTAAGCCGTTTTGTCTCTTGAAATGTTTTCTAAAAAGTGGGTTAAACAGAAGCAGCTTTAATTTTGGCTATTTTCACTTCAAAGGTATTTTATTGTTCTATCAATCCTACTGTAAAACCAAGGTGAAATGACATCTTCAAAAGTAAGCATTTTCAGGTAAAATAAGACCTCTAAAAGAACAAGCTCTAAAGATTCTAACAATTTGTTGTTCTGCCTGGGTCACCAGCAACAGTGGAAGTTGAAAGAAGGAAAGAAGAGGGGGTTTATGTCTGGCCACTACAGGTACAGAGTTGGTAAAAGCAAACCATTAGCCAGTTTATCCAGCAGTCAGTGACTGGAGCTGAAGAGAAATAAATTCACAAATATTTTCTTTATGTTCTGGGTAGAACAATTTTGACAGCACTACCTGCAATTGCCAGGGTTCCCAGCATTTGCTCTGAACCTGGGCAAAACATGACAAGCCCAGTATGTCTTCTGCCCAGTGCTCAGTCATGCTGCTTTTACCAAAAAAGTTGCCTGACAGAAGTTTGCTTGAAATTGAGGTTGCCTCAGAAGTGCTAGCTTCCCCTGAGGTAATTTAATGGATAAAGGAGGGCAGCCCCAACAAAAGTTGACAACACTTCAACTCCCAGCATTGCAGGTATGAATACACATTAGTTATGGCTGGATAAAAATGCTTCTGAAACACAGGCTAAACCAGTAAAGTAAGCTGCTGATTTTTTAATGAAACACAGTGTTTCCATAAGTACAGTCTTCTAGAGGAGGAACTGAAAGCTTTTTTGGGTTTTTTACATGACAATCCCTGTTTTCAAGGTAGTTGTATTAAATAAAATTTTAGAAATACACGGAAATTAGTTAATTAAAAGTGTGATTTTGTACACTGAAAAATAAATGTTGAAAGACAACTAAATAATCAAGTTACATGTTATATTAGACAGTATAGCTAAATGAAGAGAATGTGCAAATGTCTTTTGATACACACAAAAGAGAAATGCACCAAACTTGCCATGATGTATTAGTGGTCACAGAGCTTTATAAGAACATGAAAGTGCTAATGCATTGCTGTCCTTATTTTACCCTCGCTCAGTAAGACAGCCAGACACTTGAGATTCACTGGAGTATGTCTACTCAGATAACTTAATCTATGCCTTTCATGACTAGTAAAATCCAGCAAGTAGTGCCCAGACCTTGGATTAACATCAGAACTGGAATTTTTCTATTTTCTGAGAGAACCACATCCATATTTTATGATAGTCCATATGTTTGATGGTAGAACGTGGCAAATATATTTGAAGGGTTGGAAATAAAGTTTGTTAGAAATAACTTGATTTGAGGAAATAGGCTTGAATATCACCCAATCCTAGCTCTTACAAGGCACTTTCATTTTGTTTCTCTCATCTGCTATTAATTATCAAACTCAGGCAAAGTGCAATCTTATTAAAAATATTTCAACTTTACATTTGAATGCTCAAAGACTGGTCTTTGAGAGTAATAGCATTTCTAATTATCTCCTGCTCTGCAACTTTAGAATTTATTTATTTCTTTATTTATATGTGAAGAAGGTCTTTAATATGTGTTTACACACTAGCTCCAACAGTAAAGACTAAGCAAATGCTTTAGACTTGGCTATGGAACAGAGATAACTAACTCTGGTTGGTAGATGTGTTCACACAATAGCCAGAAGTGACATCTCTACTAATATTAGATGCAAGAACAGTATTCGTGTTTTCAATCATAACTTATACAAACTGAAGTTACAGATTTGACACAGTTTTATGGAATTAGAGTAGGATTACTTCATTCACATCTTTTCTTATGGCATCAGAGTTGTATACATTCATTCATTGTTCCTCCATCCTTAAGATTAATACAAGTAGTATTGTGTAGAGTTCAGTCTTGTCACTTGTTACGCAAACCAGTAAAACACAGGTGTGAGATAAGATGAGCTCCATTGTCATCAGTACTCCAGTGATATTCAGTTCTGTGTTTCCACAACAAAAACAAACAGAACTGATTCTCTAGTAACTCTGTGTCTGGCATAGACAGAGTCCTGAGGGAAAGCTGGTGGTTGTAGCCTAAATCCTGTTAAAAAGACATGATGTGGTCTGGCAAGAAAAATTATTTGAAATAGTGGCTGATGGCTATGACCGCACCTTCTGCTGAAAGAACCTACCAATGAACTTCCAAGGTTATAGACAGTCTTAAACTCTTACTAGATTATTGTTGATCTTGGACACACAAATAGCCACAATGGCTGAAAAAGCTGAACTCCAAGTGGCCTAGAGTAACTCAATTTGACTGAAGTGCCAACTGTGTCCTGGGCTGCACCAAAAGAAGCATGGCCAACAGATCGAGGGAGGTGATTCTGCCCCTCTATTCTGCTCTGGTAAGAACCCACCTGGAGTACTACATCCAGCTCTGCAACCCTCCGCACAGGAAAGACATGGACCTGTCGGAGTGGGTCCAGAGAAGGGTCACAAAACAACAATACTCTAATACTGTCTGGGTAGGATGAGTCTTTTAATTACATGTTTGCATATGTGGGGTTCATTATATACTAGATATTACACAAAGAGAAATTGAAAGAAGGCCCAGGCAATTATGTCTGGCTTAGCATTTACTGAGAGAGAGAAAAGAAAATTGTCTTAGTAGCCTTTCAATCTACGGACATCCAGTGCATCTACTGAAAACCCATTTGCAAAAATCCCCAAAGACTAGTGCAGTATCCACAGAAAGGTACATGCAATAAAGTTGAAACTATCATCTGTTCCTATCTTTTTCATTAAATCTGTAGTGAATGAGTTATCCCACAAAAGAAAGATCCACTGGGTATTTTATTACACTAAAGCAGCAGATTTAAGAATCAGACTCACTGTCTTTATCTCAAATATTTTTAATCTAGATTGACATTTTAGAGATGAACAATGGAGAATGAGATACAGTTGAAAGCACTATGAATAAATGATAATGTTTTACTCATTCCATATTAGTTCTACATTCTTAAGCTTTTTAGTAATGAAATTAGTTAACACATCTCTGCAGATACGCTTAGTTCATAAACTTAAAATAAGAAATGTCTTCAATAGAGCAGGATAGAAAAGCAGGCTGGCTGCTTGCCATATTGGCTTGAACTACTGACATATTTTACCCGGTATTACAACATTCAGTTTTACCAGTTACAGATGGACAAAACACTGTCTTTACTGAAAAAACAAACTGCTTTCAAATAAGGCCTTGCTAATTTCCAAGATAAAAACTCACTACTGGGAAAAAAATAATCTTAAAGTATTGAATACAGATCTTTTAAGACTTCCCAGATTAAGTCCTTCTCTTTTATTTATAAAGAAATACTGTCTTAACATTGGATGAGATCCTTAAGCAAATTCTCTGCAATATCTTCCATGGCTTATTCATCAAATGTAAGAGTAACCTATCTACATGTAGTGCTTTTATAGTAGGAAAAGCATAACCCTTTCAACCTATTAAGGAGGCTGAGCACCAATGCTTCTTATTTTCAGTTCTTCCATACTGTTCTGGATAAAAGCAGGTGATGTTACTTCCTTTTTTTTTTTCCTGCTGTGTCTGAAGAGAGATGAAGTCTTGCAATATTTTTTTTTGGGCGGGGGGGCATAAGGTTGCTCGAGAGCTTATGGAGCATGCTTCTAGTTTTAAGAGGTTTCAGGGGAGAATTAAGTGCCTTTGAATGCATGTTCTTTGCTCAAGGAATGATGTCCTAACAGCGGTAAATATAAGACACAAAGGGCATAGCTCATTTGTAGCTGGATGGAATCTACAGAGGATTAGAGGACATCAAAAATATGTTAAGAGAAAAGTGAAGAAGCATACTTCCATATGATATTTAGACATATGGAAAGAGAGATTTGAAATTAGGTATGGAAACCAAAGAAAATCTGAAGGATTTAGCATAGGAGGTGAAGCAGTGTGGTATGTTACTCCACCGCATTTTCAAACAAAAAATTTGGGTTCTCAATGACAATTTCTATATTTTTCCTTTATTTTCTGACAGCACCCAGCTTTTACCTCACAAAGTGAAAGGCAGTCTGCTTCACAGAATCTGCAAGAACTCAGCAAGAGTGGGAAGCCTGTCCTTTTCCAAGAACAGATGATTGTCTACATCTAGCAAGGCACCTGCTCCTATCTAGTGGTTTCTCTAAAGTTCCCATTTTGCACAGGCTGACGGCTTGTGGTACGAAAGGCAGCAGTATTCCCACCATCAAGAGTTCAGCAGGAGTTCTGCAAGGTAAGATACTGTCAATTAGTTGATCGCAAGTCAGTAAGTGCCAGGGATGCTGCTTCACACAAAGAGCCCAGCACTATCTTTTTGCAAAACAGCGGATCTTGAGTCAACGGGAGCTCAGTGGCATACTCCCACTTGCCCCATTACCTGATTCATTAGAATTGCTGGAGAAAAGATAGCAAGCTGAACAAATACGTCTGTGTAAGTGCGTGCATATCTTTGCACATATGTGTGTGTGTGTAGGTATCTCTACACATATATTTATGCTTCAGTATATGTTGTAACTGGGTTTTTTCAAATTCAATTCTTTGATATCAAAGAGATTGCTTGTAATCTAAGCGATCTTGCTGTCTTACCGTGTCTTCTGTGTCCCAAAATCACATCTGAATTCAGCAGGTCTTTGCAAGGAGGAACTCAGAGGAGCCAGTGATTTGCTTTTCTTCATCAGTGTGGAGTTTTGTCAGTGATGGGTTCCTAGCATCCTGGAGACAGTGAGGTGCAATACTTGAGTTTTAACTCATTTTGCATCTTCCCTATTTAATTAAAAGAGAAGCTGCCTGATGCACCGCAACAGACAATTTACAAAATGTAATACTTTATAAAAGTTGGTTGCAACATTTGCAGTTGGAATAAAGGATTTCTGTTTTGCAGTGCCACATTCATTTCTTCCTTTCATCCCTCTGGAGGTCTCAGATTTTGTCATGACAACTCTAAATTTCAAATTTAGCAACCTTTTTCAGCTGTACAACCCTATTTTTGTGATCTAATCTCAGGGAAAGTAGTTGTATTTTCATTTACACTTAGCACTTATACTCTTCGCTTAGTGGATATTATGTACCAATAGATCACTTTAAATTGTTATGTATGTTTATTGGTAGGAGATACGATTTTGTAATAGATTTTTTTTTTTCTAGTGTGTTATTATTTAAAAAAAGGAAAATTCATTTTAAACCTTAGGAAAACATTGGGTTAATAGACAGAAACTGATAGTTGTGGTAACATTCTAATGACTGTAATGTGTCTACTATGGGCCAAAAATGCATGAGATTTGCGCTTTTATATAAGATGAAAGATAACTGTCATATCCATTGATTACTTTAATCCAAATCTGAATCATTTAAGATATGAATCATTTAAGATTATTTTATTCATCTTTCACTTGCTAATTCTCTGTCCTTGTTTCTCATATCACATCATTCCAAAAAATTAAATCAAAATTATGTATGCATGTGTACAAATTTCCCCAAACAGTATATACTAATTATTTTTCTCAAATATCTCAAGTTCATCTCAAATAAATAATACTATTTATAGTATAATATAATACTATTTATAGTATAATAATACTTTCTGGAGGGTTTCTTGATGAAGAACCAGATGCTCACTATGAAAAATAAATACTGTCTTTTTTTTGTAGGAAATTCCAAACCAGCATCTAAAGCCTTGGGACACCTGTTTCTTTCCTGAACAGCCAAGAACTGCCACAGATAATTCTTGACCCCTTGATTGGCCTCAATGAGCAAGAAGAGACCACACAAAGGAACTGTCACCTTCAATTGTATTAGCTGTGTAAGTATTTGACTTCTAATATGTAGTTCAGAGGCAAACACCTTCCCCCCTTCCTGCTGTGACAGAAATTTCCAGAGCAGATGATACCCAAGCAGCTTAGCAGGACTAATTAAGGATGGTATAAAAGAACACGGTAAATTAATAATCTGACTTCTAGTAGCACTACACAGGGCACTGAATCATGCTATGAAATGTTACACTTCAGGACTTCGATCCTGCCTGAGACTTCATACAGAGAGTGAAAAAAAAAATAATTGAACTCTGAAAAGGAGTAAGAGTGATTGTTTATGCAAAACAAGCCCATAAAATTTGCTGCTGTGACAAGTCCAGAAGCTGTGGTATATTTAGTAGCAAATTAATAGTGATATGGTCTTCAGATTTCTCTGAATGCACAGTGTGAAACAACATCAATCACGTTCCCTGTTTCTTTCCACTCTCTCAGCTGACTCCAAAACATGCATCTAATTCATTTATATCATAACTAATACTGGCCTTCCCTTAACTGTTACTCTTTTCTACTTGTCGTACTCTGACTCCCACAAATGTATATTAAGGTGCATCAGAGAACAATATTTTGATTGCAGAAGAGACCACACAAATCCTCGTATGGTCTACATACGAACAAGTCTATGGGAAATAGTATTTGTGATATGTTGTTTATCTTAGATAAATCACAGAATGATAGAATGATAGAACGATTTGGGTTGGAAGGGACCTTTAAAGATCATCTAGTCCAACCCTCCTGCAATGATTAAGGACATCTTTCACTAGCTCGGGTTGCTCAAAGCCCCGTCCAACCTGACCTTGAATGCTTCCGGGGATGGGGCATACACAACTTCTCTGGACAGCCTGTTCCAGTGTCTTGCCACCCTCACTGCAAAAAATTGCTTCCTTATATCCAATCTAAATCTACCTGCTTTCAGCTTAAAACCATTGCCTCTTGTCCTGTCACTACAGGCCTTGGTAAAAAGTCTCCCTCTGTCTTTCTTATAAGTTGCCTCTAAGTACCGAAAAGCCACAAAAAGGTCTGCCTGGAGCCTTCTCTTCTCCAGGCTGAACAACCCCAACTCTCTCAGCTTTTCCTCATAAAAAAGGTATTCCAGCCCTCTGATAATTTTCATGGACCTCCTCTGGACCCACTCTAACAGGCCCATGTCTTTCTTGTACTGGGGGCCCCAGAGCTGATGCAGTACTCCAGGTAGGGTCTCACCAGAGCAGAGTAGAGGGGCAGAATCACCTCCCTCAACCTGTTGGCCATGCTTCTTTTGATGCAGCCCAGGATACGGTTGGCTTTCTGGGCTGCGAGTGCACATTGTTGGCTCATGTCCAGCTTTTCACCCACCGGTACCCCCAAGTCCTTCTTGGCAAGGCCACTCTCAATCCCTTCATCCCCCAGCCTCTATTGATACTGGGGGTTGCCCCTGACATGGCTGCAGGACCTTGCACTTGTCCTTGTTGAACCTCATGAGGTTCACATGGGCCCACTCCTCAAGCCTCTCAAGGTCCCTCTGAATGCCATCCCTTCCCTCAAGCAAATCAAATGCACCAGCTTGATATCATCTGCAAACTTGCTGAGGGCACACTCAATCTCATTATGTATGTCACTGATAAAGATATTAAATAGTACTGATCCAGGTACAGACCCTCGAAGAATATCACTTGTTACTGGTTTCCACTTGGAAGTTGAGCCATTGACTGTAACTCTTTAGACACGTCCATCCAGCCAATTCTTTATCATTCTAATAGTCCAGCCATCAAAATGATATGTCTCCAATTTAGAAGTAAGAATGTTGTGGGGGACCATATCAAGGGCCTTTGAGAAGTCCAGGTAGATGACATTTGTAGTTCTTCTGCTGTCTGACTCAGTGGACAAGGGAAAATGAAAGGGAATATAATTTTATTCCTAAAACTATTTCTATGTCAGGTGGCAGATCTATAAATTAGAATTGGGACACAACTGACATCCAAGCAAACAACTTATACCTATTTGAAAGAAATGGTGAAATAGTGTTGCAGGGATTTTGGTTTTGGTTTGTGGTTTTTTTTAAGCACATCAGCAAATGGATCAGAGAAGAAATACAGAATGCAAATCTAAGCTTGCCCATCAAGGTCCTTTGGACATCTTCTACAGTTTCATGCTTTTCTTCAATTATCATTTTGGACAAACAGCTCTTTTACATTCCTGGCATCATAACGGTCCCCTTCTAATAAAAGGACTGGAGTCTCATCAGATATTCCCTGTTAATGAGAAGATTACTCAGGGAATGATAATGTGTAGATTTTAGTCCTATCAAGACTGTTAAAAAAAACCCCATAGATACTATCATCTGCTGTATTTCTGAATGGTATTTCTAAGCACAGCCATATTTCAAAGACCTAGGAGGACCTCTACTTTGTGGATCCCAAATAGCATCAGAGAGAAGATATTTGTCCAGATATCCATCTATGTCTCTCAAAGTTTTCAATAGAAGCCTTCTCAGACGTCAAAAAAACTGCAGAGGTGGTGGGGGGGAGGGGCTTGACTCATATAAAATCTTTCAAAATTTAAATCTAGGTGTTCAAAACCTATTTGGATTTTATCATAAGTGTAAATATGTTCTTTAATCACTGAAAGTTACTTAAAACATTAAGAGAAATTAGGTAATTGTGGATGTTTAGACTGGCCACCAGATCCACTGATATATCTGAGAAAGTAGTCCTAACTGGGAAACCATTACAGACTTGTGGGATGCCTTTTTTAATATATGTGTGAATAAAAATCACCTGCTTTTAAATCTTATTTTAAGAGTATTTAAATTAAGTATTTATTTATTTACCTATCTATACATCTGTAATCTGTATTTGAAATCTTATTTTTATATTTTCTGTACTCTTTTTTAAGATATAGAACATTAAATTATTTCTGTTTACTGTATAATCGACAGATTACAGACGCCTGTGATGTGGATCCTGTGAGTAAAAGTTGGGGTTTTTTTATTGCTTCATTTTCTTTGGATTTAAAACTTAACACATACACTGATAATGATTTCACAATGTCATGAGCAATGTCAAAGCATTTTGTAAGCTCAAATATGAATGCTATGCAAAGCCCATGTTAGCCCCTATTAAAATTCAGCTGTATTAACAGCAGTATTTGGCCACTCTCTACGAATTTTATTTCTAATCAAGCCTTAATTTATCTGGAAAGACTAGTCGGCAATACATGCATTCAGGACATTACACTATGAATTCAATCATCTTTTGTATGTCCAGAAGGGAAGAAACAAAATGTAATGTAATAGGATACTACTTCACTAATCTAGAACTGGTTGCCATATAAAAACAGAACATGGATTAATATGTATATTTAAATTCCACAAATGCCACAAGTATTTCAAATGTAAATAAAGGATTAATTTTTTTTCCTACAGAAATAATGTTACTGGAGAACGCTCAATTTTGAAAGTTGCTGGCTGTTTACAGCAAGAGTCTGAGAAACCTCACCCCCCCTTGAAGTTCAGCATGAACTAAAAGGCACTCAAAATCTTGAAGGAGCAAGCCAAAAGCAATTACTTAATATGAAATTTGTCCAGGTGCCTAGCAGGGATGATGGTGAGTGGGAAAATTTATTTTTATACTGTGGAAAGTGTGCTTTATACTTTTCAGCTGGAATCAAGAAAAAGTTTGCCCTGAAGATCTCACAGGTTACTTACAAAAAGCTTTCAGTGTTTCACCTTCTGTGTAAGCCCTGAGGAGCAAAGAGCTTTGAACATTAGGGAAGAGTCAGAAAATATATAAACCATGTTATGAAAAAGGGCAAGAACAGAGGTTTATATTGTAAATGCTAGAAACCGCTCCTGTTCCAGGCTGGTAAAGGAAATTGAACATAGGAGGCAAGAAATATAGAACCTGATATAAATCACAGGAAGATAAATAAAAATCTCTCATTGCTTTCCCTGAGCTTTGCACAAAGGTTACAGTTGCCTGTTTAATCAGCATGTTATTCCTTCTGTTAGTCCCTCTGGGGAACTGGGAGCAGCTCCACAACTGTCAATAGACAACTTCAAGTTCTCTTGATTGATCACTATTTTTCTCAGTGCTCTGGAAATAAAAACAAATACTTCTGTCATTTTTCTTTACAGAATAACTTTTGGTATCTTTCTGATCCTTCCATAAGAAAAAAGGAAGGACCTAGAGAGATAAGAATATATAAGCTTTCACCCAAATTATATTAACCTACATTACTAATGGCTGGAAAGACAACTTCAACATTTCTGAACTCATATGAAAATAGATTCACATTTTTGGCTATATTAAGAAAGGTTAGTGCGTGTGAAGCTAGATGAGGATTTTACTTTGCTCTAGAAACCTCTGTTAAAAAAATCAGACCTCCTTCTGAATTTTAAAGTTTTAAATGTTCTTTTCTTTTCCACAGTTATACCTTAATAGTAATAATTTTTTAAAAATCCCTACTTTACTGTATTTTTAAAATACTGTGGTATCTATAAGCATCTTCAATTTTTTGATTGAGTAAAAGGTATTTTACAAGGTATGTCTCTGCAGTTTACTGTTGTCACCTTTATGAAGCAAAAGTTGAGATAACCAATTTTCATCAAAATAAACTGAAAAGTTAGACAGAGTATGACTCATTTTTTTTCCCTTCTGAATCTGAAATGAGGAAATTATAAAAGTTTTCTAGTTTTCCCCTAAATAAAACCTTGACAGCTGAGTGCTGTACAAAGATAATATCTTGTATGATCAGTACTTTTTTTGGTTCAGTGAGGGAATTGAAAAATAGTGTGAAATTTAAAACTAAAATTCAAGGAGAAATATTTTTCATCCAGATTTATATTGTCCTTCCACTAAACAGTGTTCTGAATAAAGAGAAAGACTGGTGTTTAATTTCTATCTTAAGGCATTTTATAATATCAGCCCTCTAAGTTTATGGCATTGTCTTGTATCTCTTTTTTGTGCAGTTAAAACTTTCAGAGTTGAAGTAGTGACATTCATTAACTTAATATTTTAGATCAGAAGAAAAGTAACACAAAACTGTTGATTCCAAACCCCTTGAATATTTTATCCTGCTAACAGGCAATGTTCGTGTGTTCATAACAATGGTAAGGAATTACCAATGACTTAAGTAGGAGGAAAGAGATTCTCAAACCATAAGACCTTTCCTACAGGAGAGATTTAACATCATTATTTTTGAAATATGACCTTCCCAGAAGCATTTGTAATTATACTTCCAAATTAGAACTAATATACTCTCAAAACCAGTCTCTGAGTTACTGAGTGTATCAATTCCATTCCACGGAAAAAGTGAGTTTTCAAAATAATGTTGGAAACTTTATACCACAGAGAAATGCAGATATTCTTGAATCTTAAATAATAATAAGTATCATCTGCTTTGTGAGGTGCTAGCAATGAATGTTAAATGCAGATTCATCTTGCTGTCAGACTTGAAAATAAGATGTAAAATAAAATAAAATAAAATTTACTAATACTGGGAATGGTTTTTACTCTTCTGCCTACTTCTATATATTAATATAATAAATAGTGAAATAAAAATGTCTATACTGTTCATAAGATAGCATATACAGTTATTTGTTACCAGAGTTCTTTTTCAGATAATCTAACTTGTATTATATTTACGGTGTATGGCTGAATGCTGAATCATAATTGAGATCTTATAATAAAAAAAGGAGGGACAACACAGTGGGAAGATAGTGGGATATTCATAGAATCATAGAATCACCTACATTGGAAGGGATCTTTAAGATCATCAAGTCCAACCATTAACCTAGCTCTGCCAAGTTACTACTAAACCATGTCCCTCAGCACTACATCTACATGTCTTTTAAATACCTCCAGGGACGGTGACTCAACCACTTCACCAGGAAGCCTGTTCCAATGTTTGATAACCCTTTCAGTGAAGAAATTTTTCCTAATATCCAATCCTAAACCTCCCCTGGCACAACTTCAGGCGATTTCCTCCTGCCCTATCACCTATTCCTTGGGAAAAGAGACCAACTTCTAGCTCTCTACAACCTCCTTTCAGGTAGTTGTAGAGAGCAATAACGTCTTCGCTCAGCCTCCTTTTCTCCAGGCTGAACAACCCCAGTTCCCTCAGTCGTTCCTCAGAAGACTTGCACTCTAGGCCCTTCAACAGCTTTGCTGCCCTTCTCTAGACACGCTCCAGCACCTCAATGTCTCTCATAGTGAGGGGTCCAAAACTGAACACAGCATTCAAGGTGGGACCTCACCAGTGCTGAGTGCAGCAAGACAATCACTTCCCTAGTCCTGTTGCCCACACTATTTCTGATACGAGCCAGGATGCTGTTGGCCTTCTTGGCCACCTGGGCACACTGCTGGCTCATGTTCAGATGGCTATTGACCAATACCCCCAGATACTTTTCTGCCAGGCAGCTTTCCAGCCACTCTTCCCCAAGCCTGTAGTATTGCATGGGGTTGTTGTGACCCATGTGCAGGATCTGGCACTTGGCCTTGTTGAACCTCATACCATTGGCCTCGGTCCATTGATTCAGCCTATCCAGATCCCTCTTTAAAGTCATCTTACCCTCAAGCAAATCAACACTCCTGCCCAGCTTGGTGTCATCTGCAAACTTACTGATGGTGACTTGATCCCTTCATCCAGATCATGGATAAAGATATTAAACAGAACTGGCCCCAATACTGAGCCCTGAGGAGCAACACTTGTCACTGGCAACCAGCTGGATTTACCTCCATTCACCACAACTCTTTAGGCCTGGCCATCCAGCCGGTTTTTACTCAGTGAAGCTTATGCCCATCCATGCCATAAGCAGCCAGTTTCTCCAGCAGAGTGTTGTGGGAAACGATGCCACAAGCTTTACTAAAGTCCAGGTAGACAATATCCACAACCTTTCCCTCATCCACCAAGCAGGTCACCACATCATAGAAGGAGATCAGATTAGTCAGGCAGGACCTGCCTTTCATAAACCCGGCTGACTGTGCCTGATCGCCTGGTTGTTCAGTATATGCCGTGTGATGGCACTCAAGATGATCTGCTCCATAACCTTCCCAGGCACCTAGGCCAGCCTGACAGGCTTGTAGCTCCCCGGATCCTCCTTCTGGCCCTTCTTGTGGATGGGTGTCACATCTGTGATCTGCCTGGTTAGCCGGGACTGCTGATAAATGATGAAAAGTGGCTTGGTGAGCACTTGGTGAGCTCCTTCAGTACCCTTGGGTGGATCCCACCTGGCTCCATAGACTTGTGTATGTCTAAGTGGTGTTGCAGGTCGCTAAGCACTTCCCCTTGGATTGTAGGGGGTTCATTCTGCTCCCTATCCATGTCGTCCAGCTCAGGGGGCTGGGTACCCCAAGAAAATTGTAGAGGTTGTTACTGAACCTCCTATCTCTTGTGGTAGTAGATCTTCAGAGCAGAAGAAATATGGTTCAGGATAATGAAAAAAAAAATCCACTCTGTGACACTGAAGTGCTGGATTACTCCAGAGTGAGAGGGTAAATATTTCTGAGAGGTGCACAAACCAGCTTCCATCTTCTTTATTTTTATTTCCTATTATAAGATTTGGTTTCATTCTAAACTTCTAGGAAGAGAATATCTCTGTAAGGTTTCTCAAACATTAACACAATTCAGATAGAGATTAGAGGTAAGAGGTTACATCTTCTATCTCTGAGGATTGATGATGTTCAGCTTGCAAAAAGGTGCTCATCTGAGTACTGGGTACAGATATTACACATCTAATGGCACTCATCTAGCTTCCAAAACATTCATCCCACACAGTAAGTCACATGGGCTATACACAATTATATTTTGAACAAATGCATATACACCTTTCACCCCAGAGCTGTAGTCTTTGACTGAAAAAGATACACCTGGAAGGAGGACTCAAAACCTTTCCCACTAGCTGTGCCTTGACTGCTTGGACTACAGATCAGTATATCTGATCTCCTGCTCTCATTTCAATCCTATTATTCTTTTATTTGCACTTCTACAATTATTCACCACAGAAAAAAGACAGGAGACTATTCTGTAGTGCACAAGACTAGTCTTTTAACTGCCAAGGGGCTTTCTTGGAGGATGGCAACAAATGATGTGGGGGTAGAATCAAGCTGTTACTCTTCCCAGGAAAACATTTGTACCAAGAGCCACACAGCAGTATTTAATCTGTCTTTGTTTTGCACTGACAACCAATGCAGCTGCTGTGCACTGAACTCACTGCTGCCTGCTGTACATAAATCTGCATTTGATTTTTTATTCACATCAAGATTATTTTGAAGCAGATCTCCCAATTTCCCCCACTTACTATACTTCATTTCACAGAAATGAGTTCTTTTTGGAAATGAAACAAAAAAGCACACTCCAAAAGGATACCTAATGTAGTCTAGTTGCTAAGAGACATTCGGCACTACTCAAACTGTTCAGGGGGGGACATCAGCACCGACTGTTTTACTCTGTGGGTCTACACCTCTACCACACTGCTTGCTAATGCAGACATAGTCTATGTGTGTTGACCAATCAGAGCAAGACTAATTAATACTGCCATTTCAGAGACCTAGAAAAAATTGAGGTGTATTTTTAGAGACTGAGTCATGACAGTTCAAACAGGAGCCTAGGAGTTTGGCTAGGCAAACTGGTTAACGTTTACACATGCTCGAATTCTTGGGTGATTAAAAAATTTTGAGTGATTAGCATTTAGTGTTTAGCCAGGTTATATCTGTACTAGCAAATAAAACAGAACAAGGACATGGCTGCAGACACAGGTACAGAGTCATCTGTACTGTTTCATCATTAGCACACCCACAACTTTTTGGTCTGTGCAGGTTAAAACATCTCTTAGACAGCAGACACCCACAGAACAAGGGAAAGTGAAGCCCAAACACTCTTCCCAAAACTGCTGATGCCATGCTCTGAGGGAAAAGTTCACCTCTCCATAATAGGTGTTGAAGAGCCATGGGAACTTTCTCATGTAACGCTGTTCTGAAACACACCAGTTCCTGTCCACACCAGCTGGGCTACTCCAGGATAAAAGGTTGTGACAGAAATGGAAGGACTCTGCAAGCAGAGACCTATAAGAAAAGAGTTCATACAGACTGCAAATTCTTTACTAAATTCCAATATTTCATTCCTTATGTCTGGAAGTAAATTATCTGACACGTATTGAGAAACTTCTATGGTACTAAATACTTAGCAATGAAAAAGTGAAAATCAAATCATCCCCCCAGTACTGGTCAACTTAGCACTGACACAGAGTTAATATCTGTCCAAAAGTTAGCTTTAAAGAATAAATACGAGAAAATGCTAAAAAGTGTTCTGGTGTTAATGGTTTCACAAAGAAAATTTTAGTTGTATAAATGAGAGTAAAAAAGAAGACAGAAAAGGGATTTCCAGTCAGATAAAAATAAAAAGACAGTAGGAAACCTGAAAACTCATGAATGAACAGGGAAAAGTGCATTCTAGAAAAACATGAAGATGCATAATAAATCTAGTTTACAGAGCATGGTATTTATTTAGGAATCATGAGACATTAATAAGATCATTATTACCTTGTGCATACAATTTTCAAGTGCTTATCTTATTTAGGACAAAGAATTCAAGTGTGTTTTGGAAATGGGTTCTATCCTCCATAGTATTTTTTTTAAAAAATAGGCTAGCAATGTCTACAGTTTATAAATGCAGAATTAGTGCATATAATAATATGATACCAGAAGTATAGCCCTCAATGAAGACTTTTAAGCATTGTTTGCTGTTGTTTATAGCTTTCAAAACAGACCACAAACCCTTTGAGGTAAATCTATCCATGCTCATTTTCAACTTGAAAGGGATTTTTTTGAAAGTATAGGAAAATACGAGTTAGCTACTTTGAAGTTACCTGAGCAAGAAAATGTGTTTTTTATCCCAAATATGACTTTTTTAGCATTCTGATATTTCAAAAAAGGTTTCATTTTCAAAGTTAACATATAGCATGTACCGTCAACTACAGAAAGTATATGCTTTGAAAAACAGAGTAGAAATTAAAAATAAATACATAAAGAGAGGAAATATAATTTTTATATGAACCATAGTCAGTTCCTGAATTTGTTACTGTTGTTCTTCTGCATGGTGGGAACGATCCTGCTAAAATGTTTGTAACTGTAAAATTCTATGTTGGTGCAATTTTACTGTTGACCATGCACATATTTGGGAGTAAAGGAAGCAAAACAACTGCATCTGTTATTTAATCTGTGCCAAAATGCAGTAGTGTTAACACATAAACCAAAAGCAAACAATACCTATATGCCAATAAACTATGCTGTAACATTCAGTACCTTGCCTTATGTATACCATATTACGTCAAAGTATTTTGTTTTGTTTTGGGTATGCTAGACTTTATAAATCATTTAATTATGAAACATCTCACAACAACCAAAACCTTATTTTGAAAAATGGACTTATTATATTAATTATACAGCTGATTTAATGCTTGGACTTGATTACAATCAATAGGTCAAATTTTCATAACGGGAACAGTCAGTAGCAAACTGCAGCATCTAAAGTCACTGTGAAAATACTTTGAGCAACCTAAGGATAAATCCATACTATACAATATATATATACACTATATATACATATATATATACACTATACTCTGAAGCATGCTGAACCAGGCTGAGGTGTGTCTCTGGCATCAGGTGGCACAATCAGATCTTGGCAGAGATTTTGGAAGCTGAATTAGCTGCATCAAGTATTCTTGAGTCTCACCCAAAACCAGGACTGCACTTGGCAGAGATATTATGCTCCCACATGTTACGATGACTGCAGTCATAGAGCTAGTGTCATTGCTACCAGCTGCGAATGAAGGCTGTGGTCAAATGGGGCGTGTAACCACCACTCCATGGTATAGATAAAACTGTTGGCTGAAAGGCAAGAAAATAGACAATATGAGTAAAAGGTTAGTTGTCACAGTGTAGGGAAGTCACCTAGAGAGCTTCAAGGCTTTTTTAAAATATAAATATAGATGCATATATATATTAAAATAGCTGTATTTTATATATGTGTATATATCTACAAAAACATCTAGAAAGGTGGTAAAGAGTGTAAAGTTGACTGATTTCATAAAGTTATTCAAGGGAGTAAGGCCATGGCAGATTATGAAGGATGTTATGAGACATTATAAGGCAATAAAATAGAAGATGAAGTTGACTGTAGATTAACGTAAAATGTAGCACACATGAAGAAACTATTCCAGCTTCATATATTAAAAGCTGGGCTTGGTGATGACCATTACTATTCAGAAGCAAGACAGGGAGTTTCATAAAAAAATCAGCTCAGGGCCTGGCAGAAGTCAAAAGAAAACAAGCAAAGTGTAATGAATTATCAGGAAAGAAATAAAGAATATAACCAGAATATTATGCCACTGTTGCAAACTCAGAGTCTGCCCACACTTGTGCAGTTCTTGTCCCCTCAATTCTGAAAAAGATACAGGAAAGCTTGAAGAGTTTCAAAGGGCTACAAGAGCTAAATTAACTTAAGGGTATATTTTTAAAAAATTGCAAAATGAAGGGTTTTAAGAGCATGTACAACAGCCAACTGTCCTCTGTCTTTCCCATGTAAATTCTAGGACTGTGGAATGAAGAATGTGAATACTATATAAAACATAATATTGGCTAGATGGATCCTTGATAAGTTAGTCTTTGTTATATTTTGATGTCCTTAGTGAGCAGAGACTTTAATCCTTCCTAGACCGACCCTCATCAACCTAGATAAAGCAGGTAGTTTACCCATGAAAATATAAGCTGAGATTCCTTTTATCAAATGAATGCCCTAGGATAAAACCAAAAAAACCAGAAGTGTTGTTTATATTGCATGTTCCTTTGGCAACCATCAAAGTTTTGTATGGTGATGGCTATGGTTCCTGAGTACTGAACGCAATGTATTATTGAAGTCTACAAGCTGCAAGGGTCTGAAAGGAGCTGCATTGCGATCATGTCCCTCAAATGAACAATTATATCAGTGCACATAGTGCTGAAATGGTGCAGAAAGTTTGGTAATCATCTCTAGGTACTATTTCCACTTACCAATTTGTTTCCTATTTAATATTAATAATTTTGTGTGTATATTACAGTGTAGAAGAATACTGTTCCTTTAATGGCATCCACAATAGCGTTCACATTCATGTAGCAAGGGTAAAAAAAAAAAAAAAGTTTTTTTTAAAAAAAGAAAAAGTATCATTTTCTTAGATGAGAAGGCCTCAGATCCACCCACAAAGATATCAAAAAATATTTAGCCATACCTGGCCTTAACATTTCTATGCTCAAGCAATTCAAAAAACAATGTCCAGAGCCAAATTTAGGTGGAAGATGGACAACTAAATCTTCATTTTTTCAGGTACCCAAAATTCTGTTTATTTTTTTGTCTAAAGGCACTTTGAACTTGACAGTAATGATTTACTGCCTTCTAGATCAAGCCTGTCTTCCACAAGAATCCACAAAAGCTTTATTTTTTTTACTTTCTTCACTTTCAAGGTCAGAGGATTGAAAAGAGCACAGGCAAGAGGGTGTTCACAGAATACATTTATTGAATGAGTACCATAAAAAAAAACCCAGACTTAACTACCATTTTCCTGAAGAAGGAGGCCAGAAGAGTTGTCAGCGTCCTTTAGATAAGGATTTAGTGCTTAGGACATTCATTCAGGACATGAGATATTCTTGGTTTAATTTCTCCTCTGCGTGAGGAGACTTAAAACTAGAGTTCTATTTATGCACTTTACACTTCAAATACTTAATCAGCCCTCGGAGCTGAATCCAAACTCCAGATGTCCCAGAGGAAAGTCATAAGCACTAAATTACAGACCTTATTCTCTCACTTTTCTTTATCCCATCTCCTCTTCTCCAACACTGTTAGTCCAGAATTGCTTTACACCAAGTGGAAAAACTTCGGACAATGCAGATGGCGCTCCTCACACACTCATTCCTTATTCCTCACACTAACCCTGTTACCTGGCTCTAGAGGTCCAGCCCACTGCTCTAGATATAAAAAGCCAGTAGCCCACAGGCTGTGCACTCGCTGGGCAACACAGTGTTCCAGGACTTGCCCGACTTGGCTGAGAGAGTTTTAGTCTATGCCTATTGCCTAAAATATTTTAGCTTAAAATGTGTCTTCGATATGGTAAAAGCCCAGCAGTCACTGCATAACAAGAGCACTGTTGTGCCAGGGAATAGTGGGGGAGGCTATTCTGCAGCTTTCACAGTTTAGCCAGCAGTTAATGAGAAGGAAGCAATCTGTTTTAAGAAAATACATAAAAAGTCATCCAGATAGACGCAAGATTGCAGTGGAATGTGCTCTCAGGACCAATACTGGTCTCCTCCAGGCAAACACTTTTGGCACTGATGACTTGCTGTGTTGGCCCATGTCTCTTCATGAGGAAGACAGTCACCACTGACCTGAAGATCCAGGGGGTCTTTGGAAGGGTGAGCCTAATAACAGAATCATAGAATCGTTTAGGGTTGGAAAAGACTTTAAGATCAGCTACTCCAACCATTGACCCTACTCTACCAGGTCTGCCACTAAACCATGTCTCCAAGTACCGCATCTACACGACTTTTGAACACATCTAGGGATGGTGACTCAACCACCTCCCTGGGCAGCCTGGTCCAATGCTTGATAACTCTTTCAGTGAAATTTTTTTTTCCTAATGTCCAGCCTAAACCTCCCCTGGCGCAACTTGAACCCATTTCCTCTTGTCCTATCGCTAGTTTCTTGGGAGAAGAGATCAGCTCCCATCTCACTACAACCTCCTTTCAGGTAGTTGCAGAGAGCAATAAGGTCTCCCTTCAACCTTCTCTTCTCCAGACTAAACAATCCCAATCCCAATTCCTTCAGCCGCTCCTCATAAGACATGTTCTCCAGACCCCTCACCAGCTTTGTTGCCCTTCTCTGGACACGCTCCAGCACCTCAATGTCCCTCCCGTGGCACCCAAAACTGAACACGGTACTCAAGCTGTGACCTCACCAGTGCTGAGTACAGGGACACGATCACTCCCCTACTCCTGCTGGCCACACTATTCTTGATACAGGCCAACATGACGTTGACCTTCTTGGCTACCTGGGCGCACTGCTGGCTCATGTTCAGTCGGCTGTCCACCAGGACCCCCAGATCTTTTTCTGCCAGCCAGCTTTCCAGCCACTCCTCCCCAATCCTGGAGCGTTACCTGGGGAATGCTAGAGAGAGAAGAAGATACAGTAGGTTGTTCTGTGTAACAGTTTCAAATATATGAAGCTCTTATGTATTAATTCAGACTATGATTGTTAGCGTTACTGTGCCTGGACTAGTATAACTGTTGAATTTTTTATTATACCACCAAAACATTAATGAGATTTACAATAAATTCTTTTCTACCTATACATGGGGTCTTCTGTTTTGTCCATAATAATATTTTATTTATAACAAAAAGAATGATTACTGTCCAATGTTTTAAGGAAATGGTTTAGGCTTTTACTTGGGAAGAAGTTTACAAGGTATAATGACAAAGAGATGCCAAATATCCAGTGTGCAAGATACCTAATCCAAGAAGGACAGAGTTTAAGACACACCCTGTCCTTACTACTTTGCTTTTGTATTCCGACACGAAGTTCTTGTTCAATTTCTGACCTTTTGCCGGTCTACCATTTCTTGTTCTTACCACGTTCTTGTGAGAAAACTGGTCCAGCAGTCAGGGAAGTAATACTTAACATTGTGATGCTCAATATTACACTATTTATGTTGCTCTTGGGTTTGGACCTTTCTTTCACTTTCAAAAGTCATCTAAAGCTTGCAAACCCATTCAAGTCAAATAGAGTTTTGATTTAGATTTTTCAAAATAATTTTAATACATGAACATTCACTTAGATTAAGTGTACCCTCAACATAAGTAATACATACTGAAGTTGTTCTGAAATTGTTAAGAATTAAACACTTAAATACTCAAATGGCACAAGATGGTCTTCATATTACCTAAACAGTGGCAATAGCTAAAGTACAATGAAATTAATAAAGTATCTAAATCATGTAAACAAATTTGAATACTCTGTTTGGTATGTATTATCATATATTATGTACTTAACAGTCCTCCATATATTTGGAACAATCAATGACAAATATTGTTGCAGAGATTGGTATACTGTGTTAAGTACCATTTCATTTCTGAATCAATAGCTCTTACCCAGCTTGGAAAAGTCAGGAAAGTATTTTGTGAATCCTCCAAGTTTCGAAGTCTAGACCCAAAAGAATTTTGTTTATTGACAAGTCATTGTTACTAATTACTTTTTTTCCTTTCAAATATTCTAGCTACTTAATCAGGATGCACAAAGAATACATAAGTGATCAAACATAATGCAAAATCTAAGTGGTAACAAACCTAAATTATTAGTTTGCAGAGCATCTGTATATTAGAAATTATTCTAGCTTACACAGTGATATTGAACAGCGGATTCAGAAAAAATAATTAAAAGAATTTGCAAGAGATTTGTTGAGAAAATTGGCTAAGTTTGCTATAAATATTAAAAATTGTTCAAACAGCCTTTGTTATGATCTCCATTTTCACGAAATGAAGGAACTACTGAAAAAGTAGTTCTGTTTGGTTTTTTTTTATTGACCTTTTAATACCCTAAAATCCCACTGGAGAGTATGTATGGTCTGAAAAATAAACATGGTTCCACTATTCTCATCAGGTCCTCTGCTACACAAACAAATGCAATTTAATTACCTCATTTTGTAGTCTAAGATTAAAAGTTGGTGATAATAAATGTCAATATAAAAAGAACATTCAGATACTTAACAAACGTAAGTTAATTAACTATTAGTTCCTTTCTTAAGAAATTGCTTCTCAGAATCTGTTAGTAGCAGTTAACAGTTGGTATATTAGTTAATGGGCAGAAACAGTTCCAAGGACAAAGATAATAATATAAAACAGCAACTAACTTTAGTAAAGATGGATTTTTCATAAGACTGTTAATATTGTACAGGGTAGCAAATATTCTGTAAAACGAGCATTTTGCAACAAGCAATACTGCAATATCTCTACATAACATCATTTTAAAAAATGTCAGTTACAAAAAGACAAATAATTTTATTAAACTTAAGAAGACCTCTTGATTCAAACATTACTACTTAAATTTATTGCAGGATCTTGGGCATTAGTTTGATTAGTTTTCTTGAATAGCAAATGGTAAGAGTATTAATGCAGAGATTGTCAAAAAGGTGAACTTACTACTAGCATAGTAATTTCAGTAATGAACTCACAGCATGTTTTATTGAATGAAAAGTGAATTAAAGTGAAATAAAGCTTCGTATATTGAATTCACAGTTTGGTGAATCTTTGTGATTATAAGAAAATGCATTTTATTTAAACTTAGTACATAGGAATGTATTTTCAATGTTCACATGAAAAGGAGGATAGGTGGACGTAAACTTTAATGTTGTTCTTAAAATCTGTTCTGGAATTTGCTTTTTTATTTTGACATTTTTTGTTTAAGAAAACCTGCAAACTGAGCTATTTAAAAGATTCTAAACCTATGACATTAAAATAATACAATGTAGGTCTTTTGTTTGTTTAAGAAAGTATACATTCATATGGGAAAAAAAGTGAGCTTCAACTTGCAATTCTCGTCATCTTTAACAAAGGGACAAGGGAGAAGACTTTTGCAGCTGCAAGAAGTGTAAGAAGTAATTTCAAACTAATCCTGTTTTCCCAACAACTGTTTTCTGAACAGCTAAAGCTTTTCAGCCAGAATGTCCCTTTTTTTTTGCATATATTTTTTTCTACAAGTTGGAAACAAATAGCTGGTGATCACTAGAAACTTTATGTCAGATTTATACTATGGTGTATAATTTTGTTATCTCCAATAAACTTAATAGAGTTACTACAACCAAGGGATTAGCAATTTGTTTTCATGAACAGCAAAGCCTGTTACATTGTCTAGTAAACCACTTAATTTGTAGATTTTTTTTGTTCATTCACCTGTATAGCTTAAGTAAGAATCCCCAAATAGTTATTCATGTGAACATGAGGTTTGCATTATATAGCACATTGCTTTATTTATTCATTTAACATGTGACTATAGAATGACAAAATGATATTTCACTTCCAGCACAACTCTAAGTGGTTACAACTATAGTTCTTAAAAACTTTTTTAAAAGGCAAACACCATAATCATTAATAATATTTATAATCAATAGTGTTAAACTAGGCTATAGAGAGTTAAATTCATAAATTCAAATAAATATAATAGGTAGCATGGTACTTCAAAGACAGCTTGAAACTAGATTACCCAAGAATTCCTCAATAAAGCAAGGAATGGAAAAATTTCCATTCCTTAATTTTTGTTCCCACAACAGTTTTCAAAACCAGTTTTACCTTTCTTTTGCAGCATGTCCTGAAACACAAGACAGATTTTCATTACGGGTTGTAGCATATTTTGATGGTATATCTCCATAATCAAATATGCTGCTGTTTCAACAATTTGGAAAAAAAAAAAAAAAAGGCATGAAAACACTGAGTTACTATGATATTGAGAGAAGGTCTAAGCAAGTCACCTCACTACAGATTCCACAACTGATTTCTTTGTAGATCCTGCCTCTGTCTCATTCTTTGACATAAGCAAATCACTAAGGAATGCTTTAAAAATAAAAGTCCAGGTACATTGATTATTTCTAGAAATAAATATACAATATAAGATGCTTAAAATTAAATCTGACAGCAATGAATTAAGTATTTCACCTTGTTATTCATATCTGAACGCATCTGAAAGTAGCAAAAATTGTCATAAACGCTGGCACTGACTTTCCTGTCTTTTGTATCTTTCTTTCCTCATCTGTGTAACGAAAGATATGTGACCTACACAACACAAAGCAGAATAGAAGAAATAATCAGTATATTTCTATATTGTACTTGGATCTTCCTTTACATCTTTAAGAAGGAGTCCTGGTAGCGGTTATGGAGATCATCTGTCATTCTGGCGCAGAGTGTGTCCCACTCATAGAACAGAAAAACGTCACTAGGATAAATACCGGAATAATATAGGTTGCCACAACCTTGCAGAGAAGGTTTTGTTTTTCAGTTTCATTCTTCATCATTATAACACGAGTTATCTACAAAGAGCATCCAAGTAGACCCATTGCTGAACAGATGGGAAATTGCCATCTGAGGATGTTCATTTACACAACCATACATTGAGTATTTTTTCTGTACTACTTCAGCAAGTCGTAACTTTCATCCAACATCTTGGTAAAAATAATATATTCTTCCCCAATCTTTTTATCAATGATTATGTGAGAAACTGTAAGACTTGTTTGAAGTTAGTATCCTTTGCTTCACTCATTACTTACAGTTAATAGTCTGGGAAGGATTAAAAATGAGGAATTTGTTCCTGTGAAGATTTGGTCTAATTTCTTTCATCAGTTCATGTTCAAATATAAATTCACTGCTGTTTGAGTGAAAAATATATATTCAGGCTACCCAAAATCAAGTTCTGATGAGCAGAGATACAAAATCAAGTTCTGATGAGCAGAGTTGTAAATTCAATGTTCAAAAAGGTATATAAAACTCGTCCTTGAAAACAATTGCATACTAAACTGAGCTTTCCTTAAGAAGCTTACATCTTCAGAAAAAAAAAATAGGCATCATCAGTCAAAATATTTAACAATATGTTTGCATAACTCTTATGTACAAGAACTGAATTTCAAGTTCTAAAAACTATGGATGAAGTTCAGTTCAAAATGAGACTCCTATATTTAAGTGTGTACAAGACAGTTTTTATAGTCATTGGAGATGATATCAACATAAACTGGTTACTGAAGCCTGAAGAACACCTTAGATCACCAACCTGACTTGACTAACATTCAACTCAGTTTCCTAAATGGTCATGTAATGCAGTCTGAGAGAGAGGCATTCCGGTTCCCAGGATGTCTATATGGGTCTGGAAGCTTAAATAGTCAGAAAAAAAGAAAAACCTTTTTTCTTCTGGAGCAGCAGCTGGAGTTCAGACAGGATATCCCATAGCACCTAAAATAAGATTAGATTATGTCTCCATTAACAATTAGTGTGAATCAATAAGAATGCATCTGTAGAGCAAAAAAGTCAGTGCTGAGGATCTCATGTCCCCATTACACACACTTCATGGGAAGATTTTTTCATTTGTTTCTTTGTAGGCGGGTCCACACTTTAAGTGTAAGTGGGACAGTTGAGAGTTTCACATTAAATCCTGATCCCAACTAAATTTTGGTACAGAAACACACTCTATATCTCTGTGCATGCAACTGAATTAAGACCAAGGTGTCTACTTTAAGTTCAGATGAATGACTCCTTAGAATCCACTGCCTGTGTTGAATTTGGGCTTGGTTCTTTTCTCTATAGTTGGGTTTATAATGCTTTTAATGAATTTACAGCAGACCTACTAGATACTCTCCAACCTTTTGAAACAGCAGCTGGACACCAAATGGAATAACCTTGTTTATATCACTTAGTCATAAACACTTGTGCTTAAGTGCCTGAAATGAGCCCCAGATCTTCACTAAGTACGAAAAGAATTTGCAGACCATATATACAGGTAAACATTTCATTTTGATGTCTAGTTTTGAACTCCTTTTTCAGATGTTTAGATACATCACTCTTGTAATCTTTTAAGGATCTTTCATTATCAAAATGCTGTAAAATCTCATGTCCCATTGACATTAACATTTAATGCAAAGATATTTCTAGCATCACGACATATCACCTGCCTGTACCTCTGTAGCTACATAAATTCTAAAAAATAGACAGAAATCTGAAAAAAAGCACACATGTAATAGATTTTATTCAAGATTCTGAAATAACATCATAAATTTTGCTTTTTTCTTTTTCGTACTATTATAACTTATCTTAACATCATAACATTGGGGTGGATGAGGTTTTGAACAATCTGATCTAGTGGCAGTTGTCCCTGCTCACACCAGGGGGCATTGGACTAGGTGATCTTTAAAGGTCCCTTCCAACCCTAACCATTCTATGATCTATTCTACGATCTTCTTTGTATCATTTACAACACATGTAAATTACTTTTGAAGAGACTAGAAGGAATTGCATTATACCTTCTCAGACAGGATTTACTGTTAATATCATGTAGTAATATCCCTTAATTCCAAAGTTAACTCCTTTTATGCAAACATCTACCAAAGTGAGATGGAAGAAAATGTTTTGTCCTCATTTTTTCTGGCTGAATTGTATTTCACTGACACCAGGGGTCATTATCATATTCTTTCTACCTTGAGAACAGATGAAGTAGGTTGTCTACCTTTAAACAAACTGGCACACAGGACATGTAATGACTATAGAGACTATAGCAGACATAAGTTCGATATCTGATTACCTCTTGTTCTTCCCTTTCTTATCATTGACCTCTTTCTGTTTCACAGTTATTAAATACTCAGGTTTTCATGTCATCTAATTGCTTAGACTGTTTTCATCTTATATTTAATAGAAAATACTTTTCTTTTTCACTTTTATTAGTGAAAAGACTACAACTGAAATATGTAACTGTTTTTTCCAGCTAAACCAAGCATTCCTCCAAAATTTTCTTCTCTTATACCTTTAGACTATCATGGCTACGAAGTTTTGCTAGTAACACTTTGAAGACCAGTAACTTGCCTCTAGTAGATATTAATATAAGGAAGAAAATACCAGGTTACTTCTTTATTTATTAATTAATTCTGGTAAATTCATGGTTAAAGTAAGGTCTTGCTAGTTCTTCTGCTGGACATATTCACAAATACTGAATAACCCGCTGCAGAAGTGAAGGTCAAGGGCAGCCTTGGTTGCAGTAACTGTGGGATTATGGACCTAAAATCCTGAAAGAAGTGAGCAAGGCAATTAGTAGAATCACAGTCATGGACTTCAGGAGAGCAGATTTCAGCTTCTTTAAGGACTCTGCTAAGCAGAATACCCTGGGAGATCGCCTTGGAAATCAAAGATGCCCAGGAAAGTCATTTCACTTCACCTCCTCAAAGCTTAAGAAAAGTCCATTCCTATTGCAAGAAGACCAGCATGAATGGACAGGGAACGCCTGCTTGAGACCAAATGCAAAAGGAAGTATAAGAGGCGGAAACAGAGATGGACTACCCAGGAAGGATGGATAGAGAGGCATTGTCCAGCTGTGCAGGTAGGGCAACTCGCTAGAAAGGACCTTTGCAGAGAAGGATCCGGGGGTCCTGTTGCATGACAAATTAAACATTTTCTAGTAATGTGCCCTTACTGGCAAAGAAAGCCAACTGCCTCCTGGGCTGCAGTAGGGAGGGTGCAACCTGCAGGCTCAGGAAAGTGATTTTTCCCATGTGCTGGTTTTGGGCTGATACAGAGTTAATTTTTTTCATAGTAGCTAATATCAGGCTATGTTTTTGGATTTGTGCTGAAAACAGTGTTGATAATACAGAGGTGTTTTTGTTACTGCTGAACAGTTCTTACACAGCATCAAGTCCTTTTCTGCTTCTCACACTGCCCCATCAGTGAGTAGGCTAGGGGTGCACAAGTTGGGAGGGGACACAGCCGGGACAGCTGACCCCAAGTGAACAAAGAGATATCCCATACCATATGATGTCATCCTCAGCAACAAAAGCTGGGGGGAAGAAAGAGAAAAGGGGCGACATTCGGAGTTACAGTGTTTGTCTTCCCAAGTAACTGTTAGACGTGATGGCGCCCTGCTTTCCTGGAGATGGCTGAACACCTGCCTGCCAATGGGAAGTAGTGAATGAATTCCTTATTTTGCTTTGCTTGCGTGTGCAGCTTTTGCTTTACCTGTTGAACAGTGAACTCACAAGTTTTCTCACTTTTACACTTCTGATTTTCTCCCCCATCCCACCAGGAGGGAGCATCTGAGTGGCTGTGTTGTACTTAGTTGCCTACTGGGGTTAAACCACAACATTCCCTCTTTTTGGTTCTTGTGACACCACACCTGAAATGCTGCGTTCAGTTGTGAGCTGCCCAGAACAAAAGAGGCACATATTAAACTGAAGCAGATCCAGAAGAGGGCTGCCAAGATGGCCCTTGGGCTGGGGCACAGGACACTGGAGGAGAGTCTGAGGGGGTGGGTTTTTCATCCTGGAGATAAGAATGGGAAATCTTGCTACTATCTACAATTAGTTAATGAGACAGTGATGGAGAAGATTGAGCTAGACTCTTCTTAGAGGTGCAAAGTGGTGGGATAAAAGGCAACAGATGCATGTTGTAACAAGGAAAATTCCAATCAGATAAACAGAAAACCTTTTTCTCTATGAACACGGTCAAATAGTGATACAGGTTTCCCAGAAAGACTGCAGAATCTCCATGATCAGAGATATTCAAAACTCCCCTTAAGACTGTCCTGAGAATTTGTTATATTTGGACCTCCTTTGATCAGATATCTCCAGCATTCCCTTCCAACACTTATTATTCTATGCCTCTGCAAGAATTCTTCTCCTCTATGTTAACTTTCCTCAGGATATATGTAGATCACACAGATTTAACTGTGCTAAGACCAGCAAAAGTTACCTTTTCATTACTTTATTAGACCAAGCTGTACATTGGATGAATTACAAGAGAGTAAATTCAAACTGTGTTTTTAGTATGTGGCATTATTAGCCATTTTAAGTGAATGAGGAGGCAGATAAACCTGTCATTCTTGTGGAAATTGTTCTCATCGTGTTTGTGGACAAATGGTGTACTTAACATGTCATTGTCTATGAGAAGAATGAAAGTGTCAGAACTCAACGTTTCTCAGAACCCATTATGATGCTAAGCAGAAATCAGAGGAGAAAAGTCTTCTTGCAAAGAATCTCTTTTGCTGGCACAAACCTGATGGACATGGTTTCTTAAGAATGCTAGAGGCAGCAGAGATATATTTTAAAACCATAATTTCCTGAGGCCACTGCAACTATTCCTGAAATCTTGTTGGTATGTATATGGGAGTGACTATTAGCTCTTTGACAGTTTTGTCTACTATTGTATGAGTCAACACAGGCAGGATGCAGGAACAACCACAAAACCACGGATGAAAAGCAAAGAACAAATTTAATCTCAATACCTCATGGACCAGGGGATCTCCAAAGCAGCACCTGGGCAGAGGCAAGCAAGCGGGAGACCACGGAACGAGAGTCTTTATTAGCGAGAGTCCTTGCTAGCAAAAGAGTGAGAGAATGAGAGCTCAGACTTGCTGTTCTCGCCTGTATTTCAAGGATTCAAACAGGTGTAGTTTTCCACTGTGCTTTGATCTTCAACAGCAGGCCAGGAATCTCAAGCATGTTCGATAAGGTGTCCCTGAGTCCATCACAGACTTATGTAATCTAAGTGCAAATGTTCTACTTGTGAGCTCATAAGATTGAACAACGATTAGTGTGATATGTGTGTTGTCTAGCACCCTAGGTGCGAGTCACTTGAGCGTATTTATAATCCTCCTCGCCAGTCTTCTGTTACTTTCCCACAACCCTGTAGTTACAGAACTAAGCACGTGTATCTAATTAGCTCGTGTTGGACATTGGCCTACTTTAGTCCCCCAAACTGTAATGTGCAACTTCTTGAATACTTTCAAGAACTTATTTCCTTCATTTTAATTTGCATTTTACCCTGATTGCATTTTTTCATAATTACATACATACACACACTCACACCAATCTCATCTGGGAATAGGAACACAAGCAAAATTGAAAATGAAAGTAAATATACTAACTAAAAGGAAAATTGGAACTTCTGAATGTTAAAATATCTATCTTAAGAGCAATAATACAGGTAGGACAAGAGTCAATGCAATTATTGTATTTATTTATTTATTTATTTGAGAGATCATGCTAACATCTCCTATGTTTGGAAGTGAACTATGGATTTAAATTTTCAAAGGACAGATCCATTTATTAGTACAGCTGAAATCAAGGTCCTACTATTTTATTTCAGTATATCATTACTGTATATCCTTCAGTATATCCTTAGATTCTAATGTCCCTAAGTATTAAAAAAATATCCTGAAGGTATCTATGAATATGAAAAATGCTCAGGAAATTCTGAAGCAAATAGTACAATATCTATTTCTTACATTGTCCAGTAGTTCTTTAAACATTCTTATTTTGTTTAACTGTATTAACACTTAAACCAAAAACTTCCCCAAAATCAATGCACTCAGCATGTATGAATGTGAGGAAAGGTCTTTTTTCGCATAATGTACTTTGTTGATGTAAGTCCAAGGTTTTTCATTATTCGGAATGTGGTGTGTTATTTTATGCTAAAGTAATATACAAAACGAGAAGAAATTCTCAGCATCTTTGGGACAGTGAAGGAGTGCGAGGTACTTGGGACTATTTTCTTTAGAAATTATTTAGACAAAACAGCCAAAAGATAAATACAATATTAATAAATATGCATGGTACAAACACAAATTATTCTTAGGAAGAAGAGAGTTTTTACTGTAGTAAACATACCAAGTTACCATTTGCTCTACTCCTCAGTGATGAAAAAATTGGAGAAACAATTCCAAGGTTAGCATTCCATAAACAACATCACTGACAATTTAACAGAGTGCTGTGACTCCCTCTATCTCTATTGACAGCTAGAACAAATTTCTAATTTCCCTTCATAGATATTTGAGAAGATACACAGATTCCATTGAAATTAAATTGGAGACCATGTGAAAAGGCCTGAGAATAAATAAGTTTAGTTTATTGTTTTTATCTTTAAAATTGAAAGTTTTAATCTGCTCTCACTCAATAGTAAAATGCTGAACTTGTATGAATTGTTACCATATTGGAACCTTGTACTATAAAAATAAAAGGATCTGTGTATATGAGTTCATCTATTTGTGCAGGAGAAAAAAAAAAAAAAAAGGAAAAAGATAAATGTTATTTTTCCAAGAATGGCAAATTAGGAGTTTAAACTCCAGATGGTAATCTTCACTGGGCTAGATGTTAATTTCTCTACAAGTTGGACTTATGGGTGATAATAATACAATGTAGCCTTATATTCTGTGAATTTTCTTATTTTCTTCTTGGATATCTTCACCAGCTTTGACAACAAAAATTACAGTGATTGGTTGGGACCAAATAAATATCCTTTGCACAGATGAAATCAGCTTTTTTTGATTTGTAACCAAATTACTGGAAGTGCAGAGCTTTGCCCAAGGAGTATTTTGAGTATACAATTTGAATTTAGTATTTTAAATAGATAATTTCAGGGATAGAGCTGAACAACTTAATATAAATTAATGGCTTTTGCAACATTTGTTTTTCTTTAGCTGGAATACTCCACTCTGGCATAGAATAAAATGCCCTAGTTTATTTGTCTTCTTTGTTGTTTTGTTTTGTTTATTTGTTTTTTTTAACTTCTGCATTTCCCTTCATCTTCCCTGTTTTGCCTTAATAAATGCAATATAACTGTGGGTTAAATTTTTGACCTTTCAAACATTCCGGTTAACAAAGCATACCTCCACCTCAACATAGATTAAAATTATGTCAATCTCGTCCTTCACTCTTATTCCGGTTTCTCTTTATATTCAAGTCTCTCACCCTAATTTCCATAGATCTGTCCATGGTAAGAGTAACACCTAGCTGGGAAAGAGACATGACTTTCTCTCATTCAGGCACAAGTTTGTAGGCCCAGCTCCGTCAGGAGCCAAGGACTGTCTCAAACCTCACCATTTTTTTATTCCATGACAGTTTTCAATCTTGCTTTATGTAACAAAAAGATATAGCAAGCATAACCATAAATAACTACTGTTATTTTTGCACTGAGAAGAGAAACCAAGAAGATCACATCTGACAAACATGAATTACAAAATGAAGAAGACTTTCTGGGAGGGAGTTATATGAATACAGTAGGATTCTCTTCGAGATTTTACTATCTTTCCAAAAGCAGTGGAGTCTGTGCAACTGGTATCTGCCTGGGTAACAATGCTAATTTTTTCTAACGATTATTGAATCATACAATAATTTAGGGTGTAAAAGAGCTTTAAGATCATTGAGTCCAACCATAAACCTGACACTGCCAAGTCCACCACTAAACCATGTCCCTAAGTGCCACAACTTTTAAATACCTCCAGGGATGGTGACTTAACCACTTCCCTGGGCAGCCTGTTCCAGTGCTTCACTTTCAGTGAAGAAATATTTCCTAATATCAAATCTAAATCTCCCCTCGTGCAACTTGAAGCCATTTTCGGTAGTCCTATCACTTGCTATTTAGGAAAAGAGACTGACAATCACCTTGCTACAACCTTCTTTCAAGTAGTTGTAGAGAGCGATAAGGTCTCTCCTGAGCCTCCTTTTCTCCAGACTAAACAACCCCAATTCCCTCAGCCGCTCTTCGCAAGACTTATGCTCTAGACCCTTCACCAGCTTCATTGCCCTTCTTCGGACACGGTCCAGCACCTCAATGTCTTTCTTGTAGTGAGGGGCCCAAAACTGAACACAATATTCAAGGTGCCTCTCTTAATGTGAACTATTACCGCATTATGTACCTATGCATAACTTTACTCTTGTCTTTGGTAGAAGTGTGAAAAAGATCACTTCTCATTAAAGACCTCACATTTTCACTTTTTGAAGCCAAAAGCAAATTAATTTTCCTGTGTGACCATACATTCCAACTGGATCATTTCTATTTACAATCCATTCTCCGACTTCAGACTAGTTATTACATCTCTAATGTGTAACATCAGCATTATCTTTGAATGAGTGATATTCATTTTAACCCATGTTAAGGCATATCATGTCACAGCTACTTCATTCTACACCATGCTGAGTAAAATGACTGCAGTATATCACTCACTCATCTCACAGGATAAATATAATTAATTTCTATTTAGAAAGGATTTTGTGATTTTTAGAAGAATTACATATTTCTAATTACTGTTTTATCAATAGTCAAAATTCATGAAAAGAAATACACAAGACAAATTCAAAAGGCTGAAGAATATATAGTTTGAAAAGCGAAAAAAGTGTTTGTATGATAACATGAATAAATCATAGGACTGACTGAGGGAAAATAAAAGATCAGTAAGGTTCTACAAATTTACTTTTCAGTTTGCTCATATTTGATATTGATGAATGAATTACCTGTGATTTAAACTTTAAGATAAATTTTAACCAGGCATTTAGGTACCAACAAATACATTGATGCTTCTGTACCTGTATACCATGATCTGTTTTCCTTTTCTTTGAAATGAAAATGGTATTAGAGATACCATATTTATATATGATATTAGAGAAAGTATATTTGTTTTAATTAATGCAAAAATCTTGTCAGAAGTGAAGGGATTTGTCAGGTTATGCAGCTATTTAAAAAATCTACTGTGTAAATATATTTGCAATTTATTTATGGTATGTTTTCAGCTATGTAAGCAGATGTACTGTGTATCTTTTTTCTCAGAGATTCTGTAGTATTTTTTTTTTCTTCAAACACATTAGCCATGACTGACACAAAAAATAATAAAAAAAAAAAAGGTGCTTTTACTCCTGTCTTTTCACTAACATAAATAGAAACAATTGTCCCAACTCTCTGATCATTTCTGTGGCCCTCAGAGCTCAAGGCAGTACTACACGTGGGGTCTCACCACAGCATAATAG
>VYXH01008387.1:17512-36277 GCA_013397275.1 Burhinus bistriatus | reverse complement strand
AAAGAAAGAAAAAGATCTGGACTAAGGGGTTTTTTGTGTGACAGATAAACAAAGTAGCATAACTTCACCAGTTAATTTAAAAAGATAAAAAATTATTTGAAACAAATAAAATCTTAGCGTTGTATACCTCCTGACTCTTCATGTCTTGTTTTACTGAGGTTTTGCATATTGTGCTGCTTTTGGCTGGGGTAAAGTTAATTTTTCTTCATAGCAGCTTGTATGATGCTATGCTCTGCATTTGTGATGAAAACACATGTTGATAATACCAGGATGTTTTAGTTATTGTTGATCCATGCTTACACAGCATCAGGGTCTTTTCTGCTTCTCATGCTGTTTCCATCAACTTGCAGGCAGGGGTTGCACAAGAAGGTGGGAGGTGACAGAGCTGGGACAGCTGACCCCACCTGACCAAAGGGATGTCCCATACTATGTGATGTCACGCTCAGCAATAAGATCCCAAGTAACCATTACATATGATGAAGCCCTGCTTTCCTGGAAGTAGCTGAACACCTTCCTGCCAATGGGAAGGAGTGAATGAATTCCTTATTTTGCTTTACTTGCATGCGCAGCTTTATGTACTAAACTCTCTTTACCTCAACCCATGAGTTGTGCCACTTTTACCTTTTCAATTGTCTACCCCATACCACTGAGGGAGACTGAGTGAGCAGCTTTGTGGGGCTTATCTACCAGGGCTAAAGCACAACAGATATTAAAAAAATACACATATAGCTTTTAATTCTTGAGGATTGAGGGGGTGGAGGGGGAGGGGGCCGGAGCATGTGTGTTAATATGATGAAGTACTTTGTAGCTAGAAAGAAAGTTTAAACCTCTGAAATCAAAAGGTCTAGTCTTTAATAGTAAAATTGGGGTTTCATATGCAGACATGCATGTCACTGAAAGCTAATTCCTCTTTTGTAGTTGGTTCAGAATAAAGAATCACCTGTTTCAATTTTGAAGGATATGGGCCTTATTAATGCTAGGACATGTCTTATGAATCTTACATATCTGATACATATCTTCAGGAGGTGTCTGCAAAATAAGTGGAACTTCTGTCATGCCCAGACAACATCAAATGGGGAAAGTTGGTTTATATTTGGAAAAGATAGTCTGGGTAAAATATGAGTTCAAAGAAATATTGTTAAAAATTATCCTGGTGGACAGCCTGAGTAGAGAAAAGAAACGTATTTTCACAGGTCATTTTTGCTCTTTCAGCTTGAAATTAAGGTCTAGAAATCATATCCTATAAGAAAAATACTGAGAATTGCTTAGTACCCAGGAAAGAAAACTACAGAGGGAGTTGGTAACCGAGATAAGTTATCAACCATGAAAAAAGCCAGTGTGGGAAGAAATAACGACTACAATTATCAATGTCCAATGTTGACAGAACAAGAAGTAACAAGCCTAAATTCCAGTAAATTTTAGGTCAGGCCTGGGAAGAGTTTTCTTACATTAATTAAATACTAAGTAAATTGCCTAAGAAGGTTGCAGGATTGATTATTAAAGTTGCATAAACCAAATGAAATTTTCTCAGGGACAGCTTAGAAAAAGGCCAATCTGTCTGAACCATTTGAAGCATAGACAATGTCTGTTTTCTATGCTTTTAAGAATACGAACTTTGAAGTAGTAATAACACAGTCCTTAGAGTGAAGACAATTTTTTTTTCTCTATTTTAGCATCAATTTGTCTACCAACAAGAACTATCTTAACAAAAATTGGATTCGGAGGATGTAAATGTCATTAATGCTCCCTTCAATATAGGAATTAATGTTTCAGAAAAGAGGCCATTTGATTCCATGTCACTGAGGTAAAATAGTATCCTAATTATTTCTTCCAAAAGAGAAATTTGATAATATCAACATTCTGTAATATATGCTAAGGTATTTTTTAATCAGTTGTGATTGATCCTGCTCCTATTACCCACTAGGGTTTAATGTCACTTGATGTCTGACAGCTAGTCTCCAGCTGGGAAAGGTATTCACCTGAAAAGCTGAACACGCAGTGAGACAGAAGACAATGTGATGAATATAAGAGTGCAGCCATTGCAGTAGCAGAACAAAAATACAACTTTTATGTGGTACTGGAGACTGTGTTCCATATTTCTCAAGCTATTGAAGAAAATTTTCTTTTTTTTTAAATAAAATACAATGTCCCAGTGGTCCTGTTGCGTGTAACTTGGACCAAGCATGTAATGTCCAGAATAACCACAGACCCTGTCTATTCTTTTACATTTGATGGTTTTAGGAAAAACATTGACTTCTGAAATTCTTTTATCTTGTTCTTAGATTACCTTTAATCTCAGTAATTAATGAATTACCAATAATTTTTTTAAGCATTAGTTTTTGTTAGAGACAGATTAATTTATATGATGCAAACCTATTTGGAATAATAATAAGCTAAGTACCTTGCAATTAAGCATGATTTCACATCTTGAATATCAAAGAGAATAAAGAAGGATGGTAAGCCTGTATACAGAAACTGAGGCAGATTTCATAACTAACAGAATGAATTCAAGTCCGTGTTCAGACACAGACTTAGAGCACCTCTGGGATTACAGAGAGCTGGTGGAATAGCCTGCATGTCTTAAAGTAATGCAATGAGTAGATGCAGGGCAGGCAGGGAAGGTGAGCAGGCGAGAAACTCATGGATCAGTGTCGGAAGGGAAGAGGACATCACTGTGGACATCTCCTGCAAAAGGCCTGATCAAGATGAGGAAGTGGACAAAGTCATCTTTGCCTTTCCTGAAGGCATGACTATCTCAGTGAAAGAGGGAAAAGCAGTCAGGAATTTAACTTGATATTAGCAGGGCCTGTATCATGCTCTGTCATACTACTGTGGTAGCCAAACGGTGAAGGTACAGACTGAGTGGGTGGACTACGAGACAGATGAAAACTGTTGCATGGCTAGGCTCAGATGACTGCTGTTCAAAGCATATCTAGTGACTGAGCCTATCTAGTGGCTGGTTACAAGTGACATTTCTCAATATTTGATCTGAGGTCCGATATTGTCTTACCATCTTTAAAAGTGACTGGGATGGGTGGTGGAATAGAAAGTACAATCGTTGTGGCTATGGGTAACAGCAAACTGGGGGAAGCAATCTGCGTGCACAGAGCAAGGCTGCCATTCAAGGGGACTTCTACAGGCTGCAGGAACTGGCTGGCAGGAGACACATTAAGGTTTGTAATGGCAAATGCAAAATATTATGCCTGAAATGGAATAACCTTGTACAACAACTGTGCAGAAGAGGACTAGGGTCCTGATAAACAAAAAAGTGGACATGAGTTTGGCAGTGCAGTCACGTGTCTAAAATGCTCACTAAACTCCAAAAACAAGAGCATAGCCAGCAGATCAAGAGATGTGATTACTCCCCGTATTAACAACTTGGATTCTGTATCTTGGCCATTGTGTCCAGTTTGGGACTTCCCAAAGGAAGGGAGACGTTAAAAAACTGTAGCAATTTCTGAAAAGCGCTCCCAAGATGATCATGAGCACTTGGGCCATAAGGAGAGGTTGAGGGAGAAGGGCTTTTCTAACTTGGAGAAGACAGACAGAAGAAAGAGATCTTATCACTGTCTTCATCTACCTGTTGGCAGATTATAAAGAAAATAAAGCTAGTTTTTTCCAGAGGTGCACAGTGAAAGGATGGTGAGAGATAAGATAATGAAAACTCAACCATGCCCTGTGCAACCTGCTAAACCCTAAGGTTATCACTAAGTGCTGGAAGTGGGTCCAGATGACCTGAATTATTCTGTGTGTTTAAAATGTCACAGTGGAGTCATATGCATACTAGTAGATGACCAAGTTCACAAGTGTACAAACACATTCAAATAAGCAGAATTAATTCAGTAGAGATGAATAATTTGAAATTGTTTTACTCATTCCTTCTTAGGTATGGTTAATTATGATGGGCTCTTAGTTATGAGAGGAGCTTTAAATCAGTTTAAATTTTTAAGAGCAAACGACGTGTTAGAGATTTTTTCTTTTGCTTGAAGTGTTTTCAGAAATGCAAAAAAGACAAAAAAGAAACCCACAGTCTGCGCTGTTGCAAGTGAACTTCCTTGATTCATGGGAGTAATTGAGTTCTTTTTTTTTTTAATTAAGCTAAGTATATTTTTTTTCAACATCCGCAGTGACATGTCCCTCCTATAAAAATTTACTATGCAGTTTTCCCCAGGGATCCTTTACCTTCTTTCTGCCAAGTTTCTCTTTCACACCATTTTCTTCTCCAAAGAATAATGAGCTTCAAGAATAAAACCCAACTAATCTAATTTCCTCAGTTCATTTGAATCCCTACTGAGCCAAACTTATTTTCACATCCTATATCTTGACAGTTGATAAATTTCAATGAGAAACCAGTGGTCAGGTGTAATTCAGAAAAGCAACTGAAAAGACAGGCAAGTATTTAAAGTAATGTTCATTACAAAAGAAAAAGGCTCCTTTTTTCATTTTCTAAATATGCGTGCTCTTCCTAATGGCTGCCTGAAGCTGATTTCAAAAATGAAGGTAATAGATACAAATATTTTTTTTTTATTCAGTGGCAGTAATGTATGTCCAAACTGCTTTGCTGGCATTATTTTAAAAATTAATAATATTTCACTGCTTTAGTTTCCAGCTAGCTTTCTTTGCTCACTATCTATTGAGCTACTAGTCTCAAAATTACAATTTCAGTCAATGAATCATTTATTGCAAAAAGTGCTAAATTCATTGAATCTTTTCTTTGAATTTAGAAAGTTCACAAACATTACATATTACAATTATTCACTGTTCTTTAAACAGCAATAAACTGCAGCGCACTGTTATATTATGTTGCCTATTCTACAGGTAAAATAGAATAATCAAAGAAGTATAGTTCATAATTTATTGAGATATATTCAAATAACCAGTAGTTCTCTACTATTTTTAAGATTGAGGTGAAATATATTCTATATTACTCCCCAGAGTGGTAGTACTGTTGTTCCCATTAGAGAACAAAGGTGTTGATAGGAGTGTAGTATAATCTAGGACGATATATTCCCAGTTATGGTGTTTAAGTTTGATTATGCAAACAGTGTTTACCAGACATCCTCAATAAGCATGTTACTGGCTCTGTCTTATTGTCTATTCCTAGACAATGTGAGTCCTATTAAAGCTGTGATACCTAATTTCAACTAATTTTGATGGAGGTTATGTGACCTTTCGTGAGTCAAATGAGCAAAGATACATGACTGGACATGTGCATTTTTAGTCCATGCTAAGTAAATGTGTTTATCTCCACATTTGACTTTTTATGAGAGTGTATAAGGAGTCTTTGAATATCAGATTTTATGATCTAAACCAATTTTGTGTCTATGCTTTACGCTAATTAGACATATTGTTACCTTAAGGGCTTGGGTTTTTTTGGGAGAGTGGGTGTGTTATTTGGTGAGGGACTTTTTTATCTTTTACTATCAATTCTGTTAGATTGTCTATATTTGTGTCTAGAAAGACCTTAATGGGAAAACACAGATACTAGATCCAAGTAACAAGTAAAAGAATAGGATTTCTTACAGAAGGTTGCAAGTTTTCAAAGTGTTTGTACTTTTTTTGAAAGAAGTCCAGATTACTAGCAATCTAATTTTTACGCTTTTGAAATATAAAAACTTTTAAAGGAAATTTAGTCAGAGTAAAGTAAGAATTTGGTTTTAATTACATCAATTAATATTGGTTGGAGGTTTTCCTGAGTCTCATATCCTTTTCCTGTCCTATGGGAACTATGAGAATTTTTCTTTCAGGAATATTTATTTAATTGCTTTCTCTTTGCATGAGATACTCCTTGTAGTTCTTCTGTCCTGCAACTTTCCCTTCTCTGAATACTTGTTGGTATGGAGTGTTTTTACCAGTTACAATAGTTTCATTACACTGACAGAGCTGACTATAACGGCACCTACCTGACAAACTCCCATCACACCTTCTCTTTGCTCCATTCCTTCCTCTGCCTTGTAATCTAGGCACCTTCCCCAGCTGCACATGCATGTGTCACCTGCAGATCTACGAATTCTACCTGTACATCTAGACTTTTTCTTCTCTACTAGTTACTTTTTAGGCCACTACACTTCAATGTGGATTAGTACACTGTGATCACATCAGCTGGATAATTGTCTCATTTTTTGCATATATGAAGGTCTGAGGAACAAGAATGATCTTTGCCCTACGTGCTTGACAATGTTCTATGAATGGTAATAATGCAAATCACAGCAGTTCTGTGTAGCTATAGTCTGCCTCCACCAGTGGTTAGAACTTAATCCTGTTCAAGGTTTAGTTCTGTGAAGGAACTGTTGACTTAACATTTAAGTGCATCTTAAAAATTCACCTATGACACATTCAGAATATCTAGTTTAAGAATTGTTTCTGTCTGCAACTCTTTGTTTCCAAAGATGTTTCTGTTGCTTAACTCCACCAAGAGCAATTTTACTTAAATGATTCCTTTCAGTTGTATTTCTAAATTGTAGAAATGAGGTTAAAAGCTGGTTGAAAGAAGAAATCCCATATGCCTTTCAGGAATTTACTTAGTTTAAAGCCTGTCATTTCCAGAATTTGTCTCCCATCCTGTCCAGTATTCAAAATTTAACAGGCTGACAGCCTCCCTGAATTTGTAATCCCTTTTAGCAATGTTTGCACACACGTACATCAGTTATTATACACTCTGCTTATCTTTAAAATTATTTTTAGAAGGAGGTACAGGGAATTTTCTAATCTAGAAAAGTAACGCTCTATGGAGTTCTCACCATGCCTCAGCTAATAAATTCACATCAGAACTTACTATATTACTAACTAGACACTTAAGGAATGGTAGCTGCAACTACTTATGTTTCTCTTGTTTTTGAGATCTCCCTTGTTCACTTTAAATTAAAATTGTTATTCTATAAATTTTATACTGGACATATTTTAGTGGTTTTTTTTTTTCTCCCTGTGCATTTTTTTCCTTATTTCATCCTCTTTTCTGAAATCCTAAGTTTCTTTTACATTTACATTTTTAAAACTCCCATTAGAGAAGTAATTTTTTTTTCCAGTATTTTCCATGCATTGGGGACAGAATAAAAACCCAAAGAGTTAGACAAAACAATTACATACAAATTACAAACCCAAATGTCAGAATAAGTTAGCGGCGTACCTGATGAATAATTTGCATTTATTGGGTTCCAATGTGAAAAAGAATAAATCATCAAATCTCTTAGTCAGATTGGACTTCCAAAAAATCTCCAGAGGTATTTCTTCTTTTACAAAACAGGTTTTGTGTGGCACCTAAGGGTCCTATTTGATCAGGGAGATGATAAAGTTTCCTATAGATCAGATCAATGGTCCACTTAATTCATAATATTTCTAACAGTGTTAGTAATAGTGACTTATAGTGAATGTTTCTTTTTAAACATTCTTTTTCTCTTGATGTAGGTGATGGTTTATGCACAAGAAGTACAAGTATTTAGTACCCTTTCAAACAGTTTGGGGAGCATTTTTCATTTCTGCATAAATGGTAAAGTAGCAGGCTCTTACTGGGATTTGGACTTAGGTAAATTTGGTGCAATAACTTGTATAGGTTTAATTCCCCTTTGTCACGAATCCTGATTTAGGATCTGGCTGACTAAGCCAATTTGTCATGAATGGTGATTCAGATTACTTAAAGAACCACTGTCAAAGGTCTTAGCAAAATGGTTTTAATATGATGTTGTAAAAGTGCAACTTAAAAAAGTTTGATGACAAGATTCACTTTACTAATTACTGCATGGAAAAACATACAAAGGAAAATTGAGTTACACTCAAGTTAAAATGATTCACAGAGAGACTGGGGATGCATGAGGTTCAGAAATGACCCCCTTGCTTTCTAAACTCCTTCCCAGCGAGGAGTCCAGGTGTGACTGGATACAGACTTCGTCCCAGACTTGGTCAAAGGTTTATGTCTAAAGGATTATACATGCAAAGTTTATGTAATGTTTCATTAGCATCAATTCAGCATGCAATCAAAGTTGCCAAGGCAAAATCAAAGTTATCATACTACAGTGTTATGTATGATATCAGTTGCTTACCAAAGATCTGCCGTTGGTAAAAGGTCTCTCTACCGTGAGGAGCAAACTCGAGAGGTATCCCAGGCCATGCAGCCACATTGCCTAGCAGGAAGAGCTCAAAGAAGGCTCACTTAGGCTGTCGAATTTATGGTATAAAGTGGTTGGCTCGTAGTCAAATTACATGTGATGGGAAAGGTAGGCGTGAGACTCCTTGTACCCACAATTTTCTTTGTTCCTTGATAAAAAAGTCTTGGAAAAGCCACCCGCTATTCATGTGTTAATCTCATGATCAGTGTTGCAAGCTCATATGCATGAACACTCACTGTGTCACTCTGTTCCTTTGCGGGTTTTCAGAGAACATGTTGAAACTAAAGTTATTGGCCTAGCTGCTGCTCAGGCCTCTGCCTCCTTTGGAGCCTGTACCAAACTACCGCTAGTTTGGTTAAGAGGTTGAGTGCATCCGTCACACCATTATGTGGAAGGAAATTTATAAGCTTTTATCCCTGATTGTGAACTATCCTCCGAGTTTACTGAATGCCGCCTTTTTCTTACTTTGTGGAAGGTTCAAAATAAAATCCTAGGGCTAGTAACGCTCATGGTCTTGCTTGATTTTATCAAGTCCTCCTTTACTCATTTTCTCTTGGAAATAAACATTCTAACCCTTTCTTTTTCTTTTAAGACTCTTTATATCAGAACTAGTATTTCTGTTGCTGTAGCACCTCCCATGAAGCTTTCATTTCAGGTTCATAAATTTTGTGAAATTCATGAGGTAAAGTGTCAAGATGGGCTGAGATAAAAATACACTCTAAGACATTTTCTGAATAAATGGAAAGCTTTTTTCAAGGACTTATCCCTACTTGCAGATCAACAGGAATAGAAACAAAATTAACAGATAGAAAGGTTAAGACTGTCACCCTACTGTTAAATTAACCTTGGAGCAATATCTGTTCCCAGGGACCCAGTTGTATAGCTGGAATCTAACTCCAGTGTACTCATGTCTACACTGAAGTAATAAATCAGGTTTTAGGGACAAACTAAGCCTACGGGTTCCATCTCAAATAGCTGCTGGGAAGATTCAAAGGAAGAGTAAAATTCTCTCACCAGGGGTGCTTGTTGTCCAAGACTACTTAGCACCTAGATAATCCTCCTTGCTGTTCACCGTAAATAAAGCTCTGATTCCTCTCTGTCCCTTCAAAATCTCTCCTGCTTTCTACAAGAAAACTTAATAGTCAACTGGATCAACATCTGTAAATGGTAATAGCATTGTTTTCCTTCATCTTTGAAGACATTTAGATTTAAAAAACCAGCAAAACAAACTGAAACCAAAGGCCCATTTCAAAAAGTTTTAAAATATCTATCCAATGTATTTGAAGTTGACAGAATGGTTTTGGCTGAAGAAGATACAGATGTTTGTGTGTCCTCCAATCTTAATTCTGTTTTATTGTATAGGATATGACAGTTCAAGTATGAAGCTCAAAAGCAGCAGCCTGCTGTGATGCTACTGGTATCACTTTCACACTGCATCTTTTAGACAGATGAAAATGTCTAGAATTATAAATTTGTATCTGTTGCATTGTCAAATGACCCTTTAGGTCTCTAGATGAACTTAGCTTCTTTTCTCTCCTTTGATGCTGGTGGATCACTCTAACCCTTGCTTCAGATTTCCCTTAAACTAAGATTCGGATAACTAAATTAAATCACGTTTTCACTGTTCTTCTTAAAATGAGGACACAATTAAGCCCACTTGTTACAATTATCTTACTTTACTCCTTTTCTCTCTTGCTTACAACTTTTTAATCAGATGCTTAGATCACATTTGACTTCTGACATCCATTTGGAACAGACTGTTCCATATACCAAACAGTAAGGTGAACTCTCTGATACATGACATTTTGGAGGGTGGTTTACCCATAAATCCTGATCATCAAATAGCTGATTCCTGTATCATTTTGGATCTCAGAAGTTTTAGAACTTTGTAGTTTATTTGACTGCAGAGGTAGGTTTTGGTGAGAGAAATGACAGTAAAATGGCATGTATTTTGGACTATAGCTTTAATTCTGCCTTAGTTCCTAAATTTACAACTCTAAAGACATCAAATAACTGCTATCATCTCTTCTTTGTGACATTATCACCATGGTGGTGTTAAAGATATCAGGATTAAGATCATATGCTGTGCATCAGATTCATTAACTGTTGATTTTTAAAAATATATTTTGAAATTATATGGCATTGCAAGACAAACATTAGAAGTACAAGTCATAATTTCTTCATTGAAAACATTGTCATTCAGATTTTCTTATTTAGATTACATTTTCTTCCACAATTAACCCCTGAGTAATGTTCCTACACATTCTGAATAGCCCCCACCAATTCTTTTCTTGTAAAGCACTCTTGCTACACATGAAAAACACATTGAGAAAGAAATTTAACCTGTTGGTATCACTCTAAGAAACTATTCCCATGTGGCAGGAACCTAGTATCCTTGTGGTTTTCTTTATTTCTCTTGCTTTCTTCTTCTTACGCAAAAGATTTAACTGTTTTAGAGGCATTAGAAAATATTTTGTACCTTGTGGTATAGAGGGGTGACACGAATATTTTGAGAACTCTTGGATGGGATATTGCATAGAGGTTGCACTTGAGAGCCTCAGGTAGTCCCTTTTTATTCTTTTTTTTTTTTCTTATTTGAGACATTATTCTGAGTCCTGATGGACCTTCTTCCTCTGTTGTCGTTTCGAGCTTTGTATCTATTCCATCTATTCTATCTTCCTGAATCAGTGCCCACATGGCAGAGAGTTTTCAAGAGTTTGTGTATGGCCTTGTAGTTCAGAACTGGACTGACAGAGATTGCAAAATATGAATGAGTTACATCTACCTGCAAAGCCAGAGTTACTCTTTGGCTTCATTCCAGTCCTGTCTTACTTTAGAACCCAAAACCTCAAATCTGGGAACTTGTTGAACAAGCCACCGACAGACAGCACATGCCACAAATGACCTGAAGGTCCCTGACATCCCGGCTAAGGGTTTATTGATGCACAGTATTGTATGCTCTCCGCAGATATTTGAGATTAAAAAAAGACTAGGGAGAAGTCACATGTTCTAAACATGACTAGATTTTTAAGTTGAAACTAGCCAGAAAAGGAAATATAGGGAATGATCTAAAGATTATTTTTTTTTTTTTTTTAGGACTAACCCTCATGGAAATATGTTCCCCAACTGTTTTTACACCCTAACTATGAAGCTGCAATGAAACAGCAGGTTTAAATCAATTATAATGGAGATTTGGTGATTCCTACAGTTTTTATAATGGTAAGTGCCCGCGGGTTCTGTCAAAATACAGGCCCAAGTAGCAAAGAGTAGTTCTGTGAGTACCGTAAGGAAAGAAGGCAACTTTGAGGTAATTGTTTCTATGAGGGAGCAGGAAATCCACACAAGCAAGAGCACTCAAGCCTTAGATCTGCTCTTTCTCTTTCTGCAGCTTCTGTTCATGGAGGATCTAAACACCTTTAAGCACCTGCCTTGCTTATGAACACCATAATTAACATCTGTTACGTAGCTTTATTTTCTATTTTTCTATTTTTAGACTGGTTATACTTTGGGAAACTTAGTGAAAATCTTCTGATTGCCCACAATTTGCCTTTTGGGCAAGGTTTAGATTTACCTGAATTCAGGTGTCTTACTATTAAGGATACTTGCACATTGCACTTATTTAAAGAGAAAAACACATTTAACAAAAGCTGGGAAAAGCGGAGGCTCAAGGGGATTTTCCTGGTCATAGGATTATTTAAAATAAGTTAAAAACTTGCCCCATCCATATCTTTCAGATATTGTCAGATATAGAGCTTTTTTCCATAAATTATTTTAAAATGTGGATATTTAACAGTGAATTAAACTAGCAAGACTATGGAAGGATGTTGGTTTTTAAAAGAGAATTCTAGAAGTCAATGCTTTTCACATAAACCCAATGGATTTCACAAAAACATACGGAACTGTAATTTATTCCTAACTACATATCGCAAATGTACTTCTGTAACGGTACTCAGTCTTGCTTTTATTAATATACTGAGGAGCAACCTGAGTATTTTCAGCTCATTGGTGAGCAATTCAATTCCTCTCCCAAATTAATATTTCTGGTACAAAATAAAGCTGTAAGTGATAAATGTAAATGTTGAACTGCAATGCAGAAACGTGTGCTCATTAACATCTGAAAAATGTTTGTCATAATTGCATGCTGTGATTATTACATGTAACGTAATTGCATGTGGTTATGTCCATTGCAATCTTTGTTACAAAATATGCAGTTACACACACATGTGGGCAAACAGTTGCATGAACTTTTCCTCAATGCATTTAAAATCTAAACTGATGAAATATTCCCATAGTCTGTAGCAGGTTCCAAGAAGGCTCTTAGACAGTAATTTCTGAAGTGCTACTACAGATATGATCAAAATGCTTTATTTTTTAAGCCTCAAAATAGAAAATTTAAATCATCAGAATCTGACCTATGAAAGTTTATTTTTCAGTAAAGAAACAGATTTTTAACCTTTCTTAAATGTGCATGGAATGTGGGTGAAGTCCTCTGAATTCAGACAAAAGTACCTCAATCTTCTTGTTTCCTCATAAAGCACTCTAAAATATAAGATTTTTTTTTTTTTCTATAGTGAAATGAAGCAGCATAGGAAAGTACTTTTATTTATAACTTTCTAAACATTCTTTGGAAATGTCTTCTGGAGATAAGACATGAAGGCATGAGAGAGTAAATGGTGTATGAAATAGGTAAAGCAGTGTGGGAGTGTGAAACAGCTATAAACATAGTGGAGAAAAGACTTGGGCTTTATAGATATATCTTTTACAGAATATGAAGTAAATCGGCAGGTTCCTCTGAGAGCTTTTCCCAAATCCCAGTTAGGATTAGAAAATAATAAAATGGAATTTAAATGACTAAAGATTTACTCTTTCAGGTCAGCCTTACCTTTACCAGTTTGATTAATTATTTAAGCATCATGAGACAGATACATCAGGGAAGATGAAGACAATCTTAAAATATTTGGTGGTCACTGAATGATGGGAAGACACTTGTTTCTGAGTCTTCTCTACCACAGATAAATGGGTCATCTTCCAAAAGGTTCAGGGTGTGTATAAATTTCTTTGTTTCTTTCCTACAGTTCAGAGAGTCTTGAAGAATAGGACAAAATTTAATGATACAGAGTTTAATTTTCAGTGACACAGAACATCCTGCTGAGGTACATTCCTCATTCCATGCATTTGTCTAAAACATAATTGGGTCTTCACCTTCACAATCTGGTGTTAGACTTTTCTCACTAGAGGAAAGAAAGTTTCACTAAATATTATTCAACCTTTCATCTGTGGATGAAATCTCTAAAAAAAGGACAGAAAATATAAATGTAGTTCTTTGATTGTTTTATGGAAAAGCTGGTTTTGAATATATTTGAGATAAGTAGTGCAACTCAAAATTGTTCTTTGTAGTCAAATATGACAGAAAGTGCTTTTTCAACACTTAAATGGTTTGAAAATAAGTTGCAGAATTAAGACAGAAAGACTAAAAATAATTCACCTATGACAAAAAAGAAAAAAAAAAAAAAACAAACAAAACAGAACACGTTTTTATTTCTTGGGCGAGAGAGTGCTGCTCCTTCAAAAGCAGCACTAATTCTACCTAAACCTAGCTATTTCCCAGTAGTCTAGGATTTTGCACTGCGGAATAACACTAGCCAGGAGATTCTAAGTGATCCGTCTCCACTTTGCAACAAGCCAATGACTTGAATACTTGTCTGGAAACTGCAGATAAAAATCTAAATGCTTTTTGAGGGCAATCGTTTGAACCAAAATCCTCATATTTGAGATGATCCTTGGCACTCCTGATCAGCATCTGTTTTTCAAGAAACATGATGGGTTGGTGGCCTGGATAGATCAATAAGTGTTTGCCCTACTTGTTTCCTGTGGGGCTGAAAAAAGTATTCTTTACCAAAACCTTTTGGCACACTTGACAGGAACAATCAAAGCTCTACTTCTAGCTGATAATTTGTCTATCCTCCTGATTTTTACTGTTTTACAGAAGAAAGAGAGAAACATACAGAGGCTTAGGCTTGGATTCTCAGAATTGCACAGTGCTTGTATCTGTTAATTCCTAGTAATTTCAATTTGTGTGAGAGAGGGTTAGATATTTCTTTCTGTATCTCTGAGAAGCCAGGCTAGATCTCTCATAACATACAAGATCTGCCAAGACCAAAGAGTGAGGCCCAGTTTTCCCAAGACCTGAGTTAATTTTCTAACTATTGTAGTGCTCCTATTTAACCAGTATGACTCATTTCACAACTGCAGATGGAAGATTAAATGAAGCACATGAGATTAGGTCTGTCAGTGACTGATGGATTAGAAGGGAAATTTTCACTTCTCTCATGTATTACTTATCAAACACAATTTTTTTCAAACTTATTTTAAAAAATGGATGTAGCTGACAGGCTGCATAATATACACTTTTAAAATGCTCGAGCTATGTAATCATATAAGAATTTTGTATCAACCTTGTCATTCTAGGGCTGTGCAGTTATACTGCAAGCTAATTGTCAAATAGTAAAAGGATGTGTTCTGTTACAGAAAAGGATGTAAAATTGCTGAAATGCATAAAAGGACAGTAAAGATTCATATTAACAAGATACTAAGAAGTGACAATATTACAAATAGGCACATGCTGCACTAACAGAAGTAGGTGACAAGATTTGTAATTTCTTAAATATCATGACTACTTCAGCTTTGACTATGGAAAACTGGTTCATGAAAAACTTTAATCGTGATAGTTTTAATACAATATGATTTAGGTAAATAGGGCAATCCAAAAACTGAGACTTTTTTTATAATAACGTGCTTGTATAAGTCTTCAGGACAGCCTGTTTTGAAGAACTAAAACACATAAGACATAGCTGGACAAATTATATCCCTCTGAGCAGTCACCGCATAACTTCACTGCATGTGGATGACATGAAAACACAGATGTGACCTCTTTCCTGAACCATTTTACCAGAATAACCACAAAAATGTAGAACAGCTTCTTACAAATTATTTAAATCTTACCCTTTCAGTTTTTTATATCAGATTATTTTTGCCATTCTATTGCAAGTTATTAATATAGTCTATTCTATAATGTAATGTTCATATTAATGAAGTTATGCTGCATGTATTTAACACACTGGATATTTTGCTTACATATGAAGCATTTATTTAAGGACCACAGCATGTACACAGTTGCACCTGATTTACAGTTCTTAGAATCATTTTTTGTAACCTGTTGTTGGCTGTGTCTTCTTATGAATTCTCTCATAGTATGCAAATGGATGATCCTGCCTAAGTCGTCCTTCCTTCTCCTTTCTTTTTTAATGGTCAGTTTTTCCTCATTTTTCTGCTTAGCTGTCCTATTAATACATAGTTAAAAAATCAAGAATATTGCTAGTGATATCCAGATTTGAAAGTTAGATGAAAATCAAGAGTGGGCAGGGCCTTGGAACATATTTTACCACAGCAACAGAGAATAATATGCTGACTTTAAAAATGTATCTTTAGAAAGGTATGGATCTTGTCACCCCATGAAACCTTTGCCTATAAAAAGAAAAAGATTTCAATAATTACAAATTTGCAAGGCAATATTTCCAGTCCTTCCCTTCCATATTATTTCCTGCTTCCTCTGGTTCTGTTATCTTCTTCTATTAGAAAACCTAAAAATGTTTTTGATCCTTAGTTTCATTGTTTGGTGACCAGACATCCCATTTTCTAACCTGCAGCACCTTACAAACTGGTACAACTCACAAAACAGTTATCGAAAAATCTGCCACAATCAATGATTTATTATCTCATAAAACCTGAAATTATTATTGTAAATGTTAGTAATCTGTGATTTACTGAGAATATTAGTGTAACATAATTCAGTTTTATCATTAATCTAAAAACTGTGCATATTTAATAGTTTATGAAAATCAATTTAAGCAGTTTAAAAAGATGATTTTCCTTCATGCTAATAGCAACATCATAGCTCAAATGTAATTATAATGATAGTCTTACAACTAAATGTATTATTGCTAACCAAACTAGACCTTAAAAAAGTTGTAAACCAGTATATCTCAGTTTGAAGTTTTTCTAGTGATTCTCAGAGTGCTGCAAGTTCTTTTGTCATATCCTGTTGATTGGTTTTTCACTTACACTTGTTTCTAATTAGTTAAGTAGATATTTAAACTGCATATGCCACTTAATGTACTACTTAGCTACACTAAGTTACACTAACCTTCTTCCCCTAATTTAGCTTAACATATTTCAATCTAGATCTTCATAGTTGCAGAAGATAATTAAACATTTACATTGCGTTATTGAAGTTTAATATAAATATTCAATTAACACCCTAATTAAGTTTTCATTGTGAATATTCTAAGGTTCCATCATTTCTTCACTGTTAAATGTTGCAAATAGACATGGCTAATAAAGACAATTATACCTACTTAATGAAAACATAAATAAAGAGAAATTTATTTAAATTAAGTTATACAAAATATCATACGATTCATTTATGATGACAAATAATAAATGTAATAGTGCTTGGACTGGTTATAACAACAACATTAATAAACTATGTAGAAATCAAGCTACATAAAGTTGGTAACGTTTACATCAGAAGCTGAGACCCATTTTATACAGCTACTATAAAATACATGAAGTTTTCATGGGGTATCAGAGACACCCCTTCACTCATGGATATGGGAAAGGAAGGGAAGATGATTAAGAATTTTTCTTCCTGAATTTCATTCACCCTCCTAAGTTTTGAGAGTTCTAATAAAACAAAATAACATGGTCTTATCTTCCAGTTTCAATTTGGAAAATTAACTGGAAGATTTGAAACTAAAATATTAGCCTTAAAATGGCTTTTAAAATAATGTGTTAATAAAAAAATTTAAATTAATAAGAACATACACAATACAACAACTTGAAAGAAAGTATTGAAAAAGAAATGCCTACTTCAAACAATTCACAATAAAATATTGTAAAAAACTAAAGTTAAAATATCTACAACAGAAAACAACCACTTTTTAGGAAGAAAATAGTATTTGTTAATTTTTTAATTGACTTCAGAATGTTATTCAAAGAAAAATGATACATTATGGTATCAATCACAGATTAAATGCAAAGCTGCATTGGCTTTATACATAAGCTATCCTGCTTAATGTAAGAAAGCAGATTTTAGGCTTTCTGGCATCTTTGTAATTATTCTCTTAATTGCAAAGTCCAAATCTGACAGTGTATGTGAACTGAAAGAGAAGCTAAAATAACACCATAAACAGTGTGAAATTATATTTCTGAATAAAACTACAAGGTAGCCAGGTATTGAAGGGTTCTCTTCAGTATATGTATAGAACTTTGGTGTGTGGAGACCCTTGGTTAGGTGTTTAACATCTCTAAACAAAGAACTACACTCAGTCTTGTATAAGCAGGGGAAAATATTAACACTAAGATACGTGCTGAAACTCTGATTTGNTATGTGTTAGGTACGATTTTATGTACTAAATTGTGAAGGCAAGTTATGACAGATCTTTGTCATATAGAGCTATTTTGGTTTTGTCTATAAATTTGCGTGTAGTCCACTTTCTTGCTCTTATTCGTTTTCTGATGTCTTCTTATGGTGGTCCTGTCAGTGCTAAAATTCCAGTATTAAATTACAGAAAGGAATGGCCCTTCAGCATATTTTAATGTCAAGATCTATATGTCTTCCGAGAAATACACTAAACTAGTCGTAATCCTAGAAGAAACTTACCTCACAGAAGAGATTTTTTCATATATAATCCAATTCTAACAAATACTAAGAATCACAACAGCAAAAGTTGAAATCAACAGGAGTTTTGTTTGGCAAATAAAACACATACTCTCTATATAAAGTTACACAGCTTTCAAACAAGAATTACTTTTTACATGAGAGAGTCCTTATTTGTTTGAGCTGTGCAAAAGGTCAACTTATCTCATTTCTTGAGATCATCACAAAAGAAAATCCCACTAAAGTTAGGTGTTGTAAAATTGTAAATCATGGATTTTTAATTTGATTAGACACTACCTTTCACGATACATTTATGGAAGCTAGTAATATGAAAAACAATAAGAATGAGAAAAATATTTGTCACGGTATAGGGTAAGAGAGTGTTCTGGCACTAAATTATATGTTCTTCATTTTGCACTTTTAAATCTAGTTTTTATCCATCGTGAACTATATTATGGGCTAAGAAAGTTTAGGGTTCAGAAGATCTAGTCTGTCCAGGTCATTATGCCCTCAAAGTTCTGTAGTGGGATTTTATACTACAAAATCCAGAAGAGGTTCTGTGTATCTTCATTGGTCACTTGGACTTTAGTAAGGCCTTTGACAGTCTCCCACAGCATTCTGCTAGAGAATCTGGCAGCCCGTGGCTTAGACAGGTGTACTCTTCGCTGGATTAAAAACTGGCTGGATGGCTGAGCCCAGAGAGTTGTGGTGAATGGTGGTAAATCTAGCTGGTGGCAGGTCTCAAGCGGTGTTCCTCAGGGCTCAGTTTTGGGGCCAGCCTTGCTTAATATCTTTATTGATGATTTGGACGAGCGGATTGAATGCACACTCAGTAAATTTGCAGATGACACCAAATTAAGCGGGAATGTTGATCTGCTTGAGGGCAGGAAGGCTCTGCAGAGATATCTGGACAGGCTGGATCGATGGGCTGAAGCCAACTGCATG
>VYXH01008387.1:0-17371 GCA_013397275.1 Burhinus bistriatus | reverse complement strand
AGGGAAGGTTTAGGCTGGACATTAGGAAAAAGTTTTTCACTGAAAGAGTTACTAAAGATTGGAACAGGCTGCCCAGGGAGGTGGTTGAGTCACCATTCCCAGATATGTTTAAAAGTCTTGTAGATGTGGTACTTAGAGACATGGTTTAGTGGCAGACCTGGTAGAGTAGGGTCAATGGTTGGACTGGATGATCTTAAAGGTCTTTTCTATTCCAAATGATTCTATGATTCTATGATAAAAAAATAACTTTTAGAATTAAAGGCAAGTGTCAGAGAAGATGAGAGACAGAATTATGTTATTTCAAAGGCCTTTCCTGTATTGATTTTAATCTCTCTTTCCTGAGTAGCAATGACTAAATGATTCTTAAAGTATTTTCTGATAAAAGTTTTGTTTCTAGGAAAAACACAGCAGAACAAGTGGTTGCAAATGAGTAACGAGATCCCAATGCAACTGTCTTCCTAGAAATGGAAAAAATCTTCAAGTTCCACAGCTAGAGAACAGCCACAGCAGGAAGATAAAAGAAAACTAGTTTCTCTGCTGGAGTTTTGTTGCCATTTTGGTGGGGATGACAAAGGTTTTCCATACACAGCTTTACAAGTCATTTCTGGTTACTCAGATTTTTGTTAATGTATTTGAATGCAACTTCAAAACATCTGTGCAAGCTGCAATATAGCAGACCATTTTAACTATGGCATGAGCATACATCAGTAAATTTTACATATGTAGAACATCATACCTATTATTAAAGTACAATTATTTGGCAATATTAGTTGTAAGTTCTGTATTATTAATTCTTTTATCGTATGTTAATATTACTTATCTGTTTACACAAATTACAGTATTTGTAATTCAGTACTGAACTGCATTTATATATGTAATTTCAGTACCGAATCTACGTTGCAATTTAATAATAAATAGGCTTCAGAATGCCACTTTGTTTAGCATATTGCAAAAGTTTGGAACAGTTAATAAACTCAGGAAACAAATCTCAAATTTTTTTGAGATGTTGGGACATCTGTTTCAGTCACATAGTGCAGCCAAAGAAATTCAGAAGGGACATAAAATCTAGGACTAAGCCTTGAATTTAACATAGCAATGGTATTCCAAAACCATAATAAATTATAACAAACATATTTCTTTTTTCCACTCAGAGAAAAATTAGTTGAAGTATTGACACATACATAACTGAAACATTTTTTCATCATGTTCTCCATATAATCTCTTTGTACTCTTCCGATATCGAATCTCAGGTGGTTCTTGGCTCAAAATCACCTTGTATCGCATCTGAGTGTGGAAAAAACAGCTTATTGCCAGGTTCTGCCACACACCTTGCCAGGGCTTGCCTATTATATTTTTTCCAGGCAGTTCAAATGGCCTCTATGTGGTTTGTTCTCCACTCACAGGCTGCAAATGTGAATTAAGGTCCAGTCCCAACTTTCTGCTTCTTGGCTCCATGGAACAGGAAGCAGTTAAAGTAATTAAATACTTATTGTAAGGAAATATTGGAAGGTCTAACTAAACTAGTGGGGCCGTAAACAAAATGTTGTAAAATGTTGTAAAATGGTACACACAACAGTATAGCTGACAGTCCTGTGGCATTTTTAAAACATCACATATATACCCTTGGACATGCAAGGTCTACAGGGTTGAATGGAATAATTCACATTTCTTGCAGCTGTTTTTGGCTCACTTTGTAAACTCAGGTAGAGAGTATTGCATCTGCTTTATATGAATCCACTTGGAGGCAATATGGAACAATCATCATTTGTGTGCAGGTGATTCTTTTTCTATTGATGGTCTACTAATGATGCTTACAAGCTTTACTGTCCTATTTGTGTCAAAAATTTTAAGTGCTTTTTAATTCCAATTCCTTTTTTGGGGTAAGTTATTAGAATTACATTAGCCATTACATTTCTGTGCCCACAGTCATATTCTTTTCCTAAGTCTTTAGTCATCCGGTTAAGTAACATTTCTTTTTTCAATACGTTGATTATATATTTTAATACATTATTAAAATATTTCTTTTTTCAATGCAAATTACATTATGTAAATTTGTTTTGGTCTGTAAATGAATAAATAATCTCTTATGTATGCAGATTTCATCTAACTGATTCATAGACTCTTTCTGTCTGGCCACACTGCTGCATTGCATTTCCACTCATTCCTGATATAATGTAACCCTTTTATATTTTACCTCTGAGTGTGACTATTTTAATTTGTACACTTCAGACTTTATAAAAATAGTTCAACAACTACTATTAATGCATCTGGATCTTCCACAACTATGTAATTAAAAGGATAATCTGTGGAATATCAATACAAAATAGGAATGAAGCTAAGGAAAATCCTACTGAAAAAATTCTCTTTCTCCCAGGGGAAGAAATATCAGTAGAAAAAACCTGAGGTGTTCATTTTGCTCCTATGCTCACTATCAACACATTTATTCACAGAATGACAGAAATTTTGGCAGAAAGGGACCTCTTGATCCCACCTGCCTCTTGAAGAGTGACCATGATCAGGGCCTCAAATTATATGCAAGTTCCATGTCATGAACATACACATCACCTTGGTAAAAGTGTCTCGTCATTATAACATGAAGTAGGCAAGAAAAGCAAAAAAATATGTCAGTGTATATAAACAGTTGATAAATGTGTTGAACAGCAGAAAACTTGAGGTTTAACTCCACTATGAGGAAGTCTAACCTGTTGTTTATAATGTATTTCATAAGATGACAGTGTCTTTTTTCCTAATATAGACTGATAAACTATTTTAGTAGAAACCCCGCATAAAGAAATAAAAAAAGAGAAATGCGTATTTTGCACTAGATTTTGACCAATATAGAATTTGATTCTTTAAGAAAAAATAAAATTACGCTTAATATTTTCAATCTATGAAAAAATACAGTTCAAGAATGAAATTATGGAGAAAACACTCTGCAACTATAAGCTGTGGTGTGTTTTTTGACCAGTGTGCACATGGAGGCAGAAGGTTGCTGAAGCAAGAAAAACCACTACAGTTGCAGCAAACGTTCTATGATTAGTGTGATTTGTTATAACATTCAGAAGCTTAAAGAGTGAATATCTCATACATCGTATACAAAAGGTGTATGTAACATTCAACACTAGTATAAGACTACTTTCACTTTCAAGGTAGATTATACTGAAAGAACCCACTAACACCCAATGTTGAAATAGATTTTTGCAAGGTCCTTTGCTTTGCTTGTGGAATTCTTTGCTTTTGCATTCAAGGAATACAATGAAAATGGAAGAACCTTTCTTCAGTTCATAAACACAGTTTTACATAGAAATACACTGAGTTATTTGTACAGTAGTATTATTTGTTTAGGGCTTGTGATTGATACACGTCATTAATGTAAACTCTGTTTTCTCAGGAATAAGATTTTTTTTTTAACAATTGAAAAGTTATCTGTAAAAAAAAGGTGTTGAGAATAGCTATATTTACACTTAACAAATCAAGTAGAACTGTTGTCTGAATGTACAGATTTTTCTGTCTTCGAGCCACACAATTCAGGCATCCTGTATGCAGCCTTATATGGTGATATATTTACTCACTTATTTTGATATTGAAATCACCCTAGTGAAGCTAATGGGGCTTGAAGTAAAGTAGTATTCCCTAAGAGAAAGTGTAGTACAGTCAAAACCAGCATTAGTTTCACGGGTTCCTGGCAGAGACTAAGGCACAGATCCTGATGATTTGCACTACTTGGTCTATGGCTCGCTTTTCTCACCATTTAGCCTGTTATCTTGGGCAAACTGCCCTAATTGTTCACCTCTGAAGCTAACTTGATATGGATTATGTGCATCAGAAATTGTTTATTTCTAATTGTTTAATTTGACTCAGAACCAGCTTCAGCCTGCACAGTGTAACCTATAAAACATCCCTGCTTTATGCTGTAGAGCAGAGAATATGAAATATCCTCAAAATGCTGAGTAGCATTATAATGCTGTTTCTTTTGTTGTAAGATCAATGGAAATTTTATCTTGGTTCTGTTCTTAGTAATAGCCAGTGTCAGGAAGGAGTTTCACATGAGCTTATGCTTAGTTGTGATTAGCTTTTACTCTGTTTTATAATTTAACTGTGAAATGTCAGCATTCCTAATTAAAATTATGAATGAGATGAGCATGTTCAGTCCCCAGTAATACATTTCTGAAATACCTATGGCAAGTGACTTAGAATGAGCAAGTCTGACATGCTATGGTCAATAGTAAGGTGTAACAAGATAATAATTCAGAGAAATTGATCTTGTAACCTGATAAACAGGAGACAAATGTTCTTCTACGTTAATCATATGAATGGAACATTTTGATGACTTGAGAGTACACAGGACAGATGTAGGTATAAAACCACAGTAGACAGGAACGTAAATCAAACTCCATTCTTTACTTATGTTTCCAAGTCCATGCTACCAAATCCAGAAATTGAAGTTTTCTGAATGACTTGCTGCCATCCTGAAAGAGAAGTTCCACCTCAGCCAGAGGTTACAGGCTTGATACAGAAGTCAGTGGGTGAGACCTTCGATATATATGTAGTTATGGAGGAAAGTTGGGGGATAGTAGTGATCCCTTTCTTGCTTAAAGGTATATGAAACACCAACATAGAATCATAGATTTGTTTTGTTTGGAAGAGATCTTTAAGATCATGAAGTCCAACCATTAACCTAGCACTGCCAAGTACACCACCAAACCACATCCCTCAGCACTGGTTATAGCATAATAGGTGAAATATGTATGTTTGACAGAGATAATGGCTTTTTTTTCCCCCAAGAATATGTAATCTCTGTGAAAATTTAAAGGGCTTGATATATGGCCACACACATTTGCATGAACAGTTATGCCTGCAGTACAATCTTACAGATCATGGGTGCTAAAAGAGGGTTGGAATTTGTATGGTTGTGTTTATACCAAAGATTATTAGCATGGCGGTGAAAGTTTGCAATATTTCTAGTCTTGTTACTTATACTGCCCTTTAAAAGAAATAATACTTAACATGTAAATACTTCCTTTACATAATGTTTCACTGCCTGGTCTTACTCTATTACATTATTTTACCATGAGAAGACCTAGGGTTTAAATTTGAAGATGTGTATTTGTATACAACATTTAAACATATTTCAGGAATTCTTTTATATGCTTTGTGAACATTGGGTAAACTCTTTTTCTCTTCTAACACGTGCTTTTATCTTGTCTGCCTTCCAATAATTTCCACATAATGGAGTTTACTTTGCATGATGGATTACTGAAAAACATTTCTCATTCATCAGAAATGTGGTACCTTAAATTCTGCTCTGCTTGACATCTGCACCACTTTAAATGAGGTAAACAAGCTGTCAGTGCTGTAAATGATACTAGCATTTGATTAATAACATGCATAGCTTCCTAAAGAAGAGAAACCTCAGGCCAGATCATATGGACTTTATAGGATTCTGTCAGCCATTGCAAGTTTGACTGGGCTAGGAAATGCGGTATCTGATGATAACAGCCATAAAGCTGAACCACTCAAATTTCTGATTCCTATTCCAGCTCAAATCCAGCTGCAACTGACACTGATTGATTCTATTCTGGTACAAGTTCAGCAAAACAAGCCAAGTTGAGTTAGTTCTGTTCCAGGAGATTGGTAACAGCTCAAAACAGCTTTGCCTCAGGTTTGTTTCAACCACCTGTGCTTATGACCCATGAATACATGACAAGCAATACTGTGCTCAGTGTGTCTGTTGCCAAAATTATTACAGTTACTAGTTCATGGTAGAAATAATTTTATTTCTGTAAAGTTCCTCCAAATTGCTGTTATTGAAACCTTGGATTGGTCTGGACCCTAGAGAGGAACAGATCCATTCCTCTGAATCTTCTTTTTCCTGTGCGAGTGTTGACTATTTTTGTGGCTCTTTGTCTCATCCAAACACTTCAAGGTACTTTAACATTGAGAAAGAATAGTAATATTACTGTGCTTTTATGAAATAGATTTCTAAAGACAATGATTCACTTGTTTTTTGTTTTTGTTAGAAGCTTCTGGATGAAATGGGAATTGCTTGTGTATTTTAATGAAAATTACGCCTCCACTCTCAGTGTTTGAGGAGCACAGAGTATGTGAGACAGGATGTGCTCTAATCCACAGGCCGTTCTGAAGTCCTTGATATGTGACTAAATAAAAGTACCAGAAAGAAGTAGACGCTGGAGCTTATATTGGTTTTACACACCCTAGTAGGGTTTGGCACAAAGGATACTTTGTGAAAACTGGGGCATATATTTTCAGACTTCAAAGGCTGCAGGAAAAATTCTTCTATAATGTATTAAAGTATACATGCAACTCATGAGTAGAATTAGATTAATAAAGGTGCTATAAATAAAATAGCAGCAGGATAGAAGTTTGTAAAAAGTATACAGAGCAGAGAATGACAAAATCCTGTTTCACATGCTGGATCCAAACAAAGCAAAATTGTTATAAGTTTAGAGAAATTCTCAACAAGTTGCAGAATTACTAGCTTTCACCAAATTGTGGCCTGTATGACAGATTGTTTAGTGGGGGTCTACATCTTTAGAGTGATTCTGATGCTTAAACATTAATGTTATTTTTGGTGCTAGTCTAGTTACCTGGCCTGACTTCTACAAAGGGCTGAGACATATTGGTCCTTTGTCATACCTGTCATACCTCTGTGGGTGTCTAAAACCTCTAAAATGATACAAATACTTACATTTTGCCAAATTAATCAGTCACATGCTCCACAAGTGAACATGTATGCAGTACCAGTATGTAATCACCTGGAACAAAATCCTCTCTTTTAGACTATGCTGTTTCATATTTTGTACTTACACTAGTTTAGTGGAATTCTGCTGGTGTTCAGTAAGGATTTGTTGCGGTTTAGCCCCAGCTGGCAACACAGAACCACATGGTCTGTCACTCACTCCCCCCCAGCAACAGGATGTGGGGGAGGAGAATCAGAAGAAAAAGGCAAAACTCGTGGGTTGTGATAAAGGCAGTTTAACAGAATAGCAAAGGAAAGAGGAGAACAACAACAATAACACTGACAGACAAATATACAACACACGATTAACGTACCACTGCTCACCAACCAGAACACAAACCCAGCTTGCTCAGAGCAGACATTCCTGCCCATCCTCCCCAGCCAGCTCCCCTGGCTATATACTGAGCATGGCATGGTATTGAATACCCATTTAGCTAGTTTGGGTCAGCCGACTTGCCTGTGTCCGGTTCCAGGTCCTTCTGAAAATTAACCCTATCCCTGCTGGAATCAGGACAGAATTCTACAAAGGAAATGAGCAACAGAAACCTTTCTTCCACTGCCTTGTGTTATTTCAAAGCGTAAAGTAAATAAAGCCTCAAAGGAAACCTTATCCCTCTGACATTTCCACTGTAGGTTCTATACCAATTTCCATGGTAGTTTCTATACCAATTAGCGTAGCTTGTCTAGGTGACACCTGCAGTTGTAAGTTTTTTCTTATTTGTTTGTTTTTCTTTTACAGTGTCTTTCTCCTACTTGACCTTTGGAAAGCTGCATGCTCACTCATAATCTGCAAGCATATTAGTCAGCTTGGCACCTGGGGTTTGGCTGTATATCTGTTACCTGGCCAGGCAGCTCACAGGTGTTTTAGTCAGTTGTCCTTTCACAGGAATGAGTCAGCTGACCATAGGTATAAATTCCTCTTGGTTTTGAAGCAGCAAAAGAAAGCGTTGTTTCTTTCTTCTGTAACTGAATAGGTAATAACAATTCTTTGCTACTTCTTAGTTTTACTGGACCTTCAGATCAACCTCTTATGCAATCTTTAATGAAAGAAGATGATAGTACAGGAAAGGACATTCGATCTTGGATATCATCACCAATGTCTGGTTTCAGACTTGTAAGCAACAGCATAATAGTACAAAGGTACCAGTTGTCTATGATGCAAAGTACTAAAATAGACTTTACTTTGTGACAGCTATGTGTTTTACTGAAGAGAGAGGAATTATTGTCCACTTAACCTTTTAGAATCAATTAGAAAATTAACTCATAATTTCACAGATTTTCCTAGCTACATAGCCATTCGAATTGTAGCAATAGACCAAAAATGAAAATCATAGAATGATAGAACCATAGAATCATGGAATCATAGAATAATTTGGGTTGGAAAAGACATTTAAAGGTCACAGAGTCCAGCATCCCCTGCAATAAGCAGGGACATCTTCAACTAGATCATGTTGCTCAGAGCCCCGTCCAACCTGACCTTGAATGTTTCCAGGGATGGGGCATCTACCACCTCTCTGGGTCCCGTCCAACCTGACCGTGAATGTTTCCAGGGGTAGGGCATCTGCCACCTCTCTGGGCAACCTGTTCCAGTGTTTCACTACCCTCATTGCAAAAAATTCTTCCTTATATCTAGTCTAAATCTTCGCTTTTTTAGTTTAAAGCCATTATCCTTTGTCCTATCGCAACAGGCCTTGCTTAAAAGTTTTTCACCACCTTTCCTGTAGGCTCCTTTTAAGTACTGAAAGGCCGCAATAAGGTCTCCCCAGAGCCTTCTCTTCTCCATGCTGAACAACACCAACTCTTTCAACCTGTCTTCATAGGAGCGGTGCTCCAGCCCTCTGACCATCTTCACAGCCCTCCTCTGGACCCATTCCAACAGGTCCATGTCTTTCCTGTGCTGAGGACCCTAGAGCTGGATGCAGTACTCCAGGTGGGGACTCATAAAAGTGGAGTAGAGGGGCAGAACCTTTTATATAGATTAAAAAAAGGAAGAAAAAAGCCCAGAAAAAAAACTGAAATTTAGATATGCTCCAATTAAATAATAGACGCAATATATCCACAGATGCATACCTGTATGCATACATATACCACCTATTTTTTTCAGTGTAGATTCTGAGACAGTGTGTGTGGGTTTTTTGTTTTCTTTATCCCAGGTAGGTAATATTAGATTTTTCTGCAGATAAAAAAATCTTTCTGAGACTGTTACTTCTTTTAAACTTTAGCCCCTGTAGGAAATAAAAACACTGCATGTCGAAACTTGGTTTGAGCGTACTGCAACCCCAAAACACAAATTGAGAGACTTACAGAAACTTACAACTTAGAGGAATGTACTTGTTTCAAGCTCTGTAGCTTTTTATTACTAATACTGAACCTTTTTAGGGTTATGCTCATACAGTGGGAGAGAAAAACAATCACTTTTTTGGTCATCCACTGTTTATTAATGTCTATAACAAATCTTGTTTATATACGGCAAATGAAGCAAAAAATAAGCATTATCTTTTATTTTGTCTTTGATCTACAAATCCAAACGCCTTGCCAGTATTACGACAGTCATAGGTTCCTATGGCAATTTATTTGGTTTTTGTATTCCCTTTGTGATTAGGCTGAACCACGAAATCCCTTTCCCAGGAGCTGAAAAATTAACTTGCATGAAAAAAAGGCGAGAAGTTGCAAAATACGGGACATCACCACTAAAATCAGCACATAGTCTCAGTTAAGAGACCACTGACTCTGAGGATTTAGAAAATGGAGCAATCTACTTCTAGATGGCCACTTCTGGTCAGATTAAAAATCTGTGAGCAATGACCTTATAAAGGAAGCTGAGACGGCTTCCTGTTCTATATTTCTGGGTACAAGCTTTCGAGTGCAAAAGTTCTCCAACATGATGGTAAAAACTAAATTAATCTATGTAAGATGCACAGAACCTCCTTCAACTGAGACAGGCATAGTGTCTGTTATTGTCAGCACATTCGTCTTACAAATCTCTAAGTTATACAGATTTGCAGCATTTGAACATGTTTGGCTTGGTTCTGTTTTATGAAATAGGCAAGTGGGGGATGCACTTGCAGAACTCAGTTTGCAAGAGTTGAATTTATCTGTTAGGGAAGAGTGAAACCTAGTCTGAAAATATTAAGCCTTGTTCCACTGAAATTATGTCAAATTTAGTTAAATAATTCAAAGTGCATAGAATTAGTCTAGTTCCAGTGCCAGGCTGTGTGTATCTAAACCAGCCTGAGGCAACTTCACAAGTCATAGAATTGAAGACATTTTCCACAATCATGTCTTCCTCATTTCTGAATCCATTAGAAAGGTGAGTACTTACCTGGGAACTAAAACCGGCAGCATCACTGCAGACTCTTCTATTGATGTAAAGGCTAGCTACTTTTGACATTTTCCTTTGAAAGCAATAGAATAGAATAGAATAGAATAGAATAGAATAGAATAGAATAGAACAGAACAGAACAGAACAGAACAGAATATATTTTTCCTTAAGACAGATTTTAATTCCTTCAGTATTTTCAGTTGCAAAGTTGTCAACAGTAATGAATTGATGTTGCCAGACCCCAATGAACAGAAAAATAAGTTTTGGTGTCAATTAAAAAAAAAAAAAGTTTTACAATTTTTCTTGGACTTTATTAGATGCAGCTACGTGCAATGTATGCTAGGTGTTTTCCTACATGTCAGAAGCCACTGCTCTTGATTGGAAAATAGACTCTTTGACAACTGTCTTAAAATTGCTTTTTTTGGGTAACATAGCCTAGAACTCTGAAATAAGGGATTCTAGATCTGAGCTGAAAACAAATTTTGTCCAAATCCTGGTGAGATACCAGATCTGTGTGATATTTGTGTGATACTTATTTGACTGAGGCAAAAGAACTTGTCACTCTTTTTTTTTTTTTTTAAACTGCATCACTGTTGAGCTGTACTGACGGTACAAGATCATATTTTGTTTTTCAAATTGCTTTAAGAAAGATGTGAGGACATACTTTGTTCCCTCACATTTTCTGAGTAGTGATATGATGCCAGAAGGTTTTTAGGCACATTCAATCTGATCTCATATTGAGGATTAGAGTCGATACTAGTACAGAAAGTGAGAATGGTCCTTTCATATCACACACACAAAAAAAGTATGTGCTTGTTGTGGATGGATGCCAGCCAGCAGCCAAGCATACACACAGCTGCTTACTTACTCATACGCACATACACCCTGCAGTGGGACAAGGGAGAGTATAGGAAGAGCAAAAGAAAGAAAACTCATGGATTAAGATAAAGTCAGTTTAACAGTTGAAGGAAAGAGGAAACAACCACATGATGCAAAGGCAATCACTAGTCTCCTCCCACAAGCAGACTGATGCCCAGCCAGACTCCAGGCAATGGCCACCTCAGAAGCCAAAAAATCCCCATTCCTTCTTTCTTTACCCCAGTATTTATTGCTGAGTTTAATTATACGGTATGGTATGTCCCCTTTGCCAGTTCAGGTCAGCTGTCTCAGCTGTGTCTCCTTCCAACTTTCTGCTGACCCCCAGACATGTCACTGGGAGGGCAGAGTGAGAAACAGAGAAAACCTTGAACCTGTGCAAGCACTGTTTTATTCCCTAAAACAGATCACAGCACCATACGACTTCTGTTAAGAAAGTTAACTCCATTCCAGCCAGATCCAACCCAGTGCTTAATTTGAGTTGATCCTCCACTACAAAGGATTGGATTTTCCTTGGTCGTGTGACTGAAATCTGAAAAATGTGTCCTAGTGCCAGAAAGGTTGTGCCAGAAAGTCACTTATTCTCTGAAGTACTTTGGGGTATAAGCCTGCTTTCAAAGACTCCTTACTAGTGAATTTGGCTGACTTGAGTGCAAGTCTACATCAGGTTTCATGAATAGCCTTGGTCTGTCAGTTCCTCATGAGAGCAAACCTTCTCTGTCTCAAGTGTTGTCCCTACTCTTCTGTGTCTTTTATCTGAAAGGAGAGATAAACTTCTCCCCAAAATAACTTGGCACTGGCCCAGTGGTTGACTCCAGAGAAGTAATTTCTACCCTTTTACTTCCATTTTTCCGTTTGGCCTATAGGGACCGTGTTGGTGATCTACTTTGCAAAGGCTTCTGACATCTAAATGAAACCTATAAAAGAGCTAGGTTTTTTTACAAATACAACATGCTATCTCAGTCTCTTTTTTGTGATCTTGCATTGTATGCCCAGGACCAACAACGTCTTTCAAACACCAGGTCTTATTATTAGCCCTAGTCCTGGACAGCATGANAAGGGAACAGCCTCAAGTTGCACCAGGAGAGGTTTAGATTGGATATTAAGAAAAAATTCTTCACTGAAAATGTTGGCAGGCATTGAAACAGGCTGCCCAGGGAAGTGGTTGAGTCACTAACCCCAGAAGTATTTAAAGGACGTGCAGATGTGATGCTTAGGAACATGGTCTAGTGATGTGCTTGGCAGTGTAAGGTTAACGGTTATGCTTGCTGATCTTAAAGGTCCTTTCCAACCTAAATGATTCTATGATTCTATGATTCTTCAGTAGCAGAGATGCTTTCAACTTCTTTGAATTTTTGAAGACACTAACAAGAAAGTATCCAAGAATCCAAGTATCTTTTTGTTATATAAAAGGGATATCTATATACATTGCTGCTGACTGTCCTGTGTTCTTTCAAATCAAACTCTCTTGAATTTCATTCTTAGTGATTACTAACACTTGCCTGCCACCTGTTTTTTTGGGGTTTTTTTTTCCCATTGGCAAAAGCCTGCTTATAATAGGATGAGGATAGTGTCACTTTTATCAGTCTATAAATTATAAAGTGAACGTCAGATTAGTGCTCTCATCCCCGCATCCGATTCCTAGAAAGAGATGAAAGTGAACATGCAGGTTTCATTAAAATAAGCTAGGAACTTGATTATATCCATTCAGGTAGTCATGCTGTGGTAAAACTGTTGTCAGTTTATATTATAAATTAAACATACCTCTACATTGCTCTGTATTTTCAAAGAGCTTCTAAACATTGTATTCTAAATAATGTAGGTGAAGAACTTGGTCTGCAAGGAGGGCTGCAGTTGGAAGTTTTAGCTGGACAAACTTTGAGGAATCAAGGGTAGCAAACTGAAAATAAAGTAATTGGTTTCCCTGCAGAATATCTGCTTTCACCTCTCACAATGGTCTTTAGTCCTGCATTCATGCTTTTTTAAACATTTCTTAATGCAGTCATTCTATAACATTAATGCTTTCTTTAGTCATTTTTATCAGTAAAAAAAGCGTGACATTGTTTTTGAGTTGGAACAGAGTGAAGGCTGCAAGACCAGAGAGCATTATTCACCTCCAAATCTATAAGATGATTAAGTTTTCATTCATTACATACAAAGTTAAATTACTGAATCAACTTTATTTCAGTTATTAATTTTGTTCGTTTTAGTCACTGAATGGCCAATAATTTCTGTCTATATTTAACTTCATAAACTTATCCATGTATAAATGTCAACATTTTCTATCAAGAACAGATGAAATTGCACCATCTATATTCCTGACCTAATAAGAAAAATGTTAACATTGAAGTCTTTCTAGTTCTCTAAAGGGACTTCTAGGTTTTCAAGGCTTCTAAAATTCAGGTATTAATACAGATGCCTAAAATGGAGATACAGAAAAACATTATATGCCAATGTTTGAATACTACATTGCAAGTTCCTTACATGAAATTAATTAGGAGACTTCTATGCCAACAGACTACTCAACAAGAAAGGAATTTTGATGAATTTACATCCAGAGCACTGATATTGGCTGAAATGAATATTAATCCTCTAGTTCCACGTATACTCCCTGTCTCTCATGTTCTTCTGTTATTCAATATCCAAATTTGTAAGTTAGCTCTCATTCTCATCACTAACCATTCACTTTTCAAGCAGTGTGTATGGGAGATGGAATTTACAAGGAAAAATATATATCCTATCGCTGTTAAATCACTGTTTGGAACTTAAGTTTATTCATTGCAATTGAACTATATGCATTACAATTAAAACATCAAAAACAAGCTGCAAAGCATTGTTATTTAAAAATATGAAAACAAGCAATTATGGACAGCCGTTGAATATTGTAAATGCCACCTGAATTTGTGTACTCTCTTAATTCTTACAGTAAATTATATTTTATACCATTGGTACTATTTACTGTCTTGCTGAACAGGATGTCAAAAGAAAAAAATATGAAAGAGAAAGAGGGAAAAAGTAAGGGAGGACAAGCCACATGGAAAGCTCTTCTGGCATCCCAAGGAAGTTTTATAAACAATAAGAAATATTACTTTTATAAAAGATAAGAAATATCAATGAAGGAAATGAGAAATGCCAAGAGTGAAAAAGGCTGCACCTAGTTACTGTGTGAAACTTAAATTAGCATGCATAGGGGAGTGGGAGGAACATGGTTATTTCGAGTTGTCATAGTCCATAAAGTTGTAGAATATAGGTGCAGTTTCCTGTAAGTTTCAAGCAATCCAGCTTTGTTCAACAGAAAAGGAATCATCTTCTATCAGTCTCTGTTTTACATAAATCAATGACCTCATAAAAACGGAAATTGAAACATGAAATAATGGTTGAGAAAGAAGATTGAAAAGACAGCACCATGTAGTTTTCTTAACAAAGTAGGCAAACTATCAAAATTATGGCTGCAGAGATTTGTCACGATTAAATTCAATTAAAGACAAATATTACAGTTTTGTAAATCATTTATTTGCATTATCCATTAGTTGAAAAGAAACGTTGCAGCACCTTACACTCATACAGGTTGTTACGATAAAAATCAACTTAGTAACATTTGTGTTTCTAAGCAGAGCATTGGAGAATGTTTCAGAAGAAAAAAAAGTAAAAATTACTCATGAAAGCAACAAAACAAGTAGTATGATAAAGGACTCGGTCACATGTTAACAAAAAGCCATGGACATTGTCTATTTCCTGCTTTTTGCCTGTTATACGGTGTACCTTGAGAAATGTTCATATTTGTATGATTAATCACAAACTATGAAGATTCTCTGATCCTTGATCCATGTTTAGCATGCAGAAAAAGGATGACTGGCTGACCAGGAAGGAGGGATGAGAACCCCTTTCTGAAGTGGCAGAGGTGGCTTCTCCTTGCTGGGTATTGTCTTACATCCTATAAATCCAATGCAGCTTTTTCTCTACTATAATTCCTTGTTAATCTCTAGTTTAGAGGTGTGTCAGGGAACGGAGGTGGGGTGTGTGTGGAATGAAGTATCTTTGAGATGTCTTGGATATGACATATCCCTAGCTGCTGCTTAAGTTTACAGTGGGGTGAGACAGGGACCAATGCAGTTACTGTCATGTGGAATGACTGTGAAAGCATTTAGGTTGCTGGATCAGGAAAGAAGGGAGAGAAATATAAAGACAACTGTGATCTGATAAGCACAGTTCAGGCAATAAATCTACCTGCAAAATGTGGTGGGAAATCTCACAAGAAAATCTTATCTGACTGAAAGAAACTTAAGAAGCAAAATTTTTACTCAAGCTATTTTAACCATTTTGTTTCCTTGCTTGGGCCAGTATTTCAACAGCGGCAAAATGCACCCATGTAAAATGAAGGGGAAGGGGTAGGTAAGAGATAAACTTTTTCAGACTTTGGAAAGATTTAGATCAGTTTTGCAGTACATGTTAGAAAAGTGCTGATGCTTTAACATTCTACATCTTTTTGCTCACAGCCCACAAAGGATTTCTCATGCTTGTTTGAGTAAGTGGCCTATCTATTGCTCCCAGTGAGTTTCACTTTATACAGATATTCTGTATCACTCTAATGTTTTCATAGGCACTTCTTTCTTACAAAGGATCAAACAGGACTTGCAAAATGTGCATCACATTCTGCATTTTAACACACATCTTTGATAGGTTCTGCCAGCATCTCATACCCCAGAGAGCTTCCTGTGATTCTGCATGTTATTGTTCTCCCATCAGCCTCATGACACAAATTTGTACCTCACTTCCAGCCATTACCAACCTTACAATGCCAGTATGCCTTTTGAAAAAGGACTTCTTAATGGCCAACACTGACATGCCACGTAGCATAATGTCACGTCTCTGTCATATATTTCAAGCTTCTAAAACCCATGGGTCCCCACTGAACAGCTTAGGTCCACGTCCAGAACATCTCTTCATCTTCCTCAGGTTACCTACTATTTCTATACTTCCTAGTGCAGTGCAGTGTTTTCATATTTCCAACACATCCTCACCATGTCCAAGGACACCATGCCACAGGGAACTTGCCTAGCTCATGGGTCCTTGCCTCAATGCAGCAATTGCCCCTAGCCTTTCACAGTACGCTCAGGAATACTTTATGTTCAGCCCTTCCTGTAAGACAGGGAGTTCCCGACACAGAGCACATTGCAAACAATATTCTTTTGACAGAACTCCTTCTCAACACACAAAATTCAGTACTTTATGCGGGAGTCATGAGGAGGAGGCCCAGAGTAAAAAAGGGAATGCCGATAAGAAGGCAAACTAGGGTGACAAGAATTGACGGGGACTTGAAGAAGGAAAGGAAATTAAAAGATGCTTGGACAGACAGAGAGCTGCTTTCTTCTTCTTAGAAAATTGGTATAATATCTATATGTTGGCTAGAGGCCAAACAGTCCCTGCTTTTCCTTCCTTTTGAGAATGAGTGAAATCCTCATAGTCTCAAAATCCAACAATATTTAAGCACATTGACACATTTAAGTACTCTGTGTAGTACTCTGTAATCCCACCTCTGTCAAGGAAAGAGTTTGAATGTGTTTAAATGTCTTATGAAATCAAGACTGCAGATTTCACGTTTGAGCTCAAAGAGAGTCTTTATCCCTGCACTACATAGCCCTGAAAATCAAGAGTTGCACGACGAAAAGTTGAACTTGGAATTTGTTGTAATGGTGCTGGAAAGCACAACTATAATAAACGTTCCTGTTACACTTCAAGTCTGCACAGGCAATTGTTGGCAGAAATTCATCAAATATGTATTTGTGGAGACTAGTTTTAATGTTATTACCCATTTGCATTTTAGGTACTCATACAGCTACACTGTAAAATCTACTTATAATTAATGATCTCTTGTCATTCCCTGATCCCCTTCCCTGTTTTTATAGAAATGTATAAAATAAGAGTTTTTTCTCATTAATAGGTCTCATTTTCCACATAGACTAAGAGTTAAGCTAAATTATGGATTACAATATCGAACCATAAATAAATTATAAAAAACACAATATTGTAGATTCAGAAATTATTTTGTTTGGTCCATGGGTTCAGTTTACCCAGCATTCATGCTGTTTTCAGAATTGTAAGGCTATGTCCTTACCACTGAGCTTTACTACTTACTTGATATTCTCCAATGTATTGTCCAGTCTATTTTTAAAATACTTGAGCTTCTAGGATTAACCAATAACATTACTTGACAGCTTCATAGCTTCAGGTACCTCATCCATGTGAGTCTGAGAACTTCTGTTGACTTTTGTAGGAGTTGTCTTGACTGTCTAGACCACAGCTGGAAGACATGTTCTGACCATCATCATGAATTTTTTTATCATTCCATTACTTCTAGCTCTATTGATCTATTTTTATCATGCCAACCAATAAATCACAGAATGGTTTAGGTT
>VYXH01008386.1:26860-51541 GCA_013397275.1 Burhinus bistriatus | reverse complement strand
GCGCCCGTGGGGCGCTGGGGAGCTGCGCCCTCCGCTCAGGCCCTGTTTCCCCTTCCATCCCCTGCAGAGCTGGCCAGGATGTACAAAAACGAAGGGAACGAGTACTTCAGGGAGAAGGACTACGGGAGAGCTGTCGTCGCCTACACCGAGGGGCTGAAAAAGAAATGCGAGGAGCCGGAGCTGAACGCCGTGCTGCACACAAACCGAGGAGCCGCGCAGTTTTATCTGGGTAAGGAGACCTGCGCCATTCTTCCTCAGATAGAGCTGGGAAGGGGGCTCTTGCCTGTCCGAGGCGTTCCTGTCCTTTCAGTTCTTGCTCTTAGTTTGCTCTTTCATCCTCCGCTCGCCTCACAGTGGTGGTAGAAACAGTGAATTACGGAGTCTCTGCATAAGCTATTTTGTCACCTTTGGATCTGGCTGGATTTTAAATATAAATGAAAGGTTCTGAGCAGTGTTGCTTGCTTCATAGGTAACTACCGTTCTGCTCTTAATGATGCTGTCCAGGCAAAAAAGCTAAAGCCCACCCATCTCAAAGCAATCATAAGAGGTAAGAGTCACCTGTTACCACATGAAGCGTAAGGAACATCATTTCAAGACAGCTTTGCACATGTTAGTTTTACTTATTATGCTGTTGTTGTTACAAGCCCAGAAACAGACTGTTGGTGGATGTTGCTTTGTTTCCCTGCATGTTCCTATGTGTTAAAAAACAGCGTTTCTAAATCTAAAATTATTCTTAAGTGTGCATTCATACTTTGTTTCAGGACAGCATTCATTTCAGAAAATGAAAGCAGTTACTGTATCAGATCTCTTCCCTTGTTTTGTTATTGCTGTTCCTCCCCAAAACAGAGTTCTGTGTTTTGCTTTGGATTTTCAGTCAAAACACTATCTTTTCACTCTTTGGTCTTCAGCTTCTGTGTCTGTCAAAGAGGCATTGGATCTGTTTCTGTAGAGCACAGCATAACTTTCGCTGTTTTCCACGATACTAGTGTTGGGGGTTTGTTGTTTTTTGTTTTTTTTACCAGCCTTTCTCACTCCAGGGAAGTGGCCACTTTATTTTTCCTTATGAGAGAAATACTGAAATGTAAATTATAATGATTAAATTTTGCTTGTAACAGACACTTGAGCATCATTCTGCTGATTTCTGTGTCTAGATGAGCAAATGATACAAGAACTGCTGAAATATTTTAGATTTTCTTCTCAGCTGCCCTGCTGGAAGTCTACAATTGAACATGACCCTGCAAGACAGTAGCGTGTGCTGCTGCCTACGCCTCTTAAAAGCACTAGGGCTAATGCTGTCTTTATAACCACCACTTTGTGTAGTAGTTGCATTCTGACTCCAATACTAGAAACTTAAAATCTTAATCCTTCCAGGAGCTCTCTGTCACATGGAGCTAAAGAATTTCTCTGAAGCAATAGCATGGTGTGAGGAGGGCTTGCGAATAGATTCAAAAGAGAAAAAGCTTGTGGAAATGAGAGCTAAAGCTGACAAATTAAAGGTAAATATTAAGGCAGTCTAGCGTCTACAATGCTTGTTGCCTACTTTGTGTCAAGAAGCACTTTGGGATCCTTAGTTGAAGAGTGCTCCGTACAAGATTCTGTGTAGTATAATATCCCCAAACAGAATCGAGTGGTGGTTCCACGTAGTGTGTGTTGTTGAGATGTGTAGCGGAGAGAGCCGGAGGGGACCCTTCTGGAGATCTGAACTGATTTCTCCACTTATTGGCAGGGTAGAGCAGTGGTGGGCATTGGCTTGCTGTGTGTGACCGTGGTGCAACCTTTTCTTACATGCAGCGAGCTGAGGAGCGGGATGCAAGGAAAGCAAAGGTGATGGAGAAGAGAGAGCAGTGTCAAAAGGAAATTTTGCTTGCAGCAATAAAGGTGGGTCAGTGATGGGGTTTGGTTTTGTTTTAAGAGCTTTCTTGTTTGTCTCTAAGAGGTTGTTCTCACATGCAGGCTTTTGAGGACTAGAGCAAAAAAACTGAGTTAAAACCATGATTCTCCTTACCTGCGTGGCTCTAGCTCCCAGGTTTCCATATTTCAGGTAATAACTAATGCAAAATACAAACGCAGTGGTAGGAGGTAGACCAGGTATCCAAAGTGCTCTGACTACTGAGCAGTAGCATCACACTGGCCCAATTAACCTTGCTTTATTTGCTTCTGATGGGCATTACTTCAGTAGAAGGATAGAAGATAACCATCCAGTAAGGTGGAGAAGTGAATCTATCCTGGGTTCTTTCCTTCCTTGGCAAGCGTTTGGTCTATGTTAAAATACTTCGGACTGTTAGGTAGAATCTAATCTCTTCTGCAGTTGTCTTTCTAAAGAAAGAGTGATCTTTCTTCAGTTCTCTGAAAGAGTGGATGTTCTCGGGAGCTGGTGCATGTTCTTGCACCCTGAAGCACCCTTTGGTTCACCTGAGTCTGATACTGTAGGAAGGCTTTTGATGGCATGTTTTAAGAGCTGACTCATTAATGAGAATGACACAATTTGTCCTTTCACTGACTGCTAATTTTTGGTCTTATTCTTCCCACCATACCTGTTTGTGTTTTGGTTGGGTTGGTTTTTTTTTTTTTCCCCTTCCTTCCTTCCCTCCAGGAAAGGAATATCAAGCTGGTTCTTGAGCCTTCAAATGAAGAAGAGGAAATATCAGGTGGCCTGGCTGAGTTATCCTTCGATGGGTTCCACTCTGACAATGCCATGGGGGCAAAGGTGCACTTAGATGCTGAGGGCAACCTAAACTGGCCTGTCCTCTTTCTGTACCCTGAGCATGAGCAAACAGACTTCATTGCGGCTTTTCATGAGAACTCCAGGTAAATGCACTGTCGGCAACGTTCTTGCATAAAGGAGATGTTTAAGTAGATGAGAACAGACAGCAAGTGAAACGCTGCCATGCTAATGAAGTAGCTCCAGATTTCTAATCTCATATCTGACCCTGCTTTTGAGCAGGAGGTTGCACTAGATGACATCCTGAGGTCCTTTCCAACCTGAATTATTCTGTGATTTAGAAATGCCACTTTAAAATATGTGGGCCAAAATCTCAACGTTATATAAATTTATAGCACAGAGAAACACTCACGTTTAGCCAGTGTGATTAAAGGGGCTTGCAGTGAAAGCTTAGACTGGTGGCCAGTAATACCAGTGACCCATCCTCACGCATGGATTGTAGAGGTTCATTAAGGTGCTGTTTTGAAGCCCTCTAAATACGGGGTCTCGGAAAGAGGATTCAATTTAAAAATTATAAAAAGCTTCAAAAAGGGACCTCTCGTAACCACCAGTGACCCCATAGTTTTCATTAGGGCTTACAGCAGGCTGGACTGAAGTGCTGCAGGCCGTTCAGACTATAAGCAAGTGACTGACAAGGCGGGAATTCTGCTTTTCTTGATGTCAACTTCAGTTTCTGATCTTGCAATGCTAAACAAACACGGGATTTGTAACTTTTTTTTTTTTTTGTGGGGAGATAGCTGTTCCTCGGGCCTACTAATAAGTTTAGGACTTAAAATTACAGTGCAAGGAGACAAGTAAAGTTGTGGTTCTTATACGGTAGCGTTCACTACGCCTTTTCATGACCAAAGGAAATGAAAATGGGTTCTTGGAACAGATTGGCCACCAGCACTCGTGAAGTACAAAAAGAAACAAGCTTCTGACACACAAGCGTATTCTGAGCACTCTGATCTGATGAAGCGTGGTGCTGCTGGGACCGTGTAGAAAGAAAATCAGTTTTAGATGAAATGCAGGATGTTTATTTTGACATCTTCTTCAGTGTGACAATGGAAAGTTAAAAATAATTTGCTGTTGCACTGCTCAAGTTTGAAACCAATAGCAGGGCCTTGGTCTCTTAGGGAAGGCAATGAGTTTGAAGGGAAGAAACTATTAGTGATCTAAACTTACTTTCAAGTCTATTGTCTAATTTGCTAATGTATTTTTACCATCATTCAAATGCAACTGTACAAATTATTGAAGCTGAACACTTCATCTAAGGTCACCAAGTCTATTTTGGCTTTTAGGTTTATTGATCATTTAATGGTGATGTTTGCTGAGTTACCTCCTTGGGATTTAGAAAGAAAGTACCTTCCCAGCAATCTTGAGGTGAGAAGTTTGACTTTCCTTCTATTTCAGGGTTGTTGTGTTGTGGGGTTTCTTTTCTGGAGTGAGACTGAGCAGCTTGGAGTGTATGAAAGCAATGGCATCATTACCTGTTTACTGTACACGGATATGAAATAAGGATTTGGAGAGCTACGTTTGTTTATTAAAACAAACATTTTCCAGATGTGCTGACATGGACACAAAATTCATTAATGAAAAGGAAAGTTCTTTTGTCTTCCAGTTACATTGTATTTTATAGGAGATATTTATAGATATTGCTTAGATTCCCATCTTTGTAATGATAATTAAGATTTAGGCCATCAAGCTGGTAGGCTGCTGTTTTTTTAACTGCATTGTTTTGAAGTTGCTCAATAAAAATGAGAAAATATTTTAAAAAAAAAAGGTTATTTTCACATCTAAGTAGTGATGCTTAAACACTTAATCCCATCAAGACAATACATGTCTATTAAGACTTTAGCACATGCAGGATGCGAGTTGGTTGTGGCTGTGGCAGGTTTGGAGGATTTTTCAGAAATTGTACAAAGAAGGATACAGATGTTTATTTTTCCTTTTCCGCTTCAGTGTCACATATGCTGGGCAACAGTGCAGCCCTTAGTGCAGTGAGCAGACAGGTCCAAAAGGACTGTGGCTGTGTACTTTACCAGGTTAAAAACTGGGATTGTAGCTCTGTGTGTATCTACAGTGTAAGGCACAGTTGCTGGATTCAGATCTTTTAAATCTACTCTGTTTTATTCAAATATCTTTAAATCTACTCAGTTTAGCTCATACCATTGTTGCATTTCACCTGTTGAAAAGCAGCCCATAGATTTGCATTGCTTCACTGTAAATCACAGGAACAGCCAGTGTATTTTGCCTTCCTGCTGCCACTGCCGTAAGAAGCTAGGCTGGTTTATACGGGGAAGACTTGGAATTTACATAAAACAGTTTCTACGTTGCTGAAGTTAGCATCTGACACAGTTGGTTCAAGCTACAGAAATTTTATAAACCTCTAGTAGGTATATGGTGTGCTGTTACTGGACTTTTAAGAGCTCAGTAGTTTGCTTTCATGTATCTTAAGTATTTAATAGCCCTCCCAAATTTTTTCAGCTCTATTTTGAAGATGAAGAAAGAGCAGAAATGTATGAGCTGAACCCAGAACACACATTGCTACAAGTGCTGCAGCACCAAAGGTGAGGCCGTACCTGTTCATGTCCAGAGAGAGCACCAAGGCAAAAAGTATGAGCTTTGGCCGTTAAGTGCAGTTTGTATCTGATTTAATAGTCCTAACTCTTGGACTTTAATTGTCCTAACTCTTCTCTGATTTAATAGTTTTAACTCTTGAAGGTGTAAAGCAGTGGGACTGCATGGATTTTGTGGCTGGCTTTAGCAACTTCCTCCCCCCCTCAAAAAATTAACGACTCTCCAGGACTGGATGGAGTTGGGAAGGAGAGCTGGGCTACAGACAAGCAGCAGCACAAAAGGGCTGTTTCAGACCTGATCTACACAGCACTAATTTGGAAAAAAAAAAAAAAAAAAAGGCAGCAGCCTATAAAGAGAGCATGTTGAAGGTTAACAATGCTCTCACTGTTAATGATGCTGTGTGAGCAGCCCCCAACACAGCATGCCACACAGTTTCACTCTGAAACTGACTTTAAAGTGATGTGCAGTTATTTAGAGAGAAGAATTTGCTGTTTGTGAAGCCAAAAAGTTGCTGTAAAGCCTGTGCTGTTAACTTGTGCTGTCTTGTAGCTGGCTGGAGAAAGCCTGCTGCACAGCACTAGTGGCTTGGTCTGTCACAGTGGGAGCAGAGCTCTAGGTCTGCTGCTGCGGGCTGTGTCTGAACTGTCACTCCATAAAACTCAGCAGTGTGCATAAATCCTCAGATTTCAGGCTGTAAGGGCAGTTGAAAAAGAAACCTCCTTCCAGAGGGAGAATAACAGCTGGTTTAATTAGAAGTAGCTGTTGGGAGAAGAGTTGATTCATAAAACGCTCCTCCTTTGATGTGTGTAGCCCTGGCTACGAAAGGCTCTGCTAATCTGCAAAAAAGCTTGTCATTGGCCTTGGGGAGGTCAGTCTTTCTTGAGCTGGACAGAAGTCACTCGCTTTGCATGTCTCTTGGCCAGCTACAAGGAAGCCGAAGGACTCCTTTTAATCTTTGCAGGTATTTTGTAAAAGCCGGGACTCCAACAGTTTTGGCATTTGTGAAGTGTTCTCCTTTCTCTAAGAAGTACTTCTCTGGCAAGAAGGTGCATCGACTATAATGAGCAAGAATGAAACCAGAGGAATCCTGTGCAAGAGGCTGCTGTTTGTTATCGCAGCTACAGACTGCAAACTTCAGGGGAAAAATAATCTTGGCACACGGGGAAACTTCCAGGAAAGCAGCACAGGAGAATGAAGGGCTTATGAGAGGCCATTATTTCTTAAAAAAGAAATCCAGCTGGTTTGCAGAAGGTCTCCTCTGTGATAGGCTGCATGTGGTTTTGAAATAAACCTGAAGCAGTGCCAAACACTGGCTGCAGCTGGTGCAACAGCAGCTGGGAATGTACTTACTTACCTGTGATAAATCACTGATTTCCTTGGTGGTGGGCTGTAGTTGCTGGGGTTTAACAGCAGCGGTCTGGGGAGATACCTGCCTGTTGCAGCGGGGTGGATGCAGTCAGATTCCTGTCTGCGATTAAGCAGCTGCTGCTTTTTCACCACTTGGCTCTGCTGCTGGCCAGGGTAAAGTGGAGCTCTTTGTTCGGAGCGGTGTGTTTTACTGACCCTTTTGCTACCTTACTGATTGTCCTATCGAACCTGGAAATAAACATGTCTTATTTTAAGTAGACAGGCTTCTGCCTAATAAATGAGATGATACACTACAAGAGAATGACAAATAGTAAGTCTAAACCCAAACATAACAACCTTATCCATTACACTAACTAGTAAAGCAAACATACAGGGTCTCCTGCGCTTCTGTATTAGCTTTCAGCATTTAATTAAAAGTAATTCTAGGTATCTCATTTCTTCCTCTTCTGCAATCTCTCTGTGATTGCAGAAATACACTGCAGTTTTAGACACATCCGGTGCATGGGGCATTAAAAAGCTGTTCAGCCATAAGTACTTCTGCTCAGATCATGGAGGATTTTTCTCACGCCAGAGCTGGATTCAGACAGCTCTAACGAAAGCATTTCCGTTTCTCTATTCCTAAATTTCTGCGCCATGCGCAAATACAGATAAAAGTATCTCCACCTGAGGATGCTGAAACTTAATCTCCAGAGCTCAGGGTTACTTGACGACAAGGCAGCAGGATGGCTCCCTTTTCCCAGAGTGTTGGTTCTGGCCAGGCAGCCCTTGCCTGGCGGTGTCCTGCTCTCACAGGGCAGAGAGATGGGCAGCCAAGTAGTACAAGCTCAAGCCGTTGCACGCGATGCAGCAGAGGTTGCAGAGGGAGGACAGAGTGTGGTAGAGGGTGAGCTGCCGGGACAGCTGCCTGTAGCTGGGGTTGGAGGCACGCAGCTGCCTGCAGGACTTGCTGGTGAACAGCCCGACCTCCTGGCCAAGGCCATGGCTGCGCTCGAGGAGGTGCATGTCTGCCACGATGTCGGAGGTGACCGGCCCAAACCACTGTGTATTCAGCACAGAAGCAGCGACGCAAACGAAGAAGAGGATGATCTGCAGGGGAGCAACGCTCACTGTGAACACCTCGCACACGTGGTGGATTAAATCTCTCCCCCCAGCCCCTCTTACGCACAAGGCTCGCTGCGATCTGCATGCTAACCGGTTTCTTTTAACCAGAGCCATGTGTGGACCTTGTCATCGTTTGCAAACCTCTCAGTGGAGTAGAGAGGAGCGGGACCCCACGCAGGAAGGAATTTGGGCTATGGCCAGCTCACATTTTAAAGCGGGAAGGTACCTGGGCGGTTTGTTCATGGCTGAGCAGCTCACTGGGGTGGTACATGGCGAATAGAGTCAGGTTGAGGAAGGCACAAGCGGAGCCGATGTGGAAGTAGTAAGGGAAGAGCTCGCTCTGGATGAAGCCGTAAGTGTGGCGAGGGAGGCGGCTGCCCATCACGAACCCTGCAAGGGGGGAGAACAGATAGGTCCTGGGGCAAAGCCCTCTCCCCTGGGCCTCCCCGCGGCCAGAGAGCCACAGCGGAGTTCATGGACTGCAACCTACCTGCCACGAAGGTCACCCAGATCTGCATTCCCCAGGAGGTGGAGAGGAAAACCAGGTGCAGCAGTTTGATGGTGTTGGAGGGCTCTGTGTCAGTCGGCACGGTGTCCTGGCTGGGGATGGGTCCCTCCATGTCAGCTAAGCCACCCCCGAATTCAGTACTGAGCTGGTTTTACCGCCGTCACCTTGCTGGATGCAGGGCAAATGCGGTTTAGCTTCACAAGCCCACTTATTAGTGAAGAGCTTTGGAGCTGGCACAGCCCCTTTCCAGCCCCACCACCACACACCTGACCGGGCTGCAAACCCAGTTCTCAGACTCCTTATATCTTAGGGGCAGGGGACTGCGTCAGCACCTGGTGACGGGCCATTTTGGGTGGACTTTCAGCAAAGTCCAGCCAAAACTCGGTCTGACCCCTGGCAGCAGGAACAAGCAGAAAGTCAATAAAAAGGGAAAAAGGAAAAGCCCTGACAGATAACATCTGCGCACACTGTAACTATCAAAGAGGCCTCTGGGCCAGGGAAAAGACCCCCTGTCTAAAAACAGCAACAGTTTCTCCACACATTAACCAAAAAGCCTGGGGGCTCCAAGAAGCCAGGCTGGCTCCCGGGCTCACCCCACTGCCCCAGATCCCAGGCTGGCACAAGTGTGAGAGCATGGGCAGCGGCGGGGAGAAGGAGCTGCCTGCTCTGCTACAAGGAGCGCTTTGGAAATTAATTAAAACAAAGCTTCTGGGAGCAGCCCATCAATCCTGCTGCCTGCTTTATTCCTCCTCTTCTCCTCGGCCAGCCGCCTCAGGGCATGAATTACAGCGGGGGATAGCCTTGAGAGAGGCACTGCCATCTAATTACATCCCACTCCTCCTGCAAAATAGATAAAGATACACTGTGTTTTTATATATCAATTCCAATTCATTTATTTATTTATTTAGGCATCTCTAAAAACAGGTCCTTGAAATCTTCACATAGTGGAGAAGGCGCTCAGATCCCACCTGGAGCGCTGGGCTGTGAATCCCCAGAAATCTTCATGGGCTTTTCTTTGCCAAAAGCTGCTTGGCATTTCTGGGATGCTTCCCTGCTCCATCCTCCAGCAGCCTTGTCCACTGCACGATGGCAGGGGTGCGGGGAAGGCGGCCATGGTCCTTTGGTGGGGCTTTGTTCCCTGCATCACCCCGCGCAGGAAGGCAGCGATGGGCACTGCGGGCAACCGGCACGGAGCCCTCCCGCTCCTGCGGTCCCGGATCTGCCGTTCCAAATCGTTTACCTCCGTGCAGGAATTGGCAGCCCAGAGCAGCAAGGCAGCTGGGAGTTTTCATGCAAAGAAGCAGCAGCCGGGAGGGTTGTCCAGAGTAGGGGGTAACACCCTGCAGGGATTTCTTTTTTTTAAGGGAAAAAGAAAAATAGCGATTGATAAAATTGGCCCTAGAGTGATGCATTTGGTGGGAAGGGCAAACGGGGCTCTGGGAAAGGCTGGGAAGAGCAGGCTGCTCCCAACAGGCTCCAGTGTACCCACCAGCTGGTCCCTCCTCCCCTGGGAGCTGGCTGTGGGATGAGGTGGTTGGAGATGGGTGCTGCAGGGATGCTCCAAGCTGCCCGGTCCTACTGTCCACTACTCACTCCCCCATCATTCCCTCCGGCAGAAGATGCTGCAGGACTCCAATTTTTTTTTTTCCCCCCACCTGCACATACACCACAAGATGCTTCACATGGTTGCAGCTCTCTGTTGCGCTCCCATCCATTTCCCATTGCCCCCAAATCACTCCCGCTCCATCACCCTGTACCCCCAGGGACACAGCCAGGTCGGGGGTGAGGGCTGACCGTGGCCTCGCCGCGGGAAAAAGCACAATACTTAAGGACAAGGAGAGGTCAGTTAAAGTTTAATGTTCAGGCGAATACATCATTCCCTCCACTTAATCAAGCAGCAGCAATTTCTAACGATAAGTAGGAAGGATGGCTCGCATCCCGGTGATAAAAAGGCAGGATTGCTCCGAGTTTCGGGAGATAAGAGGGCTCTCTAAAAATTGAATGTTTTGTACCATGTTCAGCTTGAGACGGCTTTATCTTGTGGCGATAGCGCAGCAGGGGGAGGTCGGGGCAGCGCCGTGCCAGGCCTTGCACGGAGATGTTTATGATCGGAGATAGGGCAGAGATTAGGAGCTTATGGCCGCAGCCGGCTCCCGCGGTGGGAGCCACTGGCCGGCGCCTGTGGGAGAGGAGCAGGCAGCTCCTTCTGCCTATAAACCGAGTTTGGGTGGCAAAGTGCCTTTCTAGGGACTGGATCTTGCAGAGGGGGAGAAAACACCCTGGGGTGCCTGGAAAAGACCTTGTGCTCATTTCCAGGACTCCGCAGTCTCATCTTACCCCGAGCACGGCGTCACCATCACTTCTCATGGTTAAGCTCTGCAAAAACCCTTGCTCGGGATTCAGCGCACGGGGGCTCTGCTAGCAAAGGGCACGGCTGCCGCCCGTTAAACCTGCTGTGCCCGCAGTTCTGCGTGCCCAAGGGCTCCCGGGGCTCGTTCCCTTCCCAGCAGGCAGCAAGCCTCTCAGAAACCTCAATGCCATCAGAAAACTGCTGGCTACGTGACCCAGGAAAGCCTGGGAGGGGGCTCTCAGCTGGCCTCTGGCGGAGGGCAGATGTCCCCTGGGGTGTGACTGATGAGCAACACTTCCACCCTCACCCGTGCTGCTTTTCGCCGGCTTTCCCGGAGCATCTCAGGGAGAAGCAGGTTGGCAGCAAGGTTTTTGCAATGGTCCTAACCCCATCCAGCTCTGTGCTGCCGACAAAGCAGCTGAGGGGCAGGGTGGAAAACACCCCTGGAGGCACTCGGGTCATTAGTGCTCAGGGCAATTAGGGATGGGTATCGAAGCCTTTGAGGCTCTGGGTTCCAGCATCTGCCTGCACCTACTCCCTACGTCCTTGGTAGCCTTGCTCAGACTTAGGGAAACAAGGTTTGGGTTTGTCTTTTTTTTTTGCTTTTTCGGTGCCCCTGAGGCAGTTTGGGGTTTGCAGCTCAAGGTGTTGGTGCACCCAACGGACAGGGACGAGGGACCCCCACCCCACGCTCACCAGCCAGGCACAGCAAACCCCTGGAGCAGACACTCACCTAAAATACATATAAATATTTTTTCCTTTCAATGCACTTTTATTGCCACTCCTTCCACAGCCCTATGGGGTGGGATGTCAGTCCGATGGGAACAGGGGCTCTTTGCCAGCCCTGCTCGGGAAGAGGAGCAGCACCCGGCAGCCATGGGGGGAGAGGGATGCTCCGCCAGCCACCCCTGCACCAGGGAGGGGTACGGCACCCTCCCCACATCACTGCCCCTCTCCCCCTTTGCTGCCTCGAAGGGAACCAGTTTCCTCCATAACGAAATAGTAAAAAATAAAAAAAAAAAAAAAACAGCAAAAAAATCTATTTTAGGAAGACTTTGGATCATATAAAGATTCAAGTAGCATTAAGTGAGCTAGAAAACCAAGTCCTGTACATCAGCTTATAAAATTTCTAAATAAAAAAAAAGGAAGAAGAAAAGACATGACACGTCAGTGCAAAGGGTGAGGTGATACAGTGATGTCCCTCCACCCCAGCTCCTGGGACCTCACTCGGGCCAAAGCCCCCGGGGGGGCAGGGTCTGAGCACCACCATCCCATGTCCCCTTCCGCCACCGAGATGCCTCCTCGTCTGTCCGTCCATCTGTCAGCAGGGATGCCGCAACCCTAGAGATCCTGCAGCCGCATGATCAGGTCCTCCTTGTTCTTCAGCAGGAACTTCTCGCAGGCTTCGAAGGTGGCGCAGAAGTTGGAGGACAGTCCCGCCACGTTGGTGGTGACGTAGTTGAGGTACCCCGGCGTAGCCTGGTTGTAGTAAGCCACCTGCCAGGCACGGGAGATGGTTAGTAGGAGCATGTGGCAATGGGGGAGCCTCCCCGATGGGGTGTGGGTGACACAGCCCCACGGCACGGCCACAGCATCCCACCTTGCTCATCTCCTCCGACTCCGGCCAAATGCAGAAACCAGAGCAGAGCGTCTCCCCCCGTGTGAAGTCGGCGCTGGCGGGATGGGTGGGCAGTGTCACTGACCGAAAGGCCACCACGTAGGGGTCCCTGAGGAGGAGAGAGCCCAGTGAGCCGGCACAGCCCAGCTGGTGGGGAGCAGAGGGTCGGGGACAGGGATGGTTACCCTTTGCTGCAGGGTTTCCGTCGGGATGCCAGGATGACAAAGTCCTGCGGCTTGTTCTCACAGCTGAGCGTCTGGCTCACCACGTGGTAGATCATGTCGTCATCGTCTACTTGCTGGACAAGCTCAGCACTCCTGTGAGGTGGGAGAGGACCGGTCAAGAGAAACCTCGCTGCGGCCCCCAGGTCCAGGGGCTTACACATTTACAGCCCACCACCATACCCAAAATATTCTGGGGGACCCAAAATCAATGTTTTCTGCAGCAAAGTGCATCCATCAGCCCAGGCAGAGCCAGGACAGGGACACATGGTGAAAGGTCTCTAGGAGTGATCATGGCTCGGGGGCAACACACTTGCTCCCAGGAAAGCCCAAAGGGACATTCCTCAACAAGCCTTAAATTTAAGGATGTGGGTGTCGGAAGGGGCCCGGTGCCCCCGGGAAGCCCCACAGCACTCACGCGTAGTGGCTGTCCCACTCGTGCCGGCGCCGCAGGTCGGAGAGCAGGGAGAAGGCTCGGCCGGCGGCGATGCGGACTGACATCTCGATGCGGAAGGAGAGGAACTTGTCCTCCTCCAGCGTGTACATCCTCACCTCAGGGAGCACGGGGCACGGGCTGGGACACGTTCACCACCACCGAGCCCCTGGGTTGCCCATACTTTGAGGGCACGAAGCAGTTCGGGGGCACGGGGCAGGGTTTAGTACCTTTTCCTTTTCCCTGGCGAGCACCCAGTTCGCTTTCGCTACGAGCGTCTTCAGGGCAGAGACGTTGTTGTAGCTCAGATAAACCTGGGGCAGGGGCAGCAGGTCAGGGGCAGGAAGGGGGGCAGGAGGCCACGACTCCCGCAGGGCAGCACCCTACCTTGTTGCTTTGGTCCCAGGGCACGGAGAGCGGCACCTCCGTCTGTTTGCAGGAGACAACGTATTTTCTGCAGGAAAGGAACAATTTCCCTGATGGTGGGACACAAACCACCCACAGACTGTCACTGTACCCCAGTGCTGAGCCACCCCACCACCTCTCCTTCCTCCTCCATCCCCACATCCCACTTGCTGTTTCCACTCACCGGTCCAGCCGAATTTTTTTCCTAGCGCTGGCTTCTCTGTACCTCCTCTCTCCATCCTGATAAACAGCAAAAGCACATCAGATTAATAGGAACAGGTAGGGAGGACGGACCCCAGGTATCTTTTTGGGACTGGGCAAAATGTTCAGCGGTGAAACACCCCTGCACTCGCCGGCTGCTGCCCCGTTAGCGATTAGTGATTAGCTGTGAGCTATTTCGGCATCGCTGCCGCTCACACAACGGGCACTGGCACATTAGGAAAAAAAACCACCCTTGCTGCGGCTGCAGAGCTGCAAACAGCCGCTGAAAAACAAATTGCATCCCCTAGCACGTGCAAATGTCCCCTCTTGGGAAAGAAACCCCCCCCAAAAAGCAGCTTATTTCAAAGAAAGCAGCAGTGCAGTGCTTTAAAGAAGGCGGAGAAGCAGTTTCAGGGATCCCAGCTCCGGCCATGAGATCCTCTCCCACGGGCTGGGAGAAGAGTCCAAGTTTTAAGGCATCAAAAAAATCAGGTAGGTGGGCACGGATCAGCCAAGGGGAAGGCGATGCCATCGCTTGCTCAAGCTGTGATGTGCCCTGAGACACGCAGGTGTTTGCTTCGCTGCCGTGCTCGCGTGACAGATTTTTCTTAAATATTTGGATCCGAGCAAATTATGGATCAGGGTGCTCTTCAAAAGGTAAAAACAACCCAAGAGGTTTGCACTCTTTCCCCTAAATTATAGAAAAGAAGAGCTCAAACTTGCAGGCAATATTCCGTTAAGCCTTGCATGGCTAATACGTCTCCATCTGTGCCCGGGCAAGTGGTTTATTTTATTATTAGCAATACCGAGCAATCAATTTAATTCACACTTGCTATCGAGCAGTTCGATTTCCATCATCATAAAACTGTATTTGTTTTGCTGTGAATCCGAGAGCCTTTCAGGGCTAAGCGGGATTCCCGGGAGTCCCATGCCACCGTGGCGGGGAGAAGCCAGCCCTGCCCATCCTTACCCCTGGCTCAGGTGCCACCATAGGCAGAGTGCGGGGCCGGCCCTCCTGGTCCAGCACCACAAAGGTCATGAAGGCGCTGTTGATGTGCCTTCGGCTGACGGACATCTCCTGGCCGTATGCCTCGGCGCAGACCCCCACCTCCATGCTGGGGGGGAGGAGGGGAAAAGAAGGGGTGAGGGTGCGGAGAGGTGCCAGGAGGGTGGGATGGGGACCCTCCACCGCCAGCACCCACCTGTTTTTGAAGGCGTTGTTGACGATGGCTTTGAGCACCAGGCGGTCCCCGACTTGTGATGGTCCCCGAAAGTGGAACATCTCGATGGCCCGCAGCGTGGGGTGGGCATGGCACAGCCGGCTGCAGGGGACAGGCGTCACACCCCCAGCCATGTCACCCATGTCACCCTGGCAGCCCTGCGCACCCTCCCTGTCCCAGCCAGAGCTGAGGAGACCCCAAAAAATGTCACCCCTGGATTTCGACCACCAAAACCAGGCATAAGAAGGGACAATAAGTAGTGTGGTGAGTGTGAACCCTTCCCTGGGTCCTCCAGCACCATTCACCCCTGGGACTCCCTGTACAGCATGGCCCAAGGGTGATGTGCTGGAGACCATCACTTTGGAGGGTCCCTACAACCTGGCTGTGGCCTGACCCAGCTGGACACTGCCCTGACTGTGTATCCCCTCCAGGCATGCCACCACCCCTGACCAAATCCCCGTCAGGTCACCTGGCTGCGATGGTGGCCACATTCTCCATCCAGGCCATGATCTGCCCACCAAAGGTGTTGCCCTGATGGTTGGCATGCGGGGGCAGCACCAGCTCCACGCTCTCCACCCGTGTCTTCTCTGCTGGCACTGCTATGCTGCCGTCTCGTGTCTCCAGTTCTGCCACGGGAGGAAAATGGAATTCAGCATGCCGGGCGGCCGGTGGGACCCCTGCTGCCAGCATCCCACCAGCCGTCACCTCCTCTCCCCACGGCTGCCCTCCCACTGCATCAACCCCCCCCCATACCTCCCAGCTTGGGGGTGCTGGATGGTGGGGCTGACATCCCTCTCCATGGCCAGGGCATCCCCAAACTACTATTAACCCCCCAAGGCATCCTGTCGAGGAAGGATGGTGTCACCGATGGGTGTCAGGGCTGTTTTGGGACTGGAAGCCTGGGCTGTGGGACACGGTACCAGTTTCACGAGGGCTGCGGGTGAGGAGGTCCTTGAGGGTGTCCTTGTGGACCAGTCGCATGCGGCGGCGCTCGGCGGCGATGCTGTGCTCTATCTTCTCCTCCTCCGTCTGCGGGGTCAGCGGCTTCAGCTTCACCTGCAAAGGGGACACCGGCAGGGTGCAGTCCCGCTGCAGAAGGCCGGGTTCCTTCAGGCACCGGCACACGCTCCTATAGCACCATACGTCCCACTGCACGTGTGGTGGAGCCAGCCATGCTCCTCCTGGGTTATATTATAGCTGCTCACGGAGGAGCCAGGGGGCAAACGGCTCCTTCAACCGGACAGGGATCCCCTGGGAGGTGTCATACAGCATGGATGGGCACTGATGCCAAGGAGCCGTCCCGCAGTGCCGGTGGGGATGGATATCCCTGCCCTCCCCATGCACAGAGGAGGGGACGACAGCATTGGGTGGGTGCCCTCCATGCCCAAAGCAAGCCGAGACCCCTAGCAGCCCACCGTCTACCCCACACATGGGATAAGGGAGCACCGACCCCACTGTGTGCAGATAGCCACGAAGCGACGGCACGTGCCACGATGGAAAGCCCAGCCCAGCTCTCCCCAGGGAGGCCCCTTCCTCGCTCTCTCTGCACAGGGACCAACTGAGCACCCATGGCCGCTGGCCACCGCTCACCTTGCTGCCGGAGGGACCCTGCGCCACGAAGGTGGCGTATGCCTTGCAGATGCTGCAGTGCTTCCCGCTGCACAGGTCCTCGTAGCTCACCTGGATGCCCACCTGGGAGAGGTCACAGCACCCCTGAGAGCCGGCTCTGCTCCCCAGGGACCCGCATCCCACCACGCACAGCAGGGGGGAACCGACACACCGGATCAAAGCTGGGAACCGTGGGAGGATTTGGGTGTTTTGCATTTGGCGGTGGTGAACGGGCGCACGCCAAGGGGGATAGGGGCTGGGGCGGGGGGTGAAGGCAGGGGGCGGCACACCAACCTCCATGCTAGAGTTGAAGGCTCGGTTCACTTTGGCTTTGATGTTGACAACTTGCCCGACGCTGAAAAACAGAAAGAGGAGAAAGCGCGCGGGGGTTAGCCGGGAGGGGACGTCCCGCGGTTATCCAGCACGCGTGCTGGCACCGAGCATCTCCCCACCAAGGTGCCGCAGCGTTACGGCTCGCTGGCCACTGCGGTAGCAGCTGCCTGGGACAGTGGGGACATGCCAGGATAGCCGGCAGGACATGGGGACAGCCACTCCCCAGTCACAGGAGCCCACGAGTGTCCAGTCTGGCAGTAAGATGTCACCCCTGAGCATCTGCGTGCAAAGGGCTCCCCAGGTCTGGGGTGCTGCCGAGACACCCGAGAGGTGCAGAGCTGCCCAAGGTTTGCTTGGCACCCCCCGCCACGCGGGCATGCACGCTCCTGCCAGAGCAAATGGCTCCTCCAGCCTCGCATGTGCTGTCCTGCACAACGGAGGCACCCATGGGGTGGGGCCCTGGGCCAGTGGCAGCAGCAGCCCTGAAGCTGCAGGCACCTTGACTGCTCCCGTCCCTCCTCCTCTCCAGGGCCTCCCAGCAACAGACACCTTGGGATACGGGGAGACAGCAGGAGGCAGGATCCGGCCGGGAGCATTTTGCACCATCTCTCACATGAAACATCTGCTGGCAGCAAACTGCTGCTCGCAGAGCCCAGGAGCTCTCCTCTGCGCCTTCAGTAGGCTTCAGAGTAAACACGCAGACAGCTTCAGCTCTGCAGCCCAACCTACTCCAGCCTGGGACCAACCAAATGAGTAAACGCAGCTTATTGGCGACACTGACAGCAAACAAAGTCTTTACCAAATGCCTCATTAAAGCAGGAATATTCCTCATCCCCTAAAAGAGACCAATGCTAGAAAAAGAAACCCTAGGACTGCTACTGCAGGTTTGCACCGTAGAGGGCATGTGCTTCAGCACTGTAGCTTCCCCTTCACCCCCCCACAAAAATTCTGGCTAAAAATGACCATGATCATCTCAGCTACTCAACACGCTCTGCACGTTGGCTCTGGCTGGAGCAGGGACGGTGCGAGGCTGGGACGGTGCCTCTGGCCATCCTCCGGCACGCACCCCAGGCCCAGTGGCAAGCCTGCACCCGCCGCGGCGTGCCGAAACGTTAGTGGGGTTACATGAGCAGCCTCCGTGCACCTCCCAGGCCGTGCCGCGTCAGTGGGGTTAATGCTCCCAACTCACGGCAGCGCTGCGTTAGGCCGGCTGCTCTACGGCTGCAAACGTCCGTACCAGACGCTGCTCCTCCCGTCCCGCTGCCCAGGAGGGTTTATATACGGCTGGCTGGTGCGAAAAGAAAAGGCAAGATGGGAGGAGAGGGTCAGAGATGAAGGAAGCTGTGGCACGGTGAGGCTGGAGCACGGATGCTCCGGCTGGGTTTGCAGCGAGGGGCGTGCAAGGGCAGGCACGTTGGCAGCCCCGGCTGTCTATATTACAGCCCCAAAAAGACTTTATCCTCTTTCTCCTTACCAAACGGCACAAGCCGGTGCCATAAAAGCCGCATGAAGCCACGTGCAGTCCTGCCAGGAGGCTGCACTTCCACGCAGCCGGGCTGAGGGATGGGGAGCATCCGATGCAAAGACCACCCTAAGCTCCCTCTGCTTTCCAACAGCTCTGGGGAAAAACCCCACCATGCCCCATGTGGAGAGCATTCAGCCAGACCACAGCAAGCGGGATCCGAGCCGGGAACAACACAAATTCCCTGACCCCTTGGAGCGGTGCCCAGCTCGCCCCCGAGCAGGGGTAAATGCCTTGCAGGTCTTGATTCAATGCTCTGGAGCATGGCTTGGGTCCGTCCTCCCACTCCTGAAACCCATGGGGAAAAAATTCCCAGGCAAAGCTGCCCTGGCAGCTGGAGCAGCGCGGTGCTGGTCACAGCATCCACTGAGCCCGCTCGGTGCAGGGCATGGACCCTAATGGTGCCACCCAACGGGCACCCCGGCCTCTGCCGGTGGCTTGCCGACCCACCAGTACTGCGACATCGATGTGAGATGGAGAAAGTGGGAGTTCAGCGTTTCCTGGGGGTGACGGTGAAACCCAAGAGCGAGTCGGGCTTCTCGGCACCAAACCAATCCGCCGACAGCCTGGGACCCCAATGCCAGCCCTGGGTGCCCACACTGGTTTCTGCCCTCAGCAGGCAGATGTGTCCCCTGCATGGTGGCGAGCTTCTAGGCAGCGTGAATCCTATATGGCACGGCTCGCTCGGCCGGGCCAGCCTTCGGCCAGCAGGTCCCCAGGGGACAGGGGTGCCAAAAACCCCTCTGCCTGCACGTGGGCACCTTCGTAGGTGCACCAGAACCCTGTGCCAAAACACCCGCCAAGCCTCCTGGGGGGTGGTGAGCAGACGGGCGTCCCCCTGCTTGGGGGGTTCCAGGGGCTCTGAGAGCTGAGTAAAGGTGGGTGGCAGCACCTGGGCTCACCGGGGGTGTTAGGGGAGGAGACCACCTTCAGCATGTAAGACCTAAGCCTGGTAGGAATGGTCTTGATACTGGGAGCCTGCGGCGGACGAGGGCGGACCCCTGGGAGGGTGTGTGTCCCCTCTGTACCACAACACCCTCAGGACAGGAGAAACGTTGTCCCCTGCAACGCTGCAGCCCAGGGGCTGCGTCCATTGGGGTGGGCACCTCTGTGGCGGCAGCACCTGGGGGTTGCCAGGACAAGCTGGGGAGAGGATTTTGGCCGGGCAAAGCTCAGCGTGGTGCATCTCACAAAGCGATGTGCAGGGAGGTCCCGCTTCCCCCAGCACCCAGTGGGTGGGTGGGTGGGGGAGCCCCACCGCACACCAGCCACCCACACGGCCGCTACAGAGGCACGATCTGCAAGATTCAAGTTTTCCAGAGCACTAAGTCAAGAGTTGTTTCTTGAACAAAGCCAGGGAGGAGCTGGGGTCAGGGGAAATGCCGGGAAGCCAACCCAGCAGGAGCTCCCCAGACAGCAGATAAATCAGAGCAGACAGGCGGTCCGCAGCTCTGCGATGGAGCCGGAGCCGCAATCCCTGGCTGCCCTGTGAGCCTGGCGCTGCCACTGCATCTCCTCCCCTCCCAAACACGCTGCTCCCTGTCCCGGCTCCAGCCCCACCATCCACGTTGCACCCGGCAGACGGGAAAAACCCACCCGCCTGCCCTGCGCATGCCCCGCTTGGAGAGACGAATATTTACCTAATGGTATGCTCAAAATAGATATCATCCATAGAAGCCGTGACGCATGGGCAGCCGGCGTGTCTCTCGGCTGGAAAGGAAAAACAAACTGCATCAGCTACCTGCAGCAACACGCCGAGCTGGCGATGCCGCTGAAACCCTGGCTGGCATCCCTTTCCATGCTGGTGCCCGTCTGCTGCGTTTTCGGGGGACGAGAGCAGAGTTTGGGGTTTCTCCACCCCATAGCAGTGTGGGTTTGCAGATGTTTTAAGGGTCTGGAGGGCGTGTTGTAACTAGGAGGCACGCTGCCCTGCTGTTTGCCTTCCCTCCATGCTTTCAGCCGCCGCGGGGATGCACAGGCAGCTGATACCATCTCCCTGTACGCAGCAAATATTTTAAAGTCGTCTCGCCATTCCGGCTTTCCCTTGGGACTCTGGGAACCTCGAACTGCAAAATTGCTCTGGGAACCTCATCAAACTGCAAAATTGCACCCGTTTTCCTGCCATAACCTCCCTGTGCTCGGCGACCCACAGCGTGCTTGGCAGGGCGGCTGAACTGGTGAGCTCCATCGCTTCTCGCTGAGCGGAGGAGCTCAGCCCCATCCGGCAGAGCCGGGATGCCGGGGATGTCACCAGCCAGGTCTCACCGTGTCCTGCACAGCAAGGGCAGCGTTTGGGAAGAAGCAGGCGTTGATTTTGATCTGTCCCCGAGCAAGTGTGTGTGCTGCAGCGCACGTCTCCTCCCCTTCTCATCCTGCTCCCGTTTGCTCTCTAATTACTCAGCAAAAGGGCACGACGCGGGTCCCCAGCTGGCGTCAGCTCCAAGGGACGGTGCTGGACCGCTGGGCACACCGCCGATGAGCTGGCTCCTGGGGACACCGCGTGTCCCTTCCCTCCCGGCCCAGTGGGATGATGGCTCCGGTGGGAGAGGCTGGCTCCCAGGGACACCGCCATGTCCCTTCCCTCCCGGCCCAGTGGGATGATGGCTCCGGAGGGAGAGGCTGGCTTACCGGAGAGGCAGGCGGCCGTGTCAATCCACTTGAGCAGCTGGCCGGTGCTGAGCTCGCCGCGGTGGTTGGTGTGGCAGGGCAGCACCAGCTGGCTCATCTGCACCTCGGTGGGGTTGCGGGCAGGCGAGGGGCTCGCCATGGTCCCCGGTGCCTCCTCCTGCTCCCCTGGCTCCCGGGCACGCGGCGGAGAGGTTGAGCCCTGTGGGGGACGAGAGTTCTGTTTTATTCAAACAGGAGGAAAACCTCCCAAGAAAACGGTGACTCAGAGAGCCCCCTCCTCAGGCAGAGCCAGCGGGACCCCCAGCCCCAGCCATCGCCAAAACCCACCCAGCCCTCACCAAAGACATGATGCCCACAGCCAAAAGGAAAAAAGCCCTCTAAAAAGAGCTCCACGGGTGATCACCGCAGGTTTCCAGGCCATTTATCACCCAGCCCCGCTGCTTCCTCCCGAAAACCGTGCAAAAACCCCTCCCAAAGTCAACTAACTCTCTGGGAAGGAATTTTGCTCTCCCAACAGCTTCATTTTTAGGGTGCAGCAGCGAAGGGTGGTTTTGTGCTCCCAGGGCTTGTGATGCTCCACACCTTCCACCAACACCCCCCTTTGCCAAAGGAAACACTAAAAGCAGTTTTTCCTGGCTGCTGTAAGCAGAGGCGGGGAAAGCATCCTCGGTTTGGGGTTGTTTGCGCAGTCAAATATGTTCCTTATGGGCTTCCGAGCCGCTCCTGCCTGCCGCCCCGGCGGGAGGTGGGTTGGGAGAGAGAGGCTGCTATTGCGGCTGTGCCGGCAAGAAAAATAGCTGATTAGATGTCAAGTGAGCCGTGTTACACAAGGGGTGAACTCAGTTAGCCCAGTGAGTAATTGAGGAGACACGAGGAGCCGTCTGGGCTTCGTTAGAGCCCTTCCTTCCGCTTTCTGCTCCCACTGCGGCTCAGCACTTGTTGCGAGAGCCCCGCTGCCGCAGCTTCTTTGCCCTTTGGTACGCCCGGCTTCTTTTAAAGATGAGTTTATGCTGAAAATGAAGCTTTCCCGACTACCCTGAGCTCACCGCCTCTCAGAATAGCATTTTTCTCTAGCGGGTCTAACCTCTGTTTCCATAGCTACTGGTACACGACATCCCAGGAACGGCACAAACCTCGGCTTAGCAGAGATGGTGGTGAACGCGGCAAGCCAAACCTATGGCAAAGGGTCCCCCTGTCCCGCAGTGAGACAGGCCCCCGGCCGCTGGAACCCCTCCAGCAGGCTCCGAAACCCTTTGCGAACCTCCCGAGCTGTTTCCCAGCGTGCCGAGGTGTCTACACAAGTACCGCGGAGCTATTTCGGGAAGCCGGCAGGCTCTGGGGCACGAGCCAGAAATGTAAAAAGCTCCAAAGCCGCCTGCTGCAAAGCTAGCAGCCAGCCCGCCCAGAGCTCCCGCCGGTCGTTTTCCCGGTGCTTGCCATTTCTGAATTTCAGGGAAAAAGCCAGCACCCCGTGGGAACAGCCCGGACCCCGTGGTAGCCAGCAAGAGGTCGGGGATGGTGATGGGGAATGCATGGGGAGCGGATGCAGCCGGAGCAGCTCCCAGCACAGGGTGGCATCTGCCCGGCACAGCCTTGGTTAGTAGCCACCGGCACAACAGGGAGCCCCAGGGTTAGTGGTACGGCACAGGGGGTACCTGGAGGCCACTGCAACAGAAGCTCAAGATCTCTTCGGGGACTACAATATTCCCCTTGACCATTTTTAAGAGACACCTGGAAAGGAGAAGAGTGACTCCAGTTACAGCAGGACTGGCAGAGCCGGGGGTGGAGGATGCCCCCAGCGGGGACAAAGCAGCGTGTGTGGTGGGTGCTGCAGAGCCGCCACCGTCTGCTGCAGCCACCTGCTGGGTGGGTCGTCACACCTTGTCCCCGTGCCCCATGCTGACGTCCCTCCCCACGCCATCGGCCCCTCGCCAGCACCTATTGGGGTGGCTGCCGGAGCCGAAACGGAGAAGGTGGTCATGCCCGCCATTCCTTGGGGGTCAGGTCCAGCACTCACCGGCTGTGATGGAGAGGTCCCCAGCTATTTTGGGGTGCTGGACTGAGCCCAGGACGCAGTGCCACGGCCCATCCCTCGGCTGGTGACGCTCTGTCAATACTTTCCATGTTGCTACATGTGACAGAGGGCTGTGTCTTGAAGCTCCCCCGGCCGGCACGGTGACACGGCCGTGGTCACAAGACAGCCAGGAGCTTTTTTTTGGCAGCAGGCAGGACTCACGCTGCGCGCGGGTGGTACCGGGGGCAGCAAATGGGAAGTGCCCGTGGCCGGCAACGCCACTGCGCCCTGCACCCACCCCTCTGCCTGCGAAGCCCCGGCATCCCCCAAGGGCATCGTGTGCCCTTGGGTGCCCGCGGGCTCCCTGGCCACACGTGCTGTGACCGGGTGCCGACCGGACACGGTGGCAGCGTTGCAAGGAAAGGCAGCGTGGGAGCTGCAGCAAAAACAAGTGGAAGAGGCTTTATATTTACAGTTTGCTTTTAAACACAGCACCGCCGGGCCCTCGGCATGCCCTCAGCTGTCCCAGCAAACATCCCTCTCCCATGCGGGTCCAGCCGGGCTGCCGGAGGTGGCAGCTCCTTCCTCAAAGCGTGGGACTGACCGATTTCGGCACGGGATGGAGAAAAAGTGGAAGCTGCAGATTTGCCTCCTGCACCGTCAGCCCTTCGCAGCAGCCGGCATTGGGGTATCACCCAGCGGGCACCCGTCGTGGTCAGCACGAAAGGAGGGTGCTCAGAGCACCGACGGATGCAAGCAGCACCGCTGAGCCTTCCAAAGCCTCCCACCCCTGCTTCGGTGGCAACCAGGCTTTGCTTTCCCCAGCTCCGCATCTTCTCTGGGCTTGCTGCTGAGGCTTGGGGGCTTGCTTACGGCTCACCCGCTCCTGCGAGAGCCCGGTGCAAGAGTTAATCTCCTCTTCAGCAAGCTGGGCTTGCTCCCCGGGTTTGCTTTATTGCAGGCACAAGGTGGTGGCGGGGGGTGGCCCTGTCACACCCCCCGGGTGCAGCAGCCAACGCCAAAGGGCACCTGGCTCAGGCCACATCGTGGAAACCCAAACCTGCTCCTGGCTCTGCAATCGTGTCACCTTGTCCCCTGGGTTGGGTTAGCAGGAGAGGGGGGAAAAAAAAAGAGCTGTCTGGTTTGCATCCATTTCCCCCCGTTATTTCCAAGCTGGCCCCAGCCCACGCTCCCATCCCAGAGCGCGGGGCTCTGCCCGGGGAAGGGAAGAGCCCCGGCCACGCATCGCAAACGCGCTCCAGAGACCTGGAACCATTCAGCCTGTGGGTATTTATAGAGTATTCTGTTATCGAAACTAAGCGAGCAAGTGTCTGTCCTCATTAAAATCTTCAGCCTCACTCAACTGTCACATTTTTAAAGCTGTTGACTGATGCAGCCCTCGGGTCACCATGGCAACAGGATGCAGTACCCAGGCGATGATGCTCTTACTCTGTCACCCCTCGAGTGACCCAATTCTACACCCCCCCAAAAAAAAAAAAAAGTTTGCATTAAAAAAAAAAAAAACCTTCCAGCACAATATTTTTCTTGCCTCCTGCCACACTTGCTTCCTGCACTGCTGAAGGCGTAAGAAGCCCGCGGAGCAAACCACGGGGGGCAGCGCGCAGGGGGATACACCCCGATGGCTCCAAAAATATGGGGGAGAGGGACCCCACAGCACCCCACTGCTCTCCTATACCCTGGCAGGGGGTTGTCCCACAGCATCGGATGGTCTCTGTGGTCCATCTCTGTGGACCATCTCTCTGGTCCCCATCTCTCTGGTCCCCATCTCTCTCTCCATGGGGATGGTCTCTGCTGATGAATTGGGTGCTGGCTTCTTGGAAAATCACCGGAGAACCATCAGCCTGGGGGA
>VYXH01008385.1:246523-338582 GCA_013397275.1 Burhinus bistriatus | reverse complement strand
TGATGATACCCAAGTGCCACAAATAAAATGTGTTCATGTGAGGCCTCGGTGCATCTTCTCCCTTTTCGGGTGTTGAATGTGATACTAGGATGCCATGACCTGCAGAATGGTTCAAAAACAAGCTGGCCTGAAGCCAGTCTGAGATCCTTCCTGTTTTTAAAAACATCTTGAGAGGAGGAAGAGTAAGGGAAATCAGTGAGCAAGTGTTTCCTTCTTGCTAGCACTGTAAATCTGACCTTGGCTTTCTTTTTCACTTTCTTTTCAAGAGGTGCCCTGTCATCCTACCCCCACCAAAAGGCTAATCTGGATCAGCACAAGAAAGAACAGACAGGGGAGGAAATGTTCTGAGCTCTTACAGATCCCAGAACCTCTCTCCAGAAGACTAAGGGTTGGATGGACATCAAACTCACAGCTTTGGAGGAAAAGAGAATGAAGGAGAGGTGAGTCAAGAAGTGAAGCAGTATCACACTCCATTGGCAAGAAACATTTGTCAAAGGTCCAGAGGACCTCTTCTCCTGGGGTTAACAGGAGCAGATTCCCACCATGACTGAAGAAGGTGCCTCTACCTACCCAGCACCGGGCATTGCTCGCTGGTAAACCAGGAACATTGCTCTGAGGCCACATGTGTAGACCTGTGAGTAATGCAAGGCAGGCAGTACTTTGCACTTTGCTTTCTCACTGGGTTTTATACAGCTTAACAAGTCTCCACAGTTCAGTGAGTGCTTAAAAGGTTCAAAGTGTATTGCTGTTTATAAGAAGAATGTCTGTGGTTTATCACTAATGCAATAAAACTGCTGAAAATAATAATCATAATCTGTGGATCCAACCCAACAGAAATGTCACAGTCCAATTCAGCACCCTTCCCAGCCAAGATACTACAGTCATCTACAGAGGATTAAACTCCCTGTGAAAGCCAAGTACACAAATGAGAACCCATTGGGCAGTGCCATAACCCTCTGTTAGGAGTTAAAAAAATCTCTTAGCGACATGGCTAACTTTGGTGAAGGACTTTGAAAATAGCCCTGTGAATACTTGCTTGCTGGGATCCGGTCTCATCTGGAAGCCCTCACCACCATCACCTTGGCAAATACAGCTCTCTGGGCACTCTGCACAGCCTCAGATGATGGTTAAACCACTCCTCGGTGCTGTCTCACATGTGGTTACACGAGGAGCAGAGTCTCCAAGACTCACTATTGACATTGCAACACCATCAATTTGAACTTACTGCTCTAGAAGGATAAACATGGTTTTGTTTTTAAAAAAAAAAAATCTACATTTCTAAAACTGTCACTGCCTCTGTTCCACTGACGTGTTCCAGGGGATATGCCATTGCTCACACAAACATTGGAAAGTCCCCTTTTCATGCATGTAACCAGAGAAATGCAACTGTAGGGTGTGTGCAGGGAGGGGGTAGGACAAGCAAACTCACAAAGACAGTAAAACCTTCCCTTGAAGACACAGATGAAAAACAGAGAGAAGGATGGGAAGGCAATACATTAAGCAAAGCACGTGGATGCGCTGCTTTGTCCAGATGTTTTGCTGCTGTTGCTGATGAGCAGAACTGGCATATTCTCCCAGGCCCAAGTGATGCAAAGTGGAAGAACCACAAGAATTACTGTATAGGATTAACTTAAGATAGTGCACAACTGAAGGTCTGCAATCCCTGATTTTGTTTTCCACATTACAGGCTCACATGCCTATTGCCCAGGGTTTACGCTTTGGGGTACTTGGCAAAGGGTGGAAAATCGACAACTCCTATACAAGTTACAGAAAACTTTGCCTTTTAAAGATAATCCATCTTTTTTGTTCACCCTGACGACTTTGTGGTGTTTGCATGGGTCATAGATATTGCATATTCCCCTGATAACCGTGGAGTAAATAGAGGCACTGAGGGTAGGAAAAGCACCTTGTCCCGATACCAGAGGTTGATAAGAGGGCACAAGTGAGCACAAGGGAGAGCACTTAGAGTAGAGCTAGCAAGAGAGGTAAGTAGAAAGAGCCTGGGTTTTGTAGAGAAAAAACAGTGGTTCACCAAGATTGCTGGAGAAATAAGGCATGGTTTTGCATGAGCTGGCTTATCAGGAGTAACAGTTATGTAGTTATTTAGCTGACTTAAAACAATTTTAAAAATCCATGCAAGGTTTTTTGATTCATTGGCAGCACAACAATAGCACAGAGCCATTAAAATACTCTATTAAACAGGAAATTGTTCAGCTCTTCCCCACCTCATTTTCTACATTCTTTTGCCCTCTTCATCATTGTGGAAATTTTTGAATTTTTAGGCTTTCTCAAAATGGCCACTGCAGATAGTCTTGGCAAATCCAACTATTGAGGAGAAAGGCAGATCAAGGGTCTGTAGCTCCCGTACTAGTCCTTTCTGCCGCAGCTGACACCCCCTGGCTCCTGGTAAGCCTTGCTGCTGGAAAGTAGGTATTTTCACTTTTCCATTTTCCTCAAGATGTTCCTAGGTAACAGCCTTTGCCATGTAGCCTGTAGGTCAAGCAAGTAGCTCAGACAAACTCATTTACCAAACTGTCACTTTTTCTTTCTATTTTTTTAACCTATTCTTCAATCAGAAATTACTAAAATAATTGCACCTTGATATTTTGATTTCATAAAAGTTTTTGGGAAAGCACCTTAAAAGAATCCTTTATATCCCTTTAAGTGTCTTGTCCTTCTCAATATTCTTTCCTCAGAGTTTCTGTCTTCTCTTTGTCTTTTCCCCATAAATAACTTTATTCTGTAAATTTTATTTCAAAAGGTGTAAAATCTATGATTATCCATCTCAGCTCCCCTACAGTTCTTAGCAACCCATAACAATGCCAGCTTCTCCAAGGGTCGTTTTTACACGCTTTTTTCCTGGCTTTGCGGTTAAACTAGTAAAGTGAGGAGCTGTTTCATCATTTACCCATTTTCCATAATTACCCTTTATATTTTATAACATCTTTGATATTTAAAAAACAGCCCTCTGCCCCTCTCCTTTCCTTAACATTGTATTTCGTTAACCAGCAGCGCACGGTCGGAGCTGCGACGTTCAGAGAATCAATAACCAGAAACTTTTCCTCACCTCTCTCCGTGGCTCGCTGAACATCAGGCCATAACACCACTCAGAAAATATATATTAATGATGCTGCGAGGTCTGGTGTTACCAAACTCAATTCATTTCAGCCCCTTTGCCGCAATATACACATGCTCTTTTCACCTACAAATCCCCAGCAACCCCTGCAATTAATACCTAATTAACAAACAAAAGCAGAGATGCCAGGTGGAAAGGCACAAAACAATTCACGGCTCACAAAAGGGAGCAATTAACTCCTGCCAGCTAAGGACAGTAAGAAAAATATTTTGTTATTGAATGAAGCAGTGTTGCCAAGAATGGATGTGTTTGAAAAAATAAAATAAACCATGCTCCAGCTCAACTGCAAGATGTGGGCTTTGATTCAGGAATTGCTTATGGTAGGCCAGAGGCTGGACCAGAGGGTCATTCTAATCCCCTTCTGGCAATAAGGCCTGTAAATCCACTGTTCTTCCAACAGCTTTTAAAGCAGATTATTTATGTCTTTTCATGTAAGCCATGAAGTCACTTCCACAAGAGATAAGGCAGACTTCACCACCGAATGAGCTAAAAACTGCACAAATTGGCTTCCCCCAGCAAACTTAACACTTGTACATGGCTAACAAGTTAGCAACAGCATCTGCGGAGGGGGAAAAAAAAAATCTCTTTACTGTTCCCAACTTGAGTGAAGACATGCTTGAGTTCAGGCTGAGGTTAGCTAGCGGGTTTTGGCAGCTGCAGCTGTGAGCCCTGCAGGTGTGTGTGTCCCCACAGGGCAAACCAGCCCCTGTCCCCACCGTCGGTGACCAGGGAAGGTGGCTGGGGCAGGCTGGCTCTGCAGCAGAGCTGCGTGATGCCTTCCTGCTCCCTCTGCCTCTTCCTGCGCGGTGAGCACTGGGGAAATGTCCACATCCCTCTCCCTGCCTCTTCTTGTCCCATTTTCTCTGAATCTGAAACGCTTTTCCTAGCTGATGCACCTGGCCTCGGAGCCCTCAATCTGCTTCTCCTCTCAGCCCACCCGGTAGGACCCCAGGAAAACTCCGGGTTTGCAGGTGTAAGGGTGAAAGGGCTTCAGTCCTGTTTCACACGCAGCAAGGCAGGGACGGATCCTCTCCGACAGGAATGCTGCAAGTGGGTGAAGAGCACGGTCAACCCCTCCCGCTCTCCGGCCACAAATGACACATCGATTGTATTTCAGGTTAATAACACTTTCTGTGTCTAGAGCCATACAGTTGTTAGGCAAAGAACATCACTCTCACTAATAAAAAGGATAATTCTGTGAAAAATCTGCTTTGTTCTCAAGTCTGAATCCTCTTTACATGTCGTTGCGTTTCTGTTGGTGCCGGTACCAAACGAGGACTTGGCAGCTCCCCGTGGGCGTGCGCTCCCCAGCCCCGGCTGTCGGCTACCCTTCCCTGCACAGATCAAACTCGGTAGTTCCTATTAGCGTGTTTCTCACCGAGCATCCAGGCTCTGTGCCGAGGGGGTTTTAACTCCCAGGTATCAGATCAGCAACTGAAGATGTGTTTGGAGAGGAACGGACGTCAGCGGGGCAGCAACAGTTGTCCCATCCATCCCAGCTCGTGTGGGGACACGCAACACCCACCTGCCAGGCACTCAGATGGGTTTTTTTCGGACATGAGGATGCAATACGGCAGTTTGCTAAATCCTACATGCCGAAGCCAGTCACAATCCCATTGCAGCTGGCGCACGCACGGTTCCCAAGTCCTGCACGGGCTAGCCAGTAAATCAGGCCTGTAAAAGTATTTTTGGCCCCCTGCCCAGTATGTGTACCTCTTAATCCCTAATTCCAATTGTGTAAACAAGGCATGACATAACGGGTGTGCCATGGAAATATGCTCTATAAAGTTGATTACCACGCTTCATCCCATTAGAATAGCAGTCACTGTAAAACTATAGATAAGGCTAAAGCAATTTATTTGCGTTTCTAAAGGAGATGGGCACATTTCGGCTTTTCAGAGCATGATCAAACTTGACAGGCAGGCTCTGGAGCTACTTTGTAGCTCTTATAACAGCTCATTTGGACCTGTACCGGCCAGGAATTTTTAAAACAGATATCTCAAAAGGTCGGATTGACCATGACCTTTGCTCAAGTATGCAAAAAAGGAGAGCGTAAAAAGCATTGGATTGCCTGGGTGACCTCTTTAGCTAGATGTACTTTCAGCCTCTGCTCTCTCCTGAATGCAAAAGGCAGCTCCCGGTGCTCTTGGAGGAGGCGGGGACCTCGGCGGCGCTGGGGAAGGAAGCGCTGTAGCCATATCCCCAGGCGGCCGAGCTGACCGTCACGGGGAAGATTTTGTGCCGGGATGACAGGAGGCAGCTGTGCTCCCTTTGCCCATCCAGTGGCCTCCAACAGCCTCATCTAGCTCACAGCTCCTACCTGCAGCGTACGGGTCAGGCCTGAAGTTATCTGCTCAGGGTCACCCACAGCGTCTGTGACAAAGCTGGGACTTGAGCCCAAGCCTCCTGGGTCCCATCCCTGCGCTCATTTTTCCTAGCTGCCTCCTATTGAAGGGTAAAGACCCAGGTCAAGACTTTCCTACAACCCCATGACGCACACCCAAGGCTTAGCTCGTGGCTATCTCCCATCCAAGGTCCTCAGCAGGGTTAAACATTTCCTTAAAAATGTTTCGGGCATGACACAGATCTCCCAGTCTCCAAACCGGAGCCAAACCCTGCTGTACCCGCAGGCGGAGAACCCTCTCCCTGGAGAAGGCACGGATTCACCCTCTCCCTCCCATGGCGTTGCAGCTTCGAGGGGAACCGAGCACCCAGCACAGACCTCCGTTACACGGAGGGCTTTTGCTCGCGGTCAGGCAGAAGCCAGAGCTGCTGAGCCTGGGGGTTTCCTTCCCTGCTTCAGGGGCCAGACTTCTCAAAAAACACGTGAGACCTTGAATCTGCCCCAGGTTTGCAGCGAGCAGGAAACCTTTGCAGTCTCAGATTTCACTTACAAATCGGCTCAGAGGAAAACAGCTAGCGTGATTGAAGGCATTAAAAATTTATATAATTAACAGAAATCAAGGGTATAATATACAGCAAGTTGTGCATGAGTTCAAAAGCTCTTTTTAAAGGCATAGGAGCCAAGGAATTTTTCCATTATCTCAAAAAGAGCTAGATAAAGTCTTTTGCTTGTAGAATTAAGCCTGTAGCAGCCGGTAGGGTTACTGAACCAGCTACAGCAAGCCTTGTTCTGCGTTATAAAGACATCTCTCTCGCCGGAGAAGAAACGTTAACGTGCATTCACACAGGCTTTTTTTTTAACCTGATTCTTTGGGCACCCTCCCATCTCCCGTCCTCTCCCTCTGTCACCTCTTGAAAAGGTTTTTCAGACTGGAACTGTACTTGAATGTAGTCTAATTGGAAGGAAATGTAAGACCCAAATCTTGGTTCTCATTGGCATGGAGACACTTGCGTACAATCACAGTATGCAAAGCAGCAGAAGTCTGAATTCATAATTGGACGTTCCAAAATGTAATTATGAAAGATGAAATGCTCCTTTCAGTGAGAAGGCCGTAAATAGAATAATTAATTTTGTGTTTGCTTGAACAATTCTGTATTATGGACCTTACACTGGAACTGAAATTAATTAAGTGCACCAGGATTTATGGAGGAGGTGAAGAGAGAGGGAAAAAAAAGAATTAATCTGAAGTAAAAGATAGATGACTTTGTGAGTGTAATGATGCGTTAGTCTGGGGTATTCTTTAACAAATTTAGCAGGCATGTTCTGGGTACAAACAGCACTCACTGACAGAATTATCTCAACTAATGCAGCTGCTGGACTCTGAGCAAATTGAGATTGCAGATGAGTACGTTAGATTGAGAGCAATTAACCCTCGGTGTGCTGGAGGCTGTGTTGCTGCTCACTGGGTGGGAAGGATGGCTGCGCGAAGGTCTGCAGGACGCGGCTCTGCAGCAGCTCCCTGCGCTTTATGGACAGACACAGGCGGGCACGCACGTGTGCTCGCCTGCCCCGTGCCCTGCGCAGCGCCGGAGCGCAGTGCGACGCCGGCCTCTGCCCAAAGCCTGCTGTCCTGGGTTGAGCGACACAGGACTAATTTCTCTTCGAACGCTTGGGAAAAGTGCACTTTTAGAAGGCCCCAGTGTCTGAATTTGTGAAAATAGGTACTTTATAGCCAGCTATGGTGTGCAGGTTTCAAGGTCTCAGTGGTTTTGAGCTAGCCATGTGCAGGGACGAGAAGGAGCGAGACCCGGGCACTTGACCCAAGCTGGCCAACAGGATTATTTCATTCCATGAACTTCCCATTCCCTATAAATTAGAAAGTTTGCTGAGGACTTGTCTCTCTCCCTTCATGGCTGCGACTCTGTGAAGTTCTTGGCCCGGCACCGCACCCCTGAGCCCTTCCCTTCCTCCTGAAGCCGTAGCGCTCGCAGTGTCCGACACTTGCTGTCCCCTGCTGGGAGTGCACAGCTGCCTAGGGATGGAATGGGCTGAGTATAATCCTTGTGTATTTTGTACTGCTATTGAGGTCAATACTGCTTCTTTAGTATTATTAAAGTCAATTATTTAGTCTTATTCTATTAAATCTGTTGATATTTCAGCCCTTGGGTTTCCTTGTTTTTTCCCGCTTCCCCTTCCTGGGTGGGAGGGGTCATCGGGCGATAGAATAATTGTCTAAACAACAATAAATTGTTGTGGGTCACTCAAACCATAACGCCTGCTGACACTGTCTGGCGGGTCGGGAGGAAAAGCAGAGAGGAGGCAGAGGGCTGTCAAGAAAGGGAAAGGAAATGAGAGGGAAGCAGAGTTCAGGGTAACATCTCTCAATGAACTCAGAGAAAGAAGGGACGGCGGCTACTGCCAGTTGAGATTTTTAAAGCAAACGAAGCCAAAATGAGTGCTCGAAAGAAAAACTCTAATCCAAACAGTTTAGTTGTGAGGAGCTATTCCTGAGCTCATTTCGTATGAAAATCCAGAGTTATTCCTTTTTTCTGCTGAGATCAAGCTATAAAAACCCAGGTGTAAAAATCTCCCCCGATGCTTCATTCAAGACTAAAGCATTTTCCAGTCCTGAATGAATTAGGGATTTCAGATTTACCAGCCTGGCAGAGACCCTGAGACACCCGGGGCAGTGAGTGCTTCCAACATCCGGAACAATCACTCGAAAGACATTTCCAGTCCCATAAACGTTATGCCTTACTGGTATAATTTTGAATAAAATAATGTAATTCACTATAGATCCACGAATAATCAATGCGATACTTCCCCTGCTAAGAGTCACTCAGAAGCAGCACTTTCTGAAGCGTTGGCTCAGGCCGTGCAGTACCACTGCACCGTGCCGGGACACTGGGGTGTTTAGCATGTTATGTCTTGGGAGTGTCAGCTTTCCCTGCCCAAAAGCCGGCCGCTGAGAGACACTCAGCAGCTGGAACCAACCCCCTGAGAATTTTTGGAGGCTGCAGGAAGCGACCGATTAGGATGTGCTGCTGCAGCCCTGGAATGGACAGAGAAATCACAAGTATTGAAGAGAGGTTCCCTTGTCTCTGATTTATCCCCTGCTCCTCCTCTGCTGGGATTGCTTTGCTAGAGAAAAACTTTCTCAGGTCTGATTTTATTCCGTTGTGGGATTATGGCACTGCAGGACTGCGACCTCCTTGTGTGTCATGGGCATCTGCTCCAAGAGATTGACAGTCCGATTAAGCAAAATTGTACCATGGTTCATCAAAGTTCAGCAGGACAAACTTCTCCCACGTCACTTCTCCTTGCAGAAAGCCCAGTGGAAAGCTGTGCTTGATGAAGTCACTAGGATGGGAAAGGTGTGAAATCCATACATCTATAGCCCTCGGGCAAAGTCGCACAGCCAGGGCACGTGGCAGACTGTGAGTCTGAAACGTATCCCTGTTCTTGTCAGATCAAGCTGTTCCCAAGCCTCAACGTTCCCTCCAGGCTGGAGGAGACTCCATAGCGGTGTGATAACTTTGTCCCGAAAGCTGAAGCACCGGAGTGCAGGAAAAAAAAGCCTCTTTCCCCATGGAAGAACGAGCTGGGGTTGCACAGCACCAGCTTGCTGCTGCACAGAAAACATCCACCGACACTCTTCTTAGAGTTATAAGTGCCTGGATGATGGTTACCCAACAACGTACGCTGATCTCTGGGCAGCGGAGTGCGCTTGGGTGCAATGCCTGTTTGCTTACTGATATTTATTTTCATTTTCCATGATAAAACGCTAAATATGAACTATGGTTACTCCGCTTTAAATCGCAACGAGAGCTGCATTTTCCACTTGCTTGGTTATAGCTCTTTAAGTGATACATTATATTGTTTGCCAGAATACTTCTACAAAGTCTTTGCTTCATTTAACTTGTAGAACAATTCAGCCAGATTGGTCTATAAAAGGTGTACTTAAAATCAGGATTACCCTGGGACTCAAAAGTGCTGGGTGCTAAAATGCAGTCTCTCATTTCCCATGGCCTTCTGAGCATTTGAACATATTTATACCTTCTGCATTGCAGCAAACTTAATCAGAAGGACAGGCTTGCTAACATCTGTGCATTCCATTCACTTCTGGAGTCGTCTCAGTCTCTTCTGAAACCCGATTCTGGCTGTCAAAACGCATAGCTCTCTATGCTGGGTATTATTCGGACATTTAGACATCTGTCACCAGGAAGCGTGATAGATGGTTTTATTAACCCGCGAAGGCAAAGACTGTGACAGCGAAGGACTCTTATGCAGGGAGAAAGTATTCTGCAAACCCTACCAGTGTGCTCGATGCTTTTCCCAGCCTACAGCTGCAGCAGGGACGGAAGCCTTGGAAGTGCAAGATGTGTTACACGTTAGCTCAGGTTGGACATATCCCCCCACCAGCTTTGACCAAAACAAGTAAAAGAAGTAACGTAGGTGATATGTTATCCCCAGCAGAAGAGACTTTTCAGGATGGACTGATCTCCAATAACGCAAACTCCTGCAAGTAGGAGTTTTTGCAGCAAGCTGTAGCTGGAAATGAAGACTGTGCTTGACAAAGAAGTTTAAGGAAAATGGAAATCTATTTTAATAAAAATCATCACAAAGATTTCATTTAAATTGTTTAAATTCACCAACTATTCCCCACAGCTGTTTGGTTTTTTTTCTTGTTCAAATACTTTCTCTTTCCAACCTCCCATCTAGCAGTCACCTGCAGGCAGGACTTTGGACCAACAAATGCTTAAGGCAAAATCTAGAGCCAAACTGGAATTTTAGGATGCTTAGTTTTGGGGTGTGATTTGCATTCATATATAGTTTTAGCCTGAATAGGGACAATCCTTTCTGCCTCACAACCTTCCAAGAAACAGTCAAATGCAATTAATCCTTGCTGGTTTTCCATTTCCCGTGATTCTAGGATTCCCGTGCTGAGGCTCCCAGAGAATTAAGACCAGATACAGACAGAGGAACACGTCCCTGCTACTTCTTTTCCAAAGAGCCTGTTACAACAACCGCCAGTGGCTCACAGCTGGGAAAGCATGTGGCTCCCGCAGTCACAAACAGAAAAATCAGGAGAAGACGTGCTCTGGGAGGAGATCCGGTATGGAACCAGGCAGAGGGACCTGAGCAGCCTGTCCTGAAACTCCCCGCACTACGCTTGCGTTATCTCTCGTACAGATGAGGAGGCGGTGCTGGCGTGGTTAGCACAGAATTTGGACAACTGTAGTTTAACTTACATGTTTTCCACCAGATTTCCTTTGTGATCCAGAGAAAATCTTCTGAAGTGAGTCCTCTGAAGGGTCGGAGCGCTCGGTTAGCCTCGGCGACTTCACTACTGTTTTTGCTAGCCGCGTGATTCCAGGTTAGGTGCATTCCATAGGTGCAGCTATAGGGCTGGTGTTTGAGGTCCAGGTAGTCTCATTTTCCCTTCTCCTCGCTGTCCCCCTGCTTTAAGCTGATTTTTTTTTTTGTGAGCAGCGTGGCTCCCCCCACGGTCACCTTCGCATATGTTTGAGCTGAGCCCTTGCAAACGTGCCAGTGTACGGGTGTGTATTACCTGTGTATGGCACATATATTATACATATAGATATGTAAGTATATAGAGATACATACTGTGATGCTGGGAAACTTTATCATTCTAAGGGCACTAAAAAGATGAATAAGATAAAATCAGTTGTTTCTTTTTCTTTATAAAGGGGAGTGATTGCCTTCACCACTTGGGGAAAGCTGAATTTGAAGCTTTAGATTTGTAGGTTTTGGCTTGTTATGTATATTGCAAACATTTCAGGGGAATCCATGTTGTTAAGTCTCATGATACTACTGCAGACTGTGAGAGATGGATATATAGTGATTTCCTTTAAGCCCTAATTTCTGGAAAGAAATGACTGTCTAGAAACCTCAGCTTTCAATATGAAAAGAGAGAAAAAGAGGTTGGTAAAATTTCTGCGTATGGGAAATTTGAAAATGTAATTTAAAAGGAAGCAGCAGTCTTGCAAACCAGACAGGATTAAAAAGTTTATGTAGAGCAATGAACAAACAAACTCATAACAAACTCTTGAGCTGATTTTTGTTCACTTGCTTTGACAATGATGCCACGCACTACCTGCAAAAAATAACATGATTTATCTCATGCAGAAATACAAAGGCTTATTTTCAGAAACACCCTGCAATAAAAGCAGAAAAAGCTAAATCTCCCTAGTCACTGTAACAGGATAATTCAAACTAATAACATAACCTCTGGTTTTGCAGTTTTATATTATTAGAAGGAATGAAAAAAACCTCACCAATCCCCATGACACTGATTCATCAAATAAATTAACTGTGTGCATCAGTCAACTCTCACTGGTCAAATAGGGTTAAAATTCTTGGATCTAATTCACATTGCTAATTTCGCAAAGGGGAAAAAAGCACACTGGGATAGCAGGAGCCAAATATGCTATTTTGCCATAACTGACTGAACCTTGGGGGCTGGTGTTTTATCCTTGTAATATTTCTTTTAATAAAAAAGTGCCTGATTAAAATACCCTTTTAGAAAACATTAATTCAGGAGCTAAAAAAAAAAAATTCAAATGAACTCGAATAGATTTTCTCTGGTACGTTAGCATTGCATTTAGGATAATGGATAGGGAGAAGGATGGATTCTGTAGGTATAAATCAATAGGCGAGGGGGGTTGATGAAACTGCAACCTGTGAGAGTGAAGCCCTAGTGGTTTGTGATATCATCAGGAGCCCAAGATTAATTCGTTTGACAGTCCAGTCTCCTGCATTCATTATTTTAACAACGTGCACACAGGACCAAGACGCACATGTTAACCAGTCAGCTAACGTATATTCACTCAGAGCCCCTACAAGCACTCGGTTTAAAGCAAAAATCCCAGCTGACTTGTTGGTAGGATACGTGAATGGATAATCTTTTTTATTGTTGTAAGAAAACTGATAGAGAAAGTGGGGGTTATGGAGAGATAGAAACGTAATTGGTAGTTTTGGATTAGCCACACTGCTGGTCACACTGGCCGGTCACACACCAGTCAAGGACTTGGTTCTGCCACTCATGAAGATGTGTTAATAATTTCATTAGGATTTCAAGGGGAATGTGATCCGTGGCAGCATGGATAAATGAACAACGCTCTGCTCCCAACTTGCTTTTTCGGTGGTTTCTGCCTTTGAATTTCCTCTGGCTGAAAATAAAAGTTTCTAGAAGAGAAACTTTTTGGGTTGCAAGAAAAAGAAAAGGGAATTAGTATAAGTCAATCAGGTGCTGGAAACCCCATATAATCTTATGTACTTTCCATTTTCTGTGCAGATATCTCGCTGCTCATTTTTCTTGCAGGCTCATGACCAAGTCCTGCTCACCTCACACTCCATCTAAGGGCCTCTGAAACCTGTGAAAGGACCATTGATTTTAATGGCTATTGGATCAGATCCTCATTCTTAGGTATAGCCCCATTAATTTCATACGGCCTGTTTATGTGAGCAAATTGGCCCCAATTTGGTCCCAAGTCTGTGACTTTCCCAGCCCTGGGAAAAGGCAGAAATCCCTGTCATGCTCTGCTGTACAGTCTATCCTGTCCAGCTGGAGTTAAGTGTACCTCATTACTCAGGGAAATTTGGATTTGGACAATTCTTCACTGATAAACAACATATTGCCATAATTAGTGAGCGTAGACTGGGAATTCTGGAAATGGAGTCTGTCCAATCTGTCAGTTTAGGAACATATTGTTTAATTTACACAGTGCAGCGCATTGTGCAACCTGAGAAGGCTCCCCCACCCCGGGCCGGAGCAGGGCTTTCTGCTGTGTCCAATTTATGAAAACAGCTATCAGGTTCAGTCAATAATTTTGACACTCTCCTTTTTCCTCTTGGACTCCATGTCTAGGTTGAAAGTGAACATGCATGGCTGAAAGAGGCCACGCACGATTCCCGTGCAACCATGGCCAAGCTGTTTTTCACAGCTAAGCCCCGAGGTTGCCCATTTTCCAGCAGGAAAGTCTTCCATAAGGGGAGACTTTGTGCAAGAAGTCTTGCGAGAGGGAACAGTAGAGCCCAAATGATTGTACTTAGGTGCCAGATTCAACACTCAAGACCCCGTGCTGGTGGAGCCATGCTCTGAGAGTCCTGACCTGCAGGATGAGCGAAGACAACCAGCCTGGACTACAGCACGGAGTCCAAGATGACCATCCAAAATCTGCTCCACAGAGTGGTGCTGATTTTATTTGCAAATTGCCTCCAGAGTCATGAAAAGGCTAACAGAAATGCACGGCATAGTTTTTTTAATACAAATACACACTATTAGACTTCCACCCTGATTGACCGGCCTCATCAAGCATGATGTTTTGCCACCCGTTCTCCAGGCCAGATTCTTCTTCAGCTATCAGACTTTCCTTTCATCATCCTGTCTGTCTTCTAATCAAAGCAAACCACTCAAACTTTTAAATGAAACTAATTTTCATATTGTCCACACATACATACAGTTAAGAAATTACAGTGACAGTGATAAAAAATGTTAATTTTTCCTTCCAGATGCTTGTAAAACAGCCTTAACATATGTCCGCTGTTTAATTAACAGAGCGGCAGCACGGTGGAGAGAAGCCAAACTAATAATTTAAAGAAGCATTCTCCCTCCCTTGATTTGAATCCCAAAACACATCCATCATGTGCATTTCTGAAACTGGAAAAGATTTAATTTTCTGAACTTTCAGCAAACATCATAAAACAAGTCAAAGAGAAACCTGGAGTCAGGAGCGATCGCCTTTGAAAGAGTTCGGCTTCAGAACTTGTACAAGAAATTCATTTTGTTAAGTAACTAAAAACTCTAGAGCTGTTTTTTTAAAAAAAATTAGCTTTTATTGTCATCTCCTGCTGGGTGGCCAAAAGTTGCCATTTTGCTGCTCAGGTTCTAGTCCTGAGCTGCCTCCTTGCTCAGATTGATGAGGGTGTAATTCCTTCCTACAAACAGAGCCAAGATGAAGCCAGTCATCTCACACACTCCCGGCCCCTTTTCCTGTAATATTTGTGCACTGCAAAATTTCTGGAGTATCTGTCTTTACCCCGCAGGACGTACAGACATGCTGCTACCCTGACTTATGGGGGGGGACTGAGTTTAAATTGCATGTTCAGCACAGGCATTTTAACTAACTCCACTTTTAAAATCCGGTTGTCCACATGTTCCTCAGCCCAAGCTCTGGAGGGGGAGAAATGAGGATGCTGAGGACCTTGGTGCAAGGTGGAAGGTCTTGCTCTTGCAACCTGGAGCAGATGAAGTCAAGAGACACCAGCCCAGCACACAGTTGATATCCCAAGCTCTGCTCTTCTAAGTGCAGCGTTGAGGGCTTGAGCCTGAGATGGAGCCAGGCTCCCCGCTAGCGGTGGGGATAAAGTGCTGGTCTCCGAGCTCACATACGTTCGCAACACTCCTCTTTGTCCCCTCACATAGACAAGGCCATAGGGATGAGGTGAGCTTGAAACTATCACTTGCAAAATTGGCACAGAGATCATGTCTCTGAAGCCAAAGTGAACTTCGCAGCAGGGGACCTGCCCTGCCTCTGAAAGCACATCCAGAGCTTCATCCCCCCACTGCCCTTCGCGTGTCTGGGATGACTCTAGGTTATTTAAAGGTGCAAAAAGCTCTCCTTACTATGTGCGATAGCTGTCAGCAGGCAACAACTTGTATCTAGAAGGGATCAAACACCACATGGAGATTACTCTGAGATCCATGGGGGAGGAGGAGATACTACCACAGCCATTAACCCTTTCTGGGAAAACGGGACACGCAGAAAGTCAGCACCGCCCACCTCTCACAGCCAGAAACGACGCTCTTGACCCGCATCCTCTGCAAAGCTAATGACTCCTCCTGAGGGACCAATATGCCTGGGGAAAGGAGGTTGTGTTTTATCAACCTGACGGAGGAGCCTCTGTTCCCAAAGAGACACACAGTGTAAAAGATAAAGCAGCACCGTGCCGACTGGGGAAATACACCCTTTCCTCTGTGAAAAGGAAGAGATTTGTCAAAGGTGATGCTATATTTTATTACTGTATTAAATGGAAGAGCACATTAACAGACTTCTGTTAAATATTAACTGGGAAGAGGAAAGACGGGGACAGAGCACTTTCGTTCTACATCTTTTATAGGGAATACCCGGTCATAAAGCAACTCAGAAATTAATCTGCTGATAGATTAGAGACTGCGAGTGTTAATTGACCCTTTGATCTCCCAGTTGTTATTTTGGGTCTTGCAGGGAGGGATATTAATGAATCTGAAGGTATTAAATGAATTCCTCACTTGCTGTGGCAGCATTCGGCTCCCAGCAGAGAGCATCCCTTTGGGCTGGCCGTGCTCTGGCTGGTCTTGGGGGGCAAAGACACGGAGGCAGGCATTATAGCACGCACAGACAGGCAGGACGAGAGTACCCGGCTGGAGTTACTGGGCAGTCTTCATGCTCTACATGGCTAAAGGGGGTTGAAAAATCCCCAGCTTGAAATAGCATTTCACAAGCTCTTGGGTGAGCGTAACTGCTAATCCCAGCACAGCTCAAAGAAGTAGATCGTCTTTCTCCTTCCAGAGCCCACCAGGAGGGTGGTACAAACCGGCCCAGTGACATCTCCCCAGGTATCGTGATGTCTCCCCAGATGTCGGTCATCCCTGGTGCCGCCCTGCAGCCTTTGAGGGTGTTACACCGGGTGTTGATTTGCCTTGTTGTTTTCAACATGGAACCTCAGGCTGTTTTTTCCAGAGGTCCTTCTCCAAAACTGCAAAGCCATGGGGCTGTGGGCAAGGTCATCGCCTAGCGGCAAGGACTGAATTTCAGAATCCATGCAAAAGTCTGAGCTGGGCCTGTTCATGTCATGGCCCTACACGTTACTAGTACCATGATCAGGCAGAATTTCTCCAAGGCACTCAGAGAGTGGGAGGACCATCTTGGATGAAGTTTCTTCAACTAAAAGCTGGAGATAAACATTTGGAAAAAAATCGCAGGCAGTGAGTCAGTTAATATAGCAGGGACTTTCTCCAGAAACCTGGCCAGCTCTTTCCATTAAAGAGCTAGTCTTTGGCTAACTCTCCAAAGGAGGCTCAGTGACTGTGTACATTAAAAATGCTATCACCATTATGGTCTGTTCACTAAAGGTACAAGAGCATGACAAATATATGTAATTTGCAAATTGGCTGGTCTTTTGCAATAATTTAGAGACACTAGTTAGAGGCAATAGAAATCTAACAATTACTGATGTTTAAAGTTTGCATTGTTGCTCTGTGAATATTTCATGCATAAATGAACTTCCCCTGGACCAACTGCTGTTTCTGATGAGGCGCTCTGAGGCTTTATTGCCAAATACACAGCAGGGCTCCCCCAATGAGCCACATAACGGATGATGCATCGCCTTCACAGCTTAAATAATGCAGGGTATCTGCATTTTATAGAGTGGTGGTACTCTTTATTTACATATCAAGTGAGTGACCAGACTGAATATGAAGAAATATGTGAAGGAAAAGACAAGGCATTTTTAATATTTCATATGAGCAAGCATCCTGCAGAAACAGCCTAGACAGATGTGAGCTAAACTGCCTGATTTCTGTGTGTGCATGTTTCTTTCCAGCAAAATCTCTGGCAAAAGTTATGAAATATTTGCCTTTTCCCATTCTTGCAAACTTCTTCAGCACTATTGAAAACAAAAGGCATAATCTGCCAATCGGAGATTGTCTTTCCAAATGCCATTTGTTTGGGAAGAGAATCAAGCCCACCCTTAAAATCTCCTCCTGTTCCTTCCTGGGGCTGCTGGGAGATGTAGTCTTGCTCTCTATCACTCCGGAGGGAGCTGCAGAGGATTTCTGCTCGTAGGGAGACCACCCGCAAAGCCTCGTCAGCCTGCTAGGACTGCACGGGGGCCCAGACCCCACAGAGAAAGCATCGTCCAAAATGCAGAACTACTGCAAGAGCTGTTGTTTCCTCCTATGTGAACTAGTCTGGATTGATGGAAAGGGAAAACAATATCTAAAAGCATGAGGTAGTTCTTCCCCGTGAAAAATGGGGCTCGCACATCATTGTCCGTGTGGGACTGGATCTCAGGGTGTGGATCCTCCTTCTGGAGCGGTTTATCCAAGCATTCAGACTTGACGCACTCATAAAATCCTCCTTCCTCATTCATGACGGCACCTCAGATCTCAGCCCGGCATGGCCACGTTCGGGGGGACTGGTCCAAGCCTGGGACTGTTGGCTGTCATTATTGTCCCCCCACAGCACAGAGTTCCAGTCACGGGACAAGACATGTATATTAAATTGTTTAAAGCAACAATTTGCTCCCTCCACAGAGAGAACGGCCCAGCAGAGCGTGGGCACCGATTCTTCACCTGCTTTTTTGCGGGACTGGTGGGGATGTGCCTGCCAGCACCACGCCACAACCTCCCGCTCTGTCCAGCGTGTGTGTGAGAGCGTGCAGCACCTCCCTCGCATTATGCCTCATTCAAAGAAGAACGGATGTCTGCCAGTCCTTTTTTGTACAAACCTATTAAAATTCCAATGCAAATGACCGGATTCATAATCTGAGCTTCATTGAGAAACACAGTTTCCTGCTTTCCCCAGTAATGAAATTATTGGTTGTGCAGATGCTCCATTCCTAAGCTAATTCAATCTCTGACTAGTTTTTTTAAGACTGCATGTGTGAGGGCAGGGGTGTGCGGATGTGCAGGTTTGTGTGTGCGTGCACACAGACAAACACATCTGCACAGCATGTTTCCCAGCACACAGATCTGTAGGCTGTTTAGTTAGATAGCCAATTATAATTATAAATGCAACGGGAATACAAGCAGTATATTCTATAGACACGATTAAAAATAAACTGGGAAGGCTAAAAGCAGCTTAGTCGCCAAAAACTAATACACTGCAGGAGCAAGTTGTGGAAATTCCTGATTATTCTCTTTTGCTCACTCCATCCCTGGGGGATCTTCCTGAACTGTTACTTTAACTGCTCAACTTGCCTTTTCCACCGTGATAGTCAGCAGATGAAGCCCTTCACATTTAAGTGTAATAGTGCCAGAGAGACCAACTGCTCCTCAGAGTTACGACCTATAAATGTCGCTTCTGTGTCAGAATGAGAATGTGCCACTGAAGATGCTGAAGTCTGCAGAGAGTTTGCTTGACAATTCATGCAGGCCATTAAACTTACTCCTCCCCTCGTCCCCCCAGTGTTGTCTACGCTGGGATTTCTTGCTTGCTTTCACAGCTTTCTGAGTAGTTCTTCCAAAGCTGGCAACAACTGAGCAATTTATCCCTGGGACAGAGTGTACGGCACAGCATTTGTTCAAGTTGCTCTTCTTTTCACCTGTCATGGCAAATAAGAGCTCCAGGACAGACTGCCTGTGCTTTCCTGCACCAGCTGTGGGTATCTTTACCCAGAGCAGAAGGGAAATGGAGATGGTCATCGGGTGATGCCAGGATGGGACAAGGAGTCCTGTAAGGTGGGTACAAGTCAGCCCCCATCCCGGTGACTGCCAGACCCAGGGTGTACGGCTCGTCCCCTTTGCACGGAAACCCACACAGCCTTCCCCACTCCCGCTCGTCCTTTACTGGAGGTGGCTTGGAGGGTCCGGAAGGACAAAGAGAACTACTAACACTGCTCCACAGCACACAGATGTTTCTGGCCAACTAAATAAGCATGTGAGAGGCATTTCAGTCTGCCTTGGTCAGGAGGCCACGATTACTTCTCAGCCTGCAGGGTACAGCAAGAGGAATAACAATAGCTGAGCGCAGAGTTTTTTTTCTTGGCTCATAAACTGCTTCTGGCCTTAGCAGAAAGCCCACTTCACCACTGCCATAGGCACATCTCAGAAGAAATGCAGGCATTTACACCACATTAACATCTAGCCCAGGGTCCAGGTTTACTCAGGTACAGCACAGGGATATCTAATATTTATTTGTTTCAGTTATCTTTTACACCCTGACAGCTTGCTCATAAGGAGCGCACGGGAGCCTCGGGAAGCGCTGGTCCCCAAGGCAGGTGCAGATACACCGTGGTGCGCTCGGGCAGTGCGCGAGCGGTGTAGGACATGGACAACACAGTGCCACACACCCGCTGATGTTCCTGCCCCTTTTCTTTCTGAGAAAAGACAGCTGATGTTCTGGAGACCTCGGGAAGGGAAGAAAAGCACCACTCTGGGAGGACTGATGGTATAGAAAACCCCAGGGCTTGATGCCACGTGGCTGACAGCCCCTGCGGGGGTGGCAGGGCAGAAAGGAAAATCCGTGGGCAGCAGAGGGGATGAGGCTGGGGTGAGAGACGAGCCCTTGCTGCGGGGCAGACCCATGCAGGGCTGTGCAGAAGTGGCTGGACCGTATAGACGGTGCAGCTGGAGGAGGGTGACAGACCCTCTGCAGTTGAATAGAGGCAGATCACATGGGCAGCTGCTCTCTGGGAAGGAAAAAGAAGTAGGATGGAGGAGTGCTGTGAGGCTGACAGACAGGGCTAGCTCAGCTCAGGCTGTTATTATGCTTCACATCACTTTGAAATCTGTAGGAACAAGCCTGTGACAGCCCCAGCCTGTGGAAAGTCAGATGCTGCCATCCAAGTGCTTCTCCTCATCTAACCCCCTACTCCTGGCTCCGCCGTCCCGGACTGCTCCGGGACCCCCACAGCCCTTCCCACAGCGCCTCTGCCCCTTCCCAGTCCCCCCAGGCCAGCATCACCCTCGCCCAACTCCATCCCTTCCACAGCGGTCGGGCGGCTGCGGGTCCCACCAGCGCGCGGGGCTGAGGCAGCAGCTGAGTTTGCAGCCACTTGACCGGAGACGCTGCTTGAAGTGGGACCGAGACGGGGAGGGGGAAGAGCTGAGGATCCTTTTGAGACCGCCACCTGGGACTGGCGGCACTTCTACTAATGCACAGTGAACAGCTAAATCATACATTATTGATTTGTCAGACGTATTTGCATATAAATAAGCATGATCATTCATACAAACCTTAATGTTGTTGTTCTCCCTTTAGTGTTGTGATCACAGATGAATGACTCTAGTTAGACACAATTCAGGAAAGCTTGTACCACTGCAGCAAAGTAAGCTGCTGATTTAAAACTACATTTATTGGAGCATGTAAGTGTGACAGCCTATTGGTGAATTTGGGGATAATTAGTCTAAAAGACAAGATAAATGAATCCTGAAAGTGGTATTGTGATGAAGAAATGATCCCTCCATGCTAGTAAAGCTTTGATGCCAGAAATATTGTAAATGATAATTAACTGGGAAACACAGAGGAATTATATTTCAATTGTGTTTTCAAAAAGACTTAGAATTTTACAGACAAATTGATTGGGCTGTCCCCCTCCCCCAGCCCTGTGATTATGAAAGATTGTCTAATTTACAACATGAACTATGAAGCATATGACAAATCGCTGGCTTGCTTCTATGCATCTTGTTTGTACGTTTCTCCCTGGTAGATATCTGCTTATTGTTTTTAAGCAAACCAAGACATGTATTTTTCAATTAGTCTTTCCCTAGGCTTAATCTAGACAGATCTGCAGGCCAGCACAACACACTGACCCATGAAAATTATATCTGCTGTATTAATTCATTAAGCATTGCAGGATCAAGCTGTAAGATCTCACTCCCTGATAACATCAGCAGCGTGAGCCGGGTTAGTCTGCATCCCTCCCCTGAAAAGAAAATATTATAGATTGTGCAATGCAGGGGAAACATTGCTTGCTAACACTTCATTTTAATTGTCCTAAATTAGAGCTGAAGACTTACAGAACTGTGCGTGACAGCCAATGAATACCAAATGAATTCATTAGGATCAACGCTGTTACAATGAATAACTAACGAATCTATAACAACGGCTATATCCTTTATGCTTTGGCTGTCGGCTGCAGCAGGGAACCCTGGAGGGAACTATCCTGACCCTCGGCTCGCTGAGGCCAGCGCGCTTTGCCCCGTGCCTGCCTCTAATTGCAGCTCGAAGTGAAGCTGGGTGTCACCTGGATCGCTCAGGGTTAGGGGAACGGTGCGGGCAGAAGGAAAAGAGCATCAAAGGGGGCAGTGCAGGTGAACTGCAGAAGCAGGGCACAGCCACGAACCACTGAGCTTTGGAAGATGCTGCCTGGACTCCATGGGACCAGAGACAGCTTGAGCCACCTCCTGCCACTCATTCTCATCTGCGGAGGTGTGGGGCCATCCCAGCATCGTTGCCACCAAGTCCTGCCTTCCCGCTGGCATCATCAGGCCTGAGACAGGCTAAAAAGCACCCAATAGCACCCATAACTGGTGCATCAAGCTCAGCACGGGCACTCTGAGCCATCCCAGAGGCTGCAAGCGTCCCATAATGTTTCAGACTGCCAAGGTCTTCTGTCTGTGCTCTGGGGCGGGGACTCCCTGGTGAACGCAGAAAGGTGGTGTTAAAGGAGGGAAAAAGAAGAGAAACAGCTTCATTTGCACAGTTTGCCCCTTGTACTCCTCTGGTGGGAGTCACCATAACTCATACAAGCTTCAATGAGTTGGGACTGCAAAAGAAGGGGGCAAAAGGACCTTTTATGACTATGGAGAGTTTTTATATGGTATTGTCTTCCTCAGCAGAGGATCTTAAATTTTGGGGGTGGATATTCAATGAAAGAAAATACAAAAGACAATGACTCAGCTAAGTTGCTTCTCAAAACACTGCAGATGTGTCAGCTAAGGGAGACTCAGAGCAGGAAGGCGTGAAGACCACCCTGCCAGAGAGCATCTCAGGACTCTGCAGCTGATACCAAACCATGAACCAGGTTTCTACCAACAAGGAGGAGGAAAACACTGTAGCAAAGAATTTCTACTAATTGGATGTTCAAAGAAACACACGGAGAACCAGGGGAACGCTTCATTCAGCACCACTGCATCAATGCTGTTCGTTCCCAAGGGATGCCAAATTCTTCTTCCTCTGATCAAGGCTCCCGTGTTTTTTTGCCCAGCCCCAGTGCTTGTGAAGGAGGAGGAAATATTTCTGAGTTGAGGAAAGATTCCCAAGGAGCCCAGAAATTTGCATAAGGTCTCAAGCTAATGGCATTTGTTTCTTTTAAAAGGGATGCTCTACTGCATGGGGATCCAACATGTGGCGGAACGGTGCCTCAGCTTCACTACCCCTCGTGCTCCTTGCAGCCTTACGGGTGGAAGGGGGAATGAAACCTGGCAGTGGAACTCTTGTTCAGGAGACCATTGCTTCCAGCTTTCTGCCCCACTCCCTAAATAATGGTTACTGTCCTCAACACAATTCTGATGCTAACTTCAACGTACCTTCGCCAGCACTTTCCATGGAGATGTCAGAATTTGCACTGAAGCTGCAATGGGAACCCTGAGGAAGGAGTGCCAGGCAGGAGATGAGGACAGCTGGGAAAACGGAGGGACAAGGGGTAACTTTCCCTGAAATCTGGATTGCAGGAGCAGGGCCCCTGCCCTTGCTGATATGCTTTTGGGAAATGTAGCTCGTCCTGGAAACAGAAAGTTAAAAACCAAGCGGGCGCAGAGAGCCTCTCTGGTGTGCAGCCTCCGCCTGCGTTCAGGCTGTTTGCAAACTCTCTCTATGCTTATCATCATGTAATTGAAATAATGCGTATTGACAGAGACTTGAAAACAACTGCTCAATTTTCCTCAAAATTCAATTAAACTTCGTTTATTCTGGGGATCGATCCAATTAAAAGGGGGGAAATTTCAGATGGTCCGAGCCTTACAATCCATCTTAACACACTGTGTCTATCACCGTGATGTAATAATTCCCCCAATCAATGCTTTAAAAGCATTTAGCAGTCTTGATAATGAACTTTTGTCAAAATACCCTTACAAAGCAATAAATGAGAGCAGATTAATATGTAGTCATAAAGCTATGAATGGTTTAACGCTTTGAAAGGGTTGCTTCATAAATTAGACTTCTTTATTTATTTCTTTATCATAATCTCTCTCTCTGATACTATTGCCCAAGGTTTTGGTAGACAAGCAAAACCTGGGCTCCAGGAGTCAGTTCCTTGTTAGGAGAGAAATGGATGGATATGAACTAAACAGTATCATATCCTGGCCTGTTTTATTGACATTACAGACAATTCCTGTGGCCACCATGGGCAAAAACCGAGTAGCTGTAACTAAACTTGTTGTCACAGCACTGACGTTCAGATCTTGGACAAAGAGATTTCTGTTCAAAGCTCCGGCAAGGCTGATTCCCACCCACTGAAGTGGCCCCGTTAGACCGTCTTAGGACTACCATAAATGTATGAAAGTCCTTTCACAACCACTCTGGATTGAGAAACATGCCCCATTCTGACACAGCAAGGGGTTATGCAACGGTTCTTAATTGTGGCACTTCTTTAGGAAATGCCCAGTTTAAATGTTTGTCTTCCCTGTTACTGATTTAAGATATTAAATCTTTTTTCTAATATCACAGTGGCTTCAGGCTGACCCCAGCAACTCCCGTCCTACTTTATAACATCTGTGGATACCATGCATTTCTATTCACAGCTAGAACTGATTCTTGAATAGTTTTCTACTTCTCACATATAGCCGTGCTTAGAAGAGTTACTCATCTCGCCTAACACACTCTCAATGTGCTTTTCACAACAAGGAGATTTTCTAAAATGTCTGGTGCTCAATAGAAGAGCCAAAACTAGCAAAGATCCAGCTTAGAAATGGGAACCTGAGAGAGTACATTACTGCGCAAGACAGGAGCAGGGAAAACACTTCTGCTCCAAAGGAGGTCATGATCTGCTTGTTCAGAAATGCAGATTTCTATTTTAATATTAATTTTAATTTTAAGTGCTCTGGCTAAAGACCCCGCTGCTGGAGATGGGCAGGTGGTTTCAAATAATCTTTTCTATTCTTTTCAAGTGCCATGAAGAGTTGCTTGCAGTGCCTGTCTGGTGTTGGAGGGTGATGGCTCGCAGGAGACTGGCAGAGAGCAGCTTTGCCCATTCCTCCTCGGGCTCTTTTAGCACATCATTAAGCACTAGGCAAGCTGACAGCTTCTGGAAATGAACCCATGTGTCGCAGACCTTGGGCTTGTCGCAGACCTTGCAGCTGCACTGAGGGTTTCCTTGTCCTGGGGTTCAGTATCCCTCTGGAGCTGCAAGCACTGTGAGCTGCAGGCAGGGAGTCCAGGTCCCCAGGGTCTCCTCCAAATTTTTTGAGCATCCCACGGGTGCGAAGACTTAAATTTGTGTATCTAAGAGCAAGTGATCTGGTTTTCAGGGATGCTGTGGCCATTCTGGTCTCTGTTCCGTGCGTGGGACTTAGCACCTGCTGTGCAAAGGCAATTCTCCACCTCCCCCAAAAAGGGACCCATCTCTGCAGTGGAGCACAGCAGTCCTGAAACAGCTCAGAGCAGCAGCCCGATATTTTTGAAGACACCAAATGGAGGGAGAAAAACCATCACACTGAGCAGGAGCTGCAGGGAGAGTGGAGCCTGCATCCATCCTGGAGCCTGCATCCATCCCTCTGATGCTGTCAGTCAAAGAGGGTTCATACGATTGTCTTAGTCCTTCTGACTCGCTAGTTCCTGCAAACTGGATATACGCCGAATCTATACAATGCTGATTTACAGACATTTTGCCAGGGCTCAATAAATGTAAAGCACACCAGCACCGCATGAAAAATGTTATCTGCGAAAAACCTTTTAGCTCAGCAGAGATGCTGGTAAGTGGCAGCATTCCCTTTTTGCAAACTTTCAGTGGAAACATTTCATTTGCATATGATATTAATTACAGAAGAAACAGGCATGCTCCTCGCCATCTAATCCGCACGGTCTTTTATGTGATGTTTTCCTACAAGGGTAAGGGAGCCGGGATGAATAGTGTAAATGCAGCATGTTCCCCTCCCTCAGTAATCTGCAAAGGAGGTGACCTGCTCAAATTGTTGCTTTCTGAAATGATACGATGCTAATTGCATCCAGCGCCCTGCTTTTTGACTCACTTTAGACAGCAGCTTTTTCTACGGCATCAGAAAAATGTATGTCTTTTCCTCAGCATGACCTAGAGTCACGCAGATACTTTCCAGAGCAGCTCCCGAGTACATGCCCAAAATTAATGTGGGGAAATTATAAAACCAGGCGAGATCATGGGGCAGATACACGGCCTGATGACCTGGATGGATCTGAAAAAAATCCTGCTGTACCCTTGCCATGTACAGGGTTGACAATAATGAGTTGTTTTATATTATTTCTGACCACTCAAACCTATTGCTAGGCCCTTTACAGAGAAAAAACTACAAGATAAACGTCTCCCACGTTTATCGCGCTGGCTAAGGCAGGCACTTTCCCCCCCAGGTTTGTTTTCTCCAGAGCCTGGACATGCCCCGTGTCGTTCCGTCAAGACCTATTTCTCCTTAGGGTTTTTCACCAGGTCACCTTCTGTTTCCATGAGGCCATCACTGAGGGATCCAGCCCAGTTTGGGCTCCGATGGACACTCCAAGGGCTGGGACAGCATCTCAGGGGCCAGAGCTGCCTCGGGGCACACCACCATCCTGCGGGCAGCTCCGTGCCGCTGCACTGAGTTTTCCCCAGGGAAAGATTGGGCCCTTCCTTCCTTCGCATCTAAGAGTTTCTATTTCATGTTTTCATTTCCAGTGGCTTGGTATTTTGGGGGTGGATAAGGGAGGACTAAAGCATGTTTCAGGAGTAATCTATTCCTCAGCATTTGGTCCCTTGTGTCTCTTTTGCTGTTCTTTGAAATAAAGGAATATTCAAGCAAATGAGAAGGGAAAAAAAGTGATTAAACAGTCCTACTAAATCCCAGATAAACATATGTAAAAAAAAAATCCAGGTGGAATCACTACAGGTTAAAACTAAACTTATTTCTTCTGAGTATCACAAAAAAAATACTAAAATACCTCTCCTCCCTGCCCCCCCCCCACCTCAAAAAAAAGATCATTTTGATACTAAAGGTATTGCCGCAGCTTTAAGGGACTCAGATCAAACATCATTTGGGAAATTTCAAAGGGTTGTTTCAACAGTATCACTTTCTACCGTTCCCCACTCCGCATCCCTTCTTTTTATATTTTGGTTCCTGATGAAGTTTCAGCTGCTCCTGAAGTCAGTCCTTGTGTTCTTGGCTATCAAAGAGCATTGCAACATCAACGTCAGAGTTAAACTAAAAAAAAAAAAAAAAAAAAAAAAAAAAACAAAAAAAAAAGCATCCCTTTTCCTTTGGAGATCAGAAAGTCAAATAAAAAGGATGCTGATTTGTGGAATAAAGGGTGGGATTCCCTGCTGAGACGATAGGAATCTTCTGACTTAACTGAGTTAAGATTTGAATACATTTGGCCCAGACAAGGGGAGAAAAAAAATCCATTAGTTTTGAGAAAAGACTCACACAGTTTCAAAAGGAAATATGTTAATATAAATATATTAAAAAAAAAAAAAAACTAAAAAAAGATTTGTATGTGTGTTTCAGAGGCCAGGAGTTTAATACTATCAGCCAGAAGCAAAGAGAGAAATTAAATTACATGACTAGAATGAAGTCTTGTCTCCTACTGCCATGACATGGATGGGGAAACAAGACAGTCTCTAGCAGCCCTGCTGGATCTGGGGTCCTGTGGCTATCAGAAAACCACCCCGGCCACCACAACCTGCCACGGTCATCCCTCTGGCACTGTTTGGCCCCTCCACAGGTTACAACTGACCACTTGTCCTTGCTTTGGCTTGGGGTTTGCTCCCAAGCAGCCCACTGGGCTGGTGCCTGGGTCCTGCTCTGGAGCTGCGCCACACCGAGGGGTCGTGAGCCTCCCCCCCACCCCCACCTCAGTTTCCCCTTCTCTGCAGTGAATCCAAAGTGGTGTTCTTGGCTGTAGGATAGCAGAGACCCTCTGATCCCAGCAGGGAGTTTAGTCCCTCCTAACACATCAGCCTGATGTACACCAGCCTGACACCAGACTGCCTGTCCTTCAGGATCCCCATGGTGGTCAAGCAAGAAGCCCAAGCTGCATTGATGTGGTGCTTCGTAAAGCAAAATTTGCTGATGGTCCAGACACTTGTTCCTCTGGCATATCCCTGGTGAGGACAATGCACTCACTACGGCCGAGGGGAGCTGGCAGGGCTGCTCCCCATCACGGGGTGCTGCAGAGGGACAGGAGACCTCCATGGCCACCAGCCTCTCCTGGCTCCAAAAAAAGGCATTTTCCCACCCTGCAGCCACCTGGGAGAGTGGACGGTTACATACACTGGTTGTGGCTTCCTACTGCTTGAAATGCCCCGAGCTCATGGCCAGCCTGGGAAAGATGCGGCATATGTCCCGTGTCCCTTCTTCCCTGCAGAAAGCTTTCCTGCTCCTCCACGCCTGAGCAATGCTGAGGCATGTGTGAGGACCTACACAAAAATAATCATAAAAGCAGGAGATTGCCCTTCGTAACGAGGCCCCGGGAAAAGCTGGCAGCTGGGGAAAGGTTCAGTCCAGCCATGGAGTGGCTGCAGGCTGTAATGTGGGGTTGTCAAAAGAGCAGCTCAGTATTAAATCCTTTTGATGGTTCTCCTGCTGAGAGAAGAGATGATATCTCATCATTAATGGAGTTGAATTAATATAAATTAGCCGAACAGCTCCTCGCCGCTTCCGTTCAGGCAGAGAAAAGGGGTTTATTGGGGAGGCAAAAGCAACGATCCCTTTCACCTCACATTCACTCCACCATCCATAAAGATGCTGCTGACCTCGCAGTCTTATCTGTCCTCCTCCGCTCCCCTGGCAGGACCGAGGCCATGTAAAATAAAATGATTATGTGACATCCTGGGAACATGGGGACTGTCCACAGCACAGACCTCTGGTGACCTTTACACAAGTGACAGGTGACCTCTCTAAATCAGCCCTGGGGAGACTTGAGATTGCCAGGAGGGCTGGAGGCTCCACGGGCCCTGCGGCAGCAGCATCTCCAGATCGAGGATTGTAACTTATAGGCAGATCAGGCTGGGGAACGGGGGACACCCCTCTGGAGTTACAGGCTGGGTTCTGAGGGCTATTTCGTCTCCTTCTCCACTGCATATCCTCCTTCTCCTTCCACCTGAAGTGTGAGTTTCATCCTTTCACCCCCGTCACACACGGGCTGGGACAGCTCTGAGTCATTCCTGCAGCCCAGCCCAGATTTACACACGGGTTTCCAGCCCGCATGGCCAGCGACGAGCACCAGAGAAACTGCCGTGAGCTGATCGCAAGGGAACTGCCAAACTCCTGAGAACAAAGACGAAAAAAATATCAGCACGGAGTTTTGAAGGCAAGAAGGGTTATTTCTTTAATGAGCAGGTGGCAATTAAAGAGCAAACCTAAACCTTAAAGCGTGTTTCGGCAAGTGCTTGAAGGTGGCGGAGTGTCCGTCTGTGCATTGGGATGAAATGGTTCCCTGTGTCAGAGCATATACCTGATTCATTTTTTAAAGCTATAAAAGGCAGACAGGACAGACAATGTATATTATATTATGCATTTTTAAAAGCTACATTAAAAGAACATCATGAAGGTTGCAGAGCCAAGCACTCAGACAGCAGCTATGTCATGCCCAAGGCTGCCTGCCCAGGTTCGTTTGAATCCCTCCTGCCTATGAATCATGACACAGCCTAACAGTGTGTGTCTGGGTATATTCTCCTTCTCCCCATGCTGGACATGGGATGGATGGCTTGTGCCATCTTACAGAGCATTTTCTAGCCTCTTATTGTCTTATTACTCTAGCCATGGGCTTGTTCAGCCACAGCCTGGCAGCAATATCTCCAGCCCCGGCTGGTGTGCGTGGCAGGTTTGTGCTAACTCCACACCTTCATAGCCAGGAGCACGTGGCTGTTGGGCAAACACCACCAACCACCCTGTGGCCAAAGACCTGGGGCCATGGTCCCCTGGGAGAGGAGCCCTGCCACGCACGCACCCTGCACGGTCTCCAGAAACAGCGATACAAATTCCTGCTGGTACCACAAGCTGATGCAAAGACGCCGGCGTGGTACGAGAAGAGGGAGTGTGCTGTTGCTGTCTGGCTTGAAGAAGGAAAAGAGAGAGAGAGAGAATTCAAATGAACTAATTTCTTGTTCTAAGACCTTTTCGCCCCTTTGCAGCTGCTTCTGATACAAAGGCAGAACCTTATCTCCCGGTTGCACGGATCCAGCGCTACAAACAACTGCCTTGTTGTAATGCGCAGAATGTGTGGCATCTGACGGCAGCCTACACAGAGCCGGGACGTGAGCGGGAGGCACATTCCCTTCCAATTTCTGCCCAGCTTTTTTTTTTTTTTATTTCCCCTCTCTCTTCCTCCTTGAGCCTGCAGCTAGCTGGTTTGCTTTGGGCATCCTCCCCCCGCAGCCTACTGAATCACATCCCCACAGCGCGTTTAGGCAGCAGCACTGGAAGGAACCTCATCTTCCTCTCTGCCGAACCTCCTCTTATCCTGCGCTGCACATGGCAAACAGCCTCTTCCACCTCTGATGGCAGCAGGCATGAGCAGGGGCATGTGGGCAGCAGGACAGGCATCTATTCCCCCATCGCGGGCCTCGCAGTTCAGGCAGTGTTAGGGAAGGGGGAAGATGACAAGGTTATAATCTATCCCAAAAAGCAGATGCTAATCAAAGATGTTTGCATTCGAGCTTTGACTCCGGAGTCCTATGCCAGCAGCTGAGATGTCCAGGCCACTAGTACTATAAGGCGCCTCTAAGGCCCCTGTCATAATATCATCATCTTTACAATTTTTAACATTCAAGTTTTAGTTTGAGGCAGGAAACTGCTAGCTTAAAACAGAGGGGAGCAGCATTGTCAACCCCAGGTGTTCAAAGCAGACAGTCTGAGCCTAGAAGTCTGCACTTCACCTGAAGAGAAGAGAGACAGCTGGTTTTTCTCTTAATTTTTTCAATCCGCATTTGTGACTACTACCTACAATGTCCTACAAAAACTACAGAGAAGTGTAGTTCTTTGAGCAAATGTACTACCTGCATGTAAAAGAAGAGGAAAAAAGAGACCAGTCAAATACAGGAGTATTGCCAAGGTCTTGCGGTTATGTGCAAGGCTTTAGAAGAAACTTTGGAGGAAAAAGTAAGTTAATATTGGAGGTAAATGAGAAGTTCAGAGAAAATCAGCATGATTTTATGCTGCAGTAAGGAGAAGAAATGGGTTAAAATGTGAAAAATCAAAGTCATGCTTTCCAGGATGACTAACAGTGAGAGGTTCACGTTGAACCCAGGAGTTGTCCATGGAGGAGCAAGACCCAGGTTTTCAAGCTGGCCATACAGTGTAACCCATAGACTGACTGAGAGGAATTGCCATTAGTGATAAGCAGGAATGAATGCCATTTCACTAAGCATTTCAAACCTCATCAGTCATTGCTATTCAAGAAGAGCAACTGAAACTGGGACACAAGATGAGAAGTTTACTGGGATGCTGAGGGCCATCAAGAACTTTTCTAGACAAACATGAAGAGGTTGGTTTGCTTAACCAGGGAAAAAAAGAGACTGAGAGGTGATATGATCATCCCAGGATCTATCTGCCCAGGCAGGAAAAGAATTAGTTAAGTTGAAGGGGAAACCTGGCAAAGATCAACTGCATAGAAACCGGACATTAATACACTTAGGTGTGAAATGTAGAGTTGGCTTCTAGCCATCGGAGCAGGAATACTTTTGAGGACCCTTCAAACATAAATAGTGGAAGAGAGAAAACAAGCTGCTTGCACTTAGTTTGAAGCCAAAGATCCGACAATACTGGTACTCAGGCCTCTGTGGGACCAACAGTGCTGCAGGTCACAGCATTGGCTAGAAAATTGGCTCCAGGAATGCAACGGGGTTCAAGGCCTCCACACCTGCTGAAGTGGGAAGCGCTCACCAGCAGGCATCTGAGTAGATCCTCCCAAGGATCCTGGTGTTCCCTGGCACAAGAGGTCTTCAGGGAATTAAACTAGAGGTGGTCTCCACTATGTCCGTGCAAATACTTTTCAAGCTCCCATAATTTACAAGCTGGTGATGCTAAGGCAGAAGGTGAGAGCCACTCCTCTCTTCTAAGGAAAGGGAGCATTTTCTTGAGTTCATGTATTCCAGGTAGTTTGATAAAATTGTCATTTTCCCTGCCAGAATCATGCAGCTACCACAAATACCTTTTGTGCCACACAGAATTCTTTCTAAATGCCCCAGACCTGGAGAGTGGGGAGAGACAGAGAGAGGGAGAAGGAGACAATCATAGCTCCGACCCACTCCTCCGCATTGCAGAAGCAGGAATTTGCTCTCCAACTGGAATGTGGCTGCTTAATAGGGCCACAGAAGTGAAGAGGCTGCATCTGTAATGTTTCTGTCAAAGCAAATGAGGTCATTAACAGACGAGTTCAGTGATGGAATTGTCTCTCGTAGTATTTATTATATGGTCCTTTTCCTGACACCTCCCACTGAGAGAATATTAAATATTTAATGCACACCAAGGCTCTGCTCATTTTTCATTCCTACTTCAGCATTTCAAGTCGGCTCCAATCTGCTGCTAGCTACAAAGTCGACTGGACAATGGACCATAATGAATTAACTCTTTGGAAGCCACTGTAGCATTTACAGGACTGCCAAAAGACTGGGTGCTTTATCATCTCTGACTCACGTGTGTGCTCTACAATTCAATCCTCAATTCATTAAAACAAAGTAGGGGGAGGAGAGCGAGGGTGGAGAATTTGGGAAATAGGTTTCAGGAACCATAAATAAATAAATAATGAAGGGGGAGATGGAAACGTTAGCCTGTCAAGGTGACAGGGGTTTATTTACTCACTATTTCTAGAGCTGCTGTCTCCAAAAATGAAGGTTGCTCCTGTGCAACATAACAATCTTCAAAGTCCTGAGCATCACATCCAGAATGAACCACTGATCCTGGGGTAAAGTGGAAGCAAGAACTTTGAGAAATAGCTTACAGCCCTGGTCATTATAGGTCTAAAACAGACTGCCAAGAAAAACAGAGCAAGATGTTCCCCATGGCGTGGTACTTGCTGCCCATCTGGTCAAGCAATGACAAAGTTCATCCTGCCCGGTAGCGGAGCTTTCCCAGGATGTCTACACAGTTTAAATGTCAACCTGAATGTCTAGGATTCCAACTGTGTCTTTGAAAATCCCTGTCAAAACGTTTAATTATGTAGTGCTTCAAGAGGAGAAGGCCTGTCTACCTAGGACATGCTCCTCTGTGAGGCTTTCACTGGGTATTTATGTTGGTTACAATACCTAGAACTCCTTCTTACCACCCTTTTGCCCAAAAAGGGAGAGTCTATGTACAAAACTATATGGATGTGATGTCTACAGGTTGCTGAAGATATCGTTAGTGTGTGGAAGGGACCATCAAGGTGGCATCTGTCAGGGCTTCAGCTGTCCCATCTCCATCGTCTGCCAGCAGAAGGCATTTACAAGCAATATTTTCCCAGGGCAATTAATCCCTTTATGTACTGCTCCTCTTCTGTCTTCCTACAGCATCAGCAGATCCGCAGAAAGTATCATGCCTGTGGTCCCAGGACCACACCGGTCAGAGAAAGGCACAAAAATACAGTCAGACTGTTTTCACCTACAAGGCAGAAATTTCAAGGAAATCTAACCATCATACACGTTTACTTGAAAAAAGATCCACTGGCAAATTACTCCTGCTTTTAGACTTACAAGCACCCATTTCCTTATCTGGTTAACACTATCTGTCACTTTTACTGAGATACCAGGAAATCTGATTCCCACTCATGGTGCGAAAGCAACCTGTATGCGCTTGACCTTTTTAATGTTTTGTAATTTGATTGGGTGGCTATTCCCATATTTCCTTGTCACCAGCCCTAGTAATCTGAGAGGCAGAAGTGGAAAAGACAGCCAGTAAAAATACAAGCAAACACAAGTGGGAATTAGTTGAGGCCGTGGGATGCCAAAATTACTCAAAGCTACATCCGCGCTGAGAGCACGGCCAAAGCACAGCTCAGCTCAATTGCGTGGCCAGGGCTGGCCACAGCAATCTCACAGTGTCGCCCCACACTCTTAATTCCAGGCTCAGATCCTGGGTTCGGATTGGAGCTCTTTGCTGATGAGCTTTTAGAAGTGTGATTTTTAATTCTTCTTTTCCTGTTGCTTTGCCAGAAAGCCACAGTATGAACGCGGTTATATCAGTATAACCCTGTATATCCCTTACACTAGGGATTAATCTCGTAGGAAAGGCTACATTGCATATTGGCACCAGAACGTTAATACAACAAACTGCAAATTACAGAGTTACCTTAGGTTTGTTATCTGACAAACCTGGACAGGAACAGGTAAGTCGGTAAAACCCCTTCTAGGCTGCTCTTGTTCTGCATCCGCTGAGGCAGCTGTGCGGATGCAAGCTTGCACAAGGGCAAAGTCCTCCCACAGAGACATTGCACTTCTCCAGGTAGTTTCCCCATCTATTGAATGGGAACAGTGATGAGGGGAAAGTGTAAGTTGGTACTTGAAGTCACAAATGACAGGTTCCTAGGAGAGCAAAGTAAATTTAGAAAGTTTATTTCTAAACTTTCTTCAAAATGCCTTCTACCGTCAGCCCCTCAAAACTCAAATTCCCTGTGTGGCTTTATGCTGAATAAACCACAGTTCTCCACAATTAAAATTCTTTTAATTCCTGCACCAGGAATCCCAATGAAATGCCACACATTTTCTCATAAGCCCTTGTGGCACACAGGCGTTTCAGTTCTTACGGACACAGGCGCTCGGGTCCGGGTGGGAGTTCAGCAGCGTGTCCCGCTGCCCCTGGCCAAGGAAACGACACAACCAGTCGTTCGGTTTGTGCAGAGTGATCCCAGAAGCAGAAGCCCCATTTGTTTTTGCTTCTTTTCAACAAACCTATCCCTATAGATCGATTCCAGCCCGGCACAGAGTGCTGGTACAATATGCCCACAGTGGCTGCAGCAGTTGGCGTTTTCAAATATTCATCCTTTCAAAGAATGGTTGTTTCTCCCCCGGCCCCGTGGCAGACAGCTTTGCTCTTTCCTGTACTCAAATTGCCTGCCATAGATACTCAGTTTTTGACTTAAAACATCTCTTTTTCACTCCAGTGACTGGATAGAGAGAGACAACAACACAGAACCTCCCCAAATTAGTGTACATTATGGCAGCCGGTCAGTTTATTTATTTATGTGGATTTGGTCATTTGTTTCTCCAGTCATTAATAAAGTGTAGTGGATTTGAATGTGCTCAACTGAGAATGACTCCCAAAAGAAGCCTTCTGCTCATGGAGTGGCTGCTTGCTTCCAGTGCCTTTCACTCACTGCTTGGAGTGAAAAATAACTATTCTTCTTTTCTTCATTTCACCCCAAAATAGCCTATCGATAGGAGATCAAACACAGGCACCAAACTTAGGAAGAGCAGAAGGATGTTAAGGTAAAACCATTCTTTTACCACTAGGCATTGCCATTCAAAACCAGGGACAAAATGCAGTGTGAAGGTCAGCATCGATCCTCATCTGGGAAATAGGAAGATTTGAGCCTTTTCCAATACAACGGAGCAAAACTTCAATTGTTTGGGACACAGGATCATGCTAGAGAAGTAGCCAGCACAATGAGTAGACCAAACAGCTTAGGCTGTAAGTGCTTAGTTCTGTTTTTATAAAGCACCTAGCAAAACAGGGCCTCCAACCAAGGGCTTAATGATCCTGAAACACATTATTTTAATAATTGCTGTATAATTGAGTCAGTATTCCATAAGGCATATATCCAGAGACACTTCTGCCCAGCAGAGCATTGCATGCAAACATTTCAGTTGAGCCCTCTCTTATAACCCTCACATTCCAGTTTTGGAGACCTTGATCACTCTTCAATCCCATTTTAGGATCTTAACATCCAAATGACCTTTCCAGGGCTTACAGATACCCTGGAACCCATCTTGCGATGCCGAATCCTTTCTCTGTTCTCTGCCAATAATCAGCTGTTTCAGGGACACACAACTTCCCAAGCTATTTTGAAGCTATCTTTGCTGTCTCTGGAAGTATTGCTTGTATCCCAAGGAATTCCAGCTTAAAGGATTCTTGGAAACAGTAAGAGATATGCTGACTTTGGTCCCAAAACTTTACGTGCTTGCTGTGTCTCTGTGCTATTTTATTTTCCTGATGTCAAAGGTTAGGTTCACTGTTTCATTGTACAAGCATACTTTTTTTTGAAAAAACAACACAAAACTGTTGTATCATCTGTCCACATTTTGTGTTCAAGTTCTGATTTGGAATAGTTTAAAATTCAAGGGATATTTAACAGGCAGATGAGCCAGGAGAAGGAGTAAAGACATGACAGTAGTAACAGTCAACTAACACCAAGATCAGAGTGACATTTGGGCTTTAAATAAAGCACATTTCCCAGGACCAGACAGATAAATGGTTTGGGAATATCTATCGGGTGTGTTATTATAGTGATATTTCACTTTATGGGATAATGTGCTCAAGAACTGGGATGGAAGGACTAATGTCTGGAGATGGGTGTATCCTGTGCTACAAAAAACAACATACTAAGACTAGTCTGCACTTATTGTGATTAAGCTTGGATGTAGACAAGGTCCATTTTTGTGACCATGCACATAATTATTATAAGGAAAAGCCCCGCCATGGACTGAGACCCTGGCAATTCGGCACACACAGACAGGACGGTGACCAGTCATCTGATGGTGATAATGTTAGACTGTGAGAGCAAAAAGCAGCTGAACACCCAAATCCCACTGATAATCAAAGGGTGCTGGGCAGCTTCATGGATGGCTCCTGACCTGTCTCTAACTCAGTCCTGCCAATGACCCTGTTCTTGTTCAAATCAGCAGCACATCTTTTGTCCTCTCTTTCCCCAACTCCTTTTTTGCCTTTTCTTTCCTCTCTGGCTCTTGAGCACTGATGCAAGAATTTCAAGCAACATCAACCCTGATGTAACTCCATTTGATTTACTGGCAGCTGGAGGCTATTCTTTGCCTGCCGTCATGCTGAATGGCAGATGCTATGAACGTCCTGTTCTTGCCCCAACAAATCTCAAGTTAAAACAAAGGTAGTAGAGACCTTTAGACACGAGAGCAAGTCACGAGGGAGGAAGAATCTGGAAAGTTCCCCTTGAATTTAAACAGTAGAGGTACCAGGCACATTTGCTATGATCTGGATTACAGTAGGTAACAGCACTTTGGAGCTGAGGAAACTCTGCCACGTCAGGATGGTGAGAGTAACGCCAGCTGCTAGTGTAGGGGGACAGATTCCTTGGGCATCCAGTTAGGTCATGTGCCACCAATGGAGTACTCTAGCAGGGCCATGGCAGTTGGATCGTGGCAGTTATAAGCAGGTAGATCTGCCAAAGGTCCAGGGGCTGCAGAGAGAGCCACAGCTGCAGAGCTATGCAGAAGTATGGGTTCTCCATTCACCAGCAATTCCCTCAAAATGAGGGTGAAGAAAGAGTCTAGAGGCCAAAAGGAGGCTATCTTGCTTGGTAACGTCAAAATTTTGTTTCTGAAAAGCCAACATCAGTCTGTTCTGGACCAGGCAAAGTATTTCAGTTCAGTTCAGAGCACTTTAATTAAAGTGAAAGGATGTTTTGAAATCGCCAATTAATTTGAGCTGAAAAGTCTGTTCATTTTGCAATGACTGAAAAGAAACACTGAATGCTTAACATTATTTTTCTCATCCAAACAGTTTACCCAAAATGGAAGTTTGGTCATCAAAAGTTCCTGAAACTTGGAATAACCTTTGACCCAAATACAGAAGTTTGCACTTAAAAGTGAAAAGGAACATCTTTAAGTAAAGACAAGAAGGTTCCCACTCAGAATACCATGGCTTATCTGCTGTTGCTCCTTGAAATTTACTTTCACAGGCACCCTTATTCGTGAGCACCCCTTCTCAGTTCAGTGCTCATATTCCAGCATGTTTTGGCAGGATCAATGCTGAAGTACTATGGATTTGTTACTAAAAATTGTTCCTGCTTTTTTCTATGTAATCCTCCAAAACAGTGTGCAGGACTTTCATTTTCTTGAATGTCCACGCCAGAGATATTTAACAAACAGGGAATGTGATGCTGAGAGTTTTGGTCCTCTTTGAGGAATCTCAGTATTATCTCTGCTGAAGCAGTTGCAGTTGGAAGTTGGCTGCTCTTTCTATTTAATTTGGACAACACCAGAACAGCTGGTGTAAATGGTCATAGCTCCACTCCAAATGTCAGCTGGTGTTATGCTGGCTGAGGATCTGCTGCTACATCTGTTCTCCGGTTTCTCAGCATCTTAAAGCATTGCATGGAAAGGTAGCAAAGTGCAGGACTTATCACATATGTGATAGAGCATTATAAAGCGATTTGTGGCTGCTGAGCCGTCCTTCCATTGACTTCAGGGCTGTGGCTCAAACCTTTGATCAGCTGTATCACTTCTCAGCGAAGTGGGACTGGTGCGTAGGTGGGGAAGGTGGCAGCTCCTGTGCTCTCAGCCCCACAGGTCCACTTTGACCTTGTCTGAGTCAGGCCATGGCTGTAAAAGAGTGATAAGACTATTTACTGCAAGATGCTTAAATACGGAAAGTGTCAAGGATCATCCTGGTTAATGACTAGATGATGTCAGAGAGGAAGGAGTTGCACATAATAAAACAGATTTTTTTGTGTGGGTTCACTTAGGTTACAAGCTGCCACCTTGCAACTCACCCAGAGCCTTTTTGTGATTTTATGTGAATGAAAGAGTATGCTGAGCTGCTGTGTTTTATAGAGCAGGTGCTCGGCCATTGCTTTGGTGGAACAGAGAAAACATATTAGGACATCACACAAGTGGAAGGAGGCTGCCCAGGGGAATGTGGACACCTAACTCTCTTTGGTTCCCTCTAGAGTCAGATGGAAAGAGAGCATCTTCCAGTGGCCAAGAGATGAACCTTTGGGAAAGCAGGCAACCAGCTCAGCCTGGCTCAGCAAATGGAGGGTGGATGTGAGACGGGTCAAACAGCATTTACGAAAATCCACTGTGGTCCAGATGCAAAGCAAGCGGGTCATTACTGCTGGGAGCCCAGCCTGGCTCCGGCTACAACACAGCTCAGTTGGGCGCTTTTGCTGGAAGTTTTGCAGACTCGCCCTCTCCAGCTCTGGCGAGATGTGATGTTTGTGTTGACCTTGGCTTGGTTTCCCTGCTGCTCGTGCTGTCATTTGCACCTGCGCCAAGTGGAGGGAGAACACCAGTGTGACAGGGGGGCAGCGCTTTCCACCCTCTCCAGTGAGGGTGCACAAAGTGTTTTATAATTTCACCCACCCAAACCCAAAGCGGGACTGAAGAGGAGGGAGAAGCAGGGCTCCCTCTATCACGCGGGCACGTAATATGGAGCGTGAGACCATTATCAGGCAGAGCAGAGTGGGGTCCAACTGGTCCTTTTTCTACCATCCCCTCAAAGGCATCCTGGTAACCTGCCGTCCTCCCTGAAGTTACACTTTCTAACAAAGCAGGCAGTGACCAGCTGGAGAACAGGATTCCACAGTATCGGCTGTGCTGGGGACCTGACCCAGGGCTTCTCCAGATTTGGACATATCCTGTCCAAAGCTCAGTATTAAGAGCACAGACATTGTTGCTGCTCTTAGCATAAGCACAGAGGGAAGCATTATGAGCTGGCAGGGCCCTGGCACTTTGTTCTGGGCAGGCAAATCATCCTTATTTTATTTTTTAGTGTAGTCCTTTATTTTGCCCTAATGTTCTCCAATTCATGTATTTTATGGTTCATTTTTATTTGCCTTTGTTTCTAATTGTGGTTTATGGCTTTTGGGGGCTGGGTTGCAGTTTTGGAGTGGGGTTTTTCTTCTTCTTTCCCAACAGTTTTAGCTGTCATTTCTATGGCCACAATATCTTGGGGACTCTGGAAACCAGTCTTCAGAAAAGACCAGGATCTGCTTCTGTCCAGGAGCGGATCCAAGGGGATCAGCCTCCTGCAGGACCTGCTTCCAAAAAGTGTGATGTAGTGGAAAAGGACCTGATGGTCATCGAACTGCTGGAGAGGCCACAAACCCACCTCCCCTGGAGAAGTGTTCTCATCTGATGATGATGATAAGGGCCTCGCTTCTCCTCAGTGCTGACACAGCACCTAACATGCAGCCTTCCTGCAGGACTGGGCTTTTGATCCTTTCAGTAATACACAGGAAAAGTGCCATTTTTCACCATAGGTTAAATGTGTCAATGCTGTTAACCTGGCCAATTGCAGTCTGCAGTAATTGTATTCTGCTAAATGAGAGGCCTCTGAAAGCAAACTTGGAGTCCTTTTTGCATCCTACCTTGAACAATTATGTGCATTCCCATGTGCATAAACCAGTGAGTACCAGTGGACCTGCACCACCGTGCAGGGTAGGGATGAGAAGAGAGATTCTTAAGTGTTTACAGATTCTGTGCAAAAATAATATTTTCAAGTGTAACCTCTTCAGCTCAGCCCTTTCCTTAGTGTTTGCATGGTGTTTGGTACCTAGAGAATTGTATCAAAGAGCACCAAGGTGGTTTGTGCCAGCTGATGTCCATGGGGGTGATTAGACTACATATAAGGAAGAAATTTTTTACAATAAGTGGGGCGAAGCACTGGCCCAGGTTGCCCCGAGAGGTGGTAGATGCCCCATGCCTGGAAACACTCCAGGCCAGGTTGGACGGGACTCTGAGCAACCTGATCTAGTTGCAGATGTCCCTGCCTATGGCAGGGGTTGGACTAGATGGCCTTTAGAGGTCCTTTCCAACCCAAACTGTTCTATGATAGTTGTGCATCTGCATCCCAGTGTGCCAGGAGGCAGGGGAAACTCTGATAGGAATAAGTTTTGCCATTGAGAGACTTTGCTTCCTCTGGATTTTGCTGACTGGGATCTCCAGCTAAGGTTTTCTTCAAGTCTGAGGAATTTCTAAAAGCTGTTATAAATGCCTCAGATGCAAGAGCTCACGTGAGCAGATTTCCCCCACTGCAGTATCGCTCCCTCTCCCCAGCAGAACTGCTTGTCTTTACAAAACTTGTCAGAGGGCATGTGAGAGCAGCACTTTGTCAAAGCTTGCTGGAAACCAGCTAAACCCTCCAAATATATCGGAAGGGAGAAACACCCAGAGCGTGAGCCCATTAAGAGTAAGGCTTATAGGAAGAAGCTGTATCTTTTATAAGTTCAACTGATATTATTGGAGAAAACTTCCAGGAGCACAACTGCTTCTTTTGTGCATGAAGCAGAAAATGTGAGGCTTTGGGCTATGAAATCAAACCTTATCTTTAAGGCAGCACTGGCCCCCTGAGCACCCTGCTGCTCTCAAAACTGGCTGCGTGATGTTGTTTCCTCATTTGCCTCCGGGGATCCCTGTAACTAAGGGAACCATTTTGTTTTGCAGATTGAGAAGGGAATCAAATAGTTGAACCCTTAGTAAACATACAAACACAACTGGTTGTCTTTGATGATTTGTTAGTTTGGACCTGAGCCACGAGACCTGGGGATTGCAGTCCAAGTTCCTAGAGCTCCAACGTCTGACACGCAGAGCAGCAGATCAAAGTCAGGATGAGTGAAGCTCGTTATCAGTTGGAGAGTCAGCCAGAGGGGTTTCCAGGTGGAATCTTCTTAAAATATCTCCTGCCCATTTCGAATCTGGCAATCTTGGCTGAACCTGAATCACCTACTTAATAAAAATTCCATGTTCAGTCCGTAGAAATGCTTCCAGCACAATTAGATCAATTTCCTCTAAGTAGCAATAAATGTGTTTTCCTTTAAAAGGCCAACACGAGCACATTATCACAGCCTATAATCCCCATTCTCTCTATTAGCTCAAAGTACATCCTAAAGGCCAAGGGTCGCAGCTAAAGACTAATCAGTCTCATTAGCCTGTCTAATTTATCTTAACTAGGGGGACACAAACACACTAAGACTGTTAGGGAGACTTTTTGATCAGGATATGGGAGTCATTCATCAGGGTCCCGCAGCTTCCAGAGACAGGAAGGGAAGAAACAACCCAGGGACAAACCCATTCTCCGAGGATGCTCTGCACCAAGATGCACCCACACAGGCAGGAACCCTCCCGGAGCCTCCTGCTGTCCTACCAGGCAACATCCCAGCAGGCTGGGGGGGAAGATATAGAAAAGCATCTCCTTCTTGTCCTCACCCTCACGCCGCCCAGAAGCTCAGTGTCTTCCTCGCTCGGGCTCCTCTTCAGCACTGCAGGCGCTCACTGGACCTGGGAAGGGTTTGAGTCCGACTGGTTAAAATTTAACCCTTCCCCAGCTGCGTTCTCCCGAGGGCCCGGTCAGCCACCGCAGTCACTTGGGGACGTAAGCTCCCACATGCATCACTCTCCTGTCAGCTCCCAGCACTCGGCACCTTCCCGGCGGCATCGCCATGCTGCTTTTATGGCTGGGCAGGGGACAGCCAACCCCTCCCTCCTCCCCTGCCAGGTGGATGGGGAAAGGGGATAAGGGACACAGTGCTCAAATCCAGCTGAAAGCAGCTCAAAAAAAAGAAGAATAAAGCAAAAATTGACTCCTGTGGAAGTAGTTTTGTCTGTGGCTATTCAGATAGGATAACCAGGTGTTTTACGTGCTACCAAGAGAGCCCTGCTCCTGAAGCTCACTCTTCGCTGTTGGTGGGCAATACAAATTCCCATGCAAACATTGCCCATAATTATTGTCCGGGTGACGGGTGTTAGTAGCCCAAGGCAACAAAGCAAACCCTGAGACTCGTTTCCAGCCCCAAGGCTCTAACTCATGTTTCCATCCTGAATGCTCCTGGCTGGGAGGAATTTCAGAATTTGTGCTGCCAGCACATCTTTGTTGGATATTAAAAGTCAAGGAGGTTTTCTGCTAAGAAAAGAAGAAAATGTAGATCATTTAAGGAGTTTCTATAGGAGGAGGCTGGCCGAGCTCTAAATCAAAGTCACCTCTTGAGACTCTCCTGAGAGAAAAGAAAAGGTTATCCCTCAGATCCCTGTTTCTGTCTTAGAAATATGTGGCTCCGGAACAGTTGCATTTCCGGTGACAGTCAGCCACAGAAAGGACAACACTGCTATTACAGACCCTTTCCTTCACGCACAACCCTTCTTTCTGCATCATGCGTGTGTCCTCGTCCTGCCCTCCATGACGGCGCGATGTCAGAGCGCCTCGGGATGCAGCCATGCAAGCTGAGCTGAGCTGTTTAATCTCGACCGAAATCCAGGTGCCGTGCAAACCTTTCACCGCCCAGCCAAGGGGCTGCCGCCAAGGACAACGGTCACAGCAGAAACGCTCCTTGGGCACCCATCTTCCTCCCTCCCCATCAGTCCTCTGCTGTGCAGAGGTCACCAGCGCTGAGGCTGAAGCAGCGGAGTTCAGGAGGCTGCCAAAGGACTTGTGGCCTGGGATTTCACCCGGGGGAGGGAAGTTGGAGGTGTATAGTATCATATAAACAGGTTAAACGTCAAAGGTGCAACAGCTCTGACAAGAGGATTTATAAAGTGTCACAGCAGTTTGTGTCACCCTCTCCCCTTTTTTGTCATCCACTTTCTCACTTCCAGGATACTTGAAAGGGAAGTATTTAGGGGAAAATTAGCTTTGCTGTGCCTTTCACTGCCAGAAGCATGTGTGCATTTATGCCGTGTTGCCCACTCAGACTAATCTGGGCAGAAGAGAGGGGAAGAGAGGGGAAGGGTGAAGAGGTGGTGAAGATCCTCCGTATAACTCAAATGCTGGAGCATTTGCTATTTCTTTAGTCATGTTGGTGAATTGTCACAGGTAGGACAAAAATGCAGTCAGGGCCATGTGCCTCAGCCTCCACGGGTAATCGCCCCCGCTGCAAGCACAGGTACAAGAGTTCCTCAGTCAAATAACCAGCTGAACAACCTGTTCCAGATTTATTTTCAGAGAAGCTGTGGCCATCATAGTTTCTGTGCACAGAAGTCAAGTAGATACCTTTTGTACAGGAGATCTTGAGAATGCCAGTCTGTCCAGCTTTTGAAATGTTTTAAATCACAGTTGCATTAAAGCTCCTGACATTGACTTTTTCAAGTGGGCTTAAACAACCCATAGCAATTGGCACATGTCCTCTCCACTGGGGGAAAGCCAGCTCACTGATCTCAGGTACTTGTGTAGCTACGTACAACTTTGGAGGTGGTAAGAAACATTCCTGTCCATCCCAGTTCATCAAAGCAATCAAGCACACGCTTAGTTTTAATTACAAACTTACACCTTGTTAAAGCTAAGCACAACTAAATAGTGAGATTTGAGTGGCTGATTAAATCTGTACTTCAAATGTGTTACGGGCATTGTGTCTGCTTTTTCTTTCCTTTTTTGTTTTACTTAAGACTGTTGTACCCGTAAGTTTTTGACAAGAAAGATTTATTTTAGTCTTACTCATGTGGCCAAGCTCCTTTGGGCAGGATGGAGTTCACCTAACATAGCTTCTCCTGGCTGGGCACTTTGTCCAAGTTGGTAGCCCGAATTTCTTCTGTAATCAGGAGAGAAGGTGCACGCCTCTGAAGGAGGATTCACCCTTTCTGTCTGGGACAAGCATCTCAGGGCGGATGAATCAGTTTGTGGAGATCCTTGCCTTTTTCCCAGGACAGTCAAGGAAGTCTAGACTGTAAGCTTGGATTAGTCACTTAACTTCTAGGCAGCCGTAGTGAAGCAAAAGCATTGCACCCTAGACAGTTTCCAGGCTATAGGGTTAGGTTAGGTCTCACTCTCGGAGCCACACAAGCCTTGCTGGGCAGTGAGCTATTAGTGAGTTATTTCCCGAGAGCGAGGGTGGGAAATGCCCACTCTTGTTCCCAAGCTCTGCTCCAGCTGTCTCCCATATCATTAAAGAAGACACAGGTATTGAGTTAGAAGGGAAGTATACGGTCAGGTCCTTGTTTTCCCCACATGCAGAAACTTGCAGGGCCAGACTCCCAGCTGAAGGTCTTGCCCCCCAGCTCTCAAGCGCATTTTATTCCAGCGTTAATCAGCATTCGTAATGTCCTGGCAATAAGGAGGAAGGCGAGAAGTGGAGGAGATGGAGGGGAGGGAGGGAAATGCATTTGTTGAGATGATGGAGTGATTCCTTCAAATGAAAAATTAATACCGATTAAAACAACGCTTGAGACTGTCCGTTTAAATTTTAAAAGTGTATTATCCCAGCCAAAGGGGTCCAGTGCTCAGCACCTCTTCCTACTGATTACCATCTAGCTTTCCATTTTCATATAACCTTGAAATACAATAATGTCAATGTATGCACAAGGATTCTCTTTTTCTGATGGGTCGAGTGATGTAAATGGATCTTTTTCTTTTTTCTTTTTGCCTAGTAGAGATCATCCTTTGCCTAGAATCTATGTCTAAGTCCCCACACCCTCTTTTAGAGGAATGAGAGGAGGCTCTGTGTCCACCCAGTATGCTTTGTGTTTCTGGTGGTCAGAGGTAAGTCTACCGAGTGCAGGAAAACAAAAAAGAGATTCCTCTTTCTTTCATTCTTTCATTTCATATCTGACTTGGTAGTTGGGAATGCGCAACGCTCTCAACTCCTTCACTGAATGAAGACATTTTATAGCACTTAATTCCCACAGCAGCAATTGACGGCTTTATTCTGCCTCCTCCTCCTACTCCTCACGGCACCCATGCTGTTCTTCCTACCGTGGCACCGCAGCATTTCCTTTGCTGGAGATCACACGGGCTAGATATTTTGCAATGCAGATAAGCCCTCTCTGCATCATTTCCAGGGGAGAGAAACAGAATAGAAGATCCCCTTCTGGAAATCAGCTGCTTCTTTCTTACACACTGCCTTCCACTTCACAAAAACATTGCACACCGTATCCTTCCATTCCAGATCTTATATCCAACAAGCTTTTGCTGACTACATAACCTTCACTAACCTGAAATTCCTGAGTAGTCCCAGGAGCTCAATGCATCTTGGAATAAAATTTTTGTAATGTCATTTAAGGGTATTCCTAATCCAGAATTATTGAGGAGGCCTGGGTCGTGGGAATTGAGTTTGACACTTGACAAATACTTGGCTTTGTGCAAATGGACAGGCCACTGAAATAACTGCCTTTGGATGTCACATGAAGAGAAATTAATTCTTTATTAACTTCCGCAATGATAATCTAATAAACTCGTTTGGTCTACTAGTTTCAGCACTTAAAGCGCTCAGTCGATTGGATGCAAATAGATTTTTTCTTCCCCTCTGGAACGGTGCCTCAGTGGTGTGCAAAGGGACACCAGTGTGAAAAGCCAGGCCTGGCATGTCAGGTTATGGTGCTACTGCTTAGCGTGAGAGAGACAGGCGCAGCAGAAAGGCAAATAGCAGGGGCCAGAAAAATACTCCTTTAGGAACAAAAAGGGATTTTTATTAAAAATTCATATTTTAAATGAATTTGCTGTGACTTGAATTCAGATTCTTTTTCTTCTTAATCAGGTATTTTAAAATAATATACAAGGAACCAATATATTAACTCTTTCCTTTTAGTGTTATAGCACAAGACGTAAGCCCCAGCCTTTAGGACTCTTTGCTGGATGCTGTACAAACACTAAGAAAGCTAGAGCTCCTAAAATTTTAGATGTCCTAAAATTTTAGTGGCAAATGCTATAAATAAAAATGGAACTATGTGGACCAAGCAAGCCTCTAATTCTAGAAGCCAAGTGTGTTCAACGAGAAAATAAGGTTGTAATATGTGACCTAAGTGTCAAATCAACCCAGCCATTGCCACTCAGAGGTTGAATTTCAAATGTCAAGCCACAAGCTGCTGTAGGCTGACCAGGAACCATGTGCAAAATAAACAATCAAAAACTCTCTACAACACAGAGTGAAACATGACCTCACTCTGCTCTTTTCAGAGGATGGACCTTCCCATCAAGAGCAGAGGGATGCTGGCTGATCAGTCCAAGGCACTTTCTGTGTTGTAGTTCTATATGCCTGATTCTGTTGACAAAGAAGAACCTTCAGAGTGTTCAAGACTACTGCATCACGCATGGATAAGCTCATGCAGCTGTGATTTTTTTCGTATCGGCGCAAACTAGAACCACCAATAAAACTGACTTTGATCAGAATATGTACACTGGGTCACCGCTGCCTGCCCTACACCCACCCAGCAGGACAGCCCAATGGAGCTGGCTTACAAAGCCAAGGCAAGGCATGCTTCTTGCCAGTAGGTGTTTGCTACCCTGCCTGTTGGTGCAGCACATCAAAAATGCCTCATTTGCAAAAGCCAAATATTTATTACTCTTTGCTCAACAAGTTGCTTCAAAACAACATGAAAAATAGTGAAGTCTAGTCTGTCAGTTCCCTGTAAATATATAATTTGCACAGGAATATATAAATATATGTATGCGTATTGATTTCTGATTAGTGGCAATTATCCTATGAAAGAGATGTTGGAAACAGAGCATGGGTTTTCTAGATTGCCTTCAGTGTCAGTATGCTCTCTGCTGCTCTCTTTTCAGAGACAATGTGGGATGGTGGACTTCTTCTCCAGCTCACTGGGACCTCCTCTCTGGCTTCACTGTGGAGCTCCCAGGGAGGTCAGGGTCCATCACCAAATAGGCTGATCTCTCTGGGTTCTTACACAATAGAAGGAAAACCAAGAAAAACATCAGAGTGATCCAGACTGCCCAGATGAGCTTCCAGCTCTGAATCAGCCTCAGCAACGCGAACATCAGCTTTGCTTCCTGAACACTTCTGAGACCAAAGTAACCAGCTGCCTTTATTTTGGAATATCATTCTCACTGGCAGTGTGATGCCCTGGAGGACCTGAGCCTTGCTGCCTACATAGCTTCATAAATGGGATTTTGGCTTCTTTGTGAAAAAAAGTCTTCTTTTTAAATCTGCACTAGAGAGTGGCTTGTTGGAGACGCTCCCCAGCCAGCCTCCCTGCTCTCTGCCCTCACTCCAATGTGCAGCTTTGCGTCCCTGTCTCTAGGTTTGTCCCTCACCATTTATTCCTCAGAGTTTGGCACGGAACCTAATTAATAGGTCTATATTGAACAGACTCACAGAAACACAGAAAATAATCTGGAAGAGCTCACCAAAGGCCCTGCAGTCCTTTCCTTCATGCCACACCATCAGTTCTGCCTATGTTATTCTCAGCAGACGCTTGTCTAGTCTAACACGGATGCTGCATTTGTTAATGCTCGAGAAGAATATACTGCAGCCCGCAGACTGGGCTTCAGTTTCACCAATACCATGGGCTCTGTCGACACCCAGAAGCCGGTCGCTGCTGCTGTCAGGGTGGGAAACAAGTGTCTGTGACACCCTCCACTGTTTGCTGTGGTCTGTCTTGCTGTAGCCTTAGCCAAGGTCTCCACCTCTGCCTGTGAAAAGCAGCTGTTATTTGTAGGCCACTCTCTGCTTCCTCCCGATGCTGGATATAGAAGCAATAAAGAGGTAACTAAATAGGGACCATCCCCCTATTTACAATATATTTTTGTTATTTGTCACCAGCAGCAGCTGATGGGGAGGGACACCTCAGATGTGAGGTGACAATTTGCTTCTCTCACTCGGATACCCTGCTGTTATCACACGCTGCCACAGAGATATTCTTAATAACACAAGAGCGTGGATGTTGGATCCTGAGGTCCTCAAAGACCGTAAATATGCTGACAGGTTTGGGGGTTTGTTTGGGTTTTTATTTCAGTGTGGGTGACATTTTTCCCCTTATAGAAGGAACAGAACGATGATGATTCCCACAGCTGTAGAGTTTGCTACTCGTTTCTCCTGGATGGACACCTGGTTTCAGGGACCATCTGCTGCTTTTTCCAAAGCTGATGCCAGAAACATCTCTCTAGCTGAGAAGCAGGTGGGTGTCTCAACACAGCCTGCAGTGGTGAAGGGCCAGGACGTGGCAGAAGTGCAACCGTTAGCTGCAGCGGCATGGTTGGCTGCCACCCAACGTCACTGTGTCCTTTCCCAGAGAACCAGGGGCAGTCAACGCTTCTGGGATCGGGGGGGCATGGCCATGGGCTCTGGAGCACTCTCCAAACCAGGCTGGCATTGTGCTGCGGTGCAGATCTCCTGCTTTTGTCGACCGGGAAAGTGGATTTCAAAGAAGAAATTCCAGGTGGTGCAATACTTTTCAGAGCTCAGTTAGTTTCTGTAATCCCCGAGAAAGCAGTTTAAGAGTATGAAACTCAGTTTACCAAGTAAATCAAGGCATGGGTGTAGCGACAGCTTAGCTTAACCTATATAGTGTGCCAGGGACAGCGTAGGCTTACAACATTGCCGTGAAAACGCCATCCACTTGCAGCTGGGACAGCTAGGAACAGAAATCTGCTGGGAGTGAAGCGGTTTGAGAGACACGCTTTCCAGTTCAGGAGGCACCAGTCTATCCCGCCGCCTCCCGGATTGCTGGACAGTGTGACAAACCTGCCTTATTACTGGAACACTCTTGTTTTCACAGAGAGGAATGAGAGTCAGAACGACGTTAAAATCAAGAGCAGAATTCTCTTGCGTTAGAAAAATAAACTGCTTCCTCCAGGCTTGGAGAACACCCATTCATTACTGAGTCTCGTTTGCAAAGAAATTTTAAGCAAATGTTGGTAATAACAGGACACAATGGAAAATTATAGTCTTGTAAGGTTTTCATATTGCATTAGTTCAGATCTACTTGCACCACCTGCTTAATTTCACCTTTCTCCCACTGATACCTCCTGGAGATTTCAGGACTACCTCCCTACATCTATATTTGGGTATAATTTGAGTGTAATTTGATACGTAATTAGGGTAGAATAGAAGACTGAGTATTTAACTACCCATACATCTCTCTCTAATTTAAATAATTCCTAATATATCTAACTAGTTTGCCTCATACTGCACTGATGTGTATTGAACTGGGGATAATGAAATAAGGAATGTGAGGGGGGGAAAAATGTTATTTCAGAGTCGGAAGATCACCAATTAATGACATGAAAAGCCTAGTGGGAATATCTGTACACTTAATGCCCCTTCTGCTTCGAATATAATGCGGTCATAGTCTCTGGCGTGAGGGCTCTCACAATAGTCTTTAGAACAACTTGTATTCCTCTGAAGCCGTCTCAACGTGATCAAATGTCCCCCAGCTTTTGGACAGGACTTAAACATACAGAGGGTAAGAAATAAGATTAATTTCACCCTCAGCTAGCTTCAGCCATGTCTTAGTCATTGCATTTAAGAGGGGAAGAAATTGTCTTTTGCAGTTGCATCTCCCTCTTTCTCTCTCTCATGTCTAGAGAGAAGCCAGATTACTGGGTTAAAAAAGAAGCCTAAATTTGAGATGGTTGAAGTTAGGCGAGTTCTGCTCTTTGGTGTGTGACTATACATCCCTGACGACTCGGTGTACCATGTCACGGTCAGGGAATTGTTTAGCTGTCGAACGGGAGTTGGCTGGGTTTTATTCTGGTGAAACAGCACTGCTGGATTTCATCCTGCAACGTGGGAAATACTTTAGCACATTCCTCTCTTTAACAATACAAATTGTCCTGCTCATGCCTGAACAGGGGCAGGTGCTGATGGATGCAGGGGCAGTCAAGAAGTCAGATGTGGCTATGCATCTGAGATTTCAAAATGACATTCTATCTTCATTGAGGGAGGGGGGTAAAATGGAAAATGCTGAAGTTTTTGAAGTGTAAGAAAAGTTTAATTTTGATAAGGATGAAAAGTTTTATTACGATCTTGGTCGGCCACACAATGTAAAATATAGCTGTTTAAATGGTGTAATTTTAGTGTGTAAAATATTGAAAATACAGTACAATGTAGCCTAATACCAGCTGGTTATTGGGGAAAAATACGTGGCCATGGAAGTTCTTAACCATTCCATCGAAAGTTGCAACAAAATCCACTATTTGCACTGGCGTGCTTTAATTTAGATGGATCGTTACTCTCAGTGGAAAATTCTTTTTTCATGAAATTTTCAATTCCCACAAGAGTATAGCAAAAAGCTCCCACCTGCCATGAGCTGGTGCAGAACCAACACTTTTCCCCATGACAAACCCTGGGGCAAAGGAATATCTCAGCTGAATACCCTTGGGGTATGTTTTTATGGGTTTTTTTTCCTCAGCATAATCCCTGCTGTTCCTTCCAAACAATTTCTAGGGATGACAACAGGACTTCTTGCGTATCGGGGCATGCTGTGTCCTGCACCCCATGGCTTCCCCTGCTCCACCGCCGCCTATCTGCCATGCCACCCATGATGCACACCCCAAAATGTCAGGTCACCTCACTGTCCGGCTTAGGAGCATTGCTCCACAATATTTCCGACTTCTAGGGCAGCTAAGGGAAGTGAAATCCTCAGTGCTAACTTGCAGCATCTCCTGGGGGGCAGCTCCCAGCCTTGCTCCCACCACATCACCTCATTCCCGATGCGGTGCGGGCATCCGGAAACCCCCGGCTCGCTGGCTCACACGCCCCCTCCCCCTTCCTTGTCAGGGCTTCTTTCTGTGCGGAACAGATGGGCACAAGCTGTTTGGGAACCGTCGCCCTTCCCGCCCCCAGACCCCGCAGAAAGATGCATCACCGGAGCAGGGAGCAATCCCCTCCCGGCTGCGGCACAGCACCCTTTTCAGAGGGGCAGGTAAAAGTTTAACCAGGCTGTCTTTCAGCAGTGGAGGCAGAGCCGCCTTTCATCGCCATGATAAATTGCTCCTGTCAAAACTACATGAATGCTCATATTGAAAAGCTCTTCTTTCTTTCTTTTTAACTTTCCCCCTCTCTCCAGTCACACGGCGTCTCTCGGTTGTTAGCCAACATTTAATGCCCACTTAGTCAAAGGGCACTTCCACTCCTTCTCGTCTCTCTGTCCTGTCCCCTGGGGCTGCCGGGGCTGAGTTGTCACAGAAATACTGACGGGGAATAAAATAAAAAAAGACGGGGTGAGGAAGAAAGCCTTTAATGTTTTTAGGGCTTTTGATTTCATTTGGGTCCTTCTACCAGTAGTCCCTAACCAAGGCGGTTGTGGGACGGAGAGGTGGACAGACAGAGATCTTCCAAGGAAGTTTACAATTGTCGGTACGTTTGAAGTTAATAGATAAGTTATATTTTGTAATATTTTCCAAAGGTTATAATGAATCCATAAAAAACCAATCCAACACACCTCCTCTTCAGCAGTTGAGCAGCAAGGCCAAAGCATGCTGGAGGTGTCCCAGGGAGGCAGAGCCTGCCCAGCTCTTAACAGTCTTACGATCCTTCCCCACCTGTCCATGGGTGCCTTTGCTTCATGGTTGCCCCAGAGCAGGAGCCACGGCTAGTGTAATCTGGGGGGGGCCCTTCACCATGGAATTTCCCCCACTTCATCCAAAATTGCCTGGTTTTGTCAACCCCCTGGCCCTGCTGCAGCACTGCTCTTCAGGGGCTGGTACCATGATAGCAATGGTCACGGAGCCCCTACAACAGTCACAGAGGAATGGATAGGAAGATGGCCCAGTTGTCACCATGAAGACCCTGTGAACCAATTGTCTATTTTGGGGTTTGAGACTAATGGGAAGGGTAGTTTTAGGATGTTTGGTGAGCACCAACCCAGCTCAACCTGGGCTGGCCAGTCACTCAACTACCTCAAGGTCGCAACTCCAGGAGAGGCATTAAAGTCCAATATAGGGAAAGTTGACCTGAACATCCACCCAGAGCACCATGCATTTGTGTTGGTGCCTATTTGCGCATGTTATGGCCACAAGCTCCTCTTCTCCTCCCTATAAGCTTGCTGTGAGGAATGAGGATGATAGGACACAGTTCAACTGTCCCCAACTGTGTTGCTGTGATGCCCATCCCCAGTCAAAGCCCACGGTCTGGTGGGATCATGACACTCACAGCACAGCCATCTCCCCGGGCGCTGTGTTTCACCCAAAACACCCAAACCATGGAGTGCTGCAGCTCCCATTTTAGAACATCTCTCCTCCTCTGCAGCGCCTAAGTGGTAAAAGCTACCCCCAAATTCAGCACCAGACATTCAACACACGTCTCCTAAGAAGAGATTACAGACCTGTTCCCACACTCTGCTCTAAGTCCTTCCTCTCATGTTTTTCTGTCCATGTGGATATCTAGCCATTACCCAGCGCTCCCAACATATCCTCCAGACTGTAAATGTATATGCTGCTGCCCTGCTACAGCAATCGGTGACAGCAATATCTGGTGCTCACACACACACACAGCTTTCCTAGGTGCATCTTCTCTGTGACAAATATTTCTGCTATGGTCCTCATAGCTAGTTATAGTGTCACTACCCTTATCACTATCGGCCTCCTGTAGGGTTCAGCACTATCCGCATCTATATATGTATTTTGGGATATTAATACCATCAAGACACTCTTGTTATCCCAGCTTGCTTGCTCGTTAACCCCTGTTATACCTACATACACACAGTATACATGCAATGAAAACTGCACAGCTCTAGCTCTGTTCCCATTTACCAGTATAATCCTAGATATTTTAACAAAGCTACGTGGGTGAAGGAGACAAGGATTTGCCCATACGTGCACTCCCGTTTTAAGGTCTGTATTTCTTCTGACTGCGATAGAGTCACTGGAAAAGCTTTGCCCTCTAATGAGCAAAAGAAAAGGGATATTTAAAGAACAAAATGAGTAATCTCCAGAGGCTGCCATTCAAGAACTACATAAACAAAAATCAGGCTCGATCCTTTCTTCAGCCGGCTGCCATCGCTTTCCCCGGCTCTGGCAGTGGCCTGCTGACATTTCACCACCCGTTTTCTCTCTCCGTGCCTCGGTTTCCCCTAGCCATCTACTGGGAAGACTGCTGATGATCATTCTTTGGAAGGCACTTCTCAATCCACCATCAGGAGTGTTGTAGGGAGTTTGTACTCGTGGTACCGGCTTAGCCGATGATGTGGGTGCTGGTCCCTACTTGTGCGGAGCCTCAAAACCACCTGGAGGGCCTTTGCACTGCTTCAGCTAGCACGGTTCAAGCCCAGCAGCTTTGCTGCCGTCGGCTCCTCTCCTCTCCACGTACCACTTCAAATCAGCCAAGTTGCACTGCAGTTATTAACTGGTTTTGACTGACTTCTTAAGTTAATTATAATTTCACAGTGTAATATCAAGAATGATTAAAACAATTAGGTTTTCCACCCCCCTGCAACGCCTCCTTCCCTTTGCTTTCCCTTCTTCTCCTCCCTCCTTTTCCTGCCTCCCTTCATCCTGGAAGTTTTTAGATACGCTTCTGCACCGCTGCAACAAATTGTATGGTAGGATCTGAAATTATTACCTTCTTAAATGCATTAAACTGTTCATAAAGCAATTTGCAATGCCAGTTACCAAACTACAGTGAGCCTCCCAGCTGACACCTCCCAAATGCAGAAGGATTCTTGGCAGCCGTATCCTGCTGCAATGCTCTCTCGTTCACTGGAGTCGATGCCTGAAACTTAGGAGAAATCAATGCAATTATAGATATGAAGGTCCAATTACTGCGAAATGTGATCAGTCTTTATCTCTGAGTCCCTTCAAGAAAATCAGGGAGGCCTTTTCTTTTTTTCCTTGTGAAGGGAGTTGCAATATAATGCAAAATATTCTTTTAACAGAGGACCAAAAGAGAGGGACATCTATCACTCAGCAGGCAAATTCTGATTTCCCTTTTGTACTGGTGAGATTACTCCTGATTTACACCTTGGTGCATCCATTGTGTCTGATGAAATCAGCCCCCGTTGACACGGCTGTTGGGTTCCCGGCCCAGCATCAGCTATGTGGCCGCCTCGCCCCTCCAGATTCCTTGGGATAATTTTTCCTGTTCGGGGTTTTTTCACCCACTGCCGATCACGTCTGCTCTCCCTCAGACGGCTGGCCCGGCTGCAGGGTTGAAGGCAGCAGAGCAGAAGACGGGGTTGAAGGCAGCAGAGCAGAAGATGGAGCTGCCTGGCTGCCCCCCACGATCGTCCAGTGCTCATCCCCACAGATGGGCTCGTGCCCCAGCATGGAGAAGTGACTGGGCTCCTAACGGGACTGAAACAGCCTTCCTAGGAAAATAATTTGCAATCCCTTCTGGGCCAGACTTGATCCTTGTAACTGCCTAGCTGAGCTGATAGACACCTGGAGAGGCCACCCCCAGTGAACCTTCATTTTCCTGGCAAATATAGGCTGGTTTTGGCAGCCCCAGCAATGCTGGGACAGAGAGAACGGTCTGCAGTCACCGTGTATGCAATGTGGGCAGGTTCTGCTCAGTGCCAGGCACACTCCATAAGGTGATTTTAACAGGAAAACTATCCCTCCATAGCATTGACTTTTGTACGCAGGAGATCAGTGAGAGGGACCGTGTCTCTCTGTGGTTTACCTTTTATCCAACAGGGCAGGATCCTGATCAGAGCCAGGACATTACTCCAGTTATACAAGTAGAAATAAGTAACCATCTGCATTGATAAAGAATACAATCCTTTATCTGTGTTAATTAGAAATAAATTAGAGAGAGAGAAAAAGATATATAAATTAGCTAAGAGTCAATTACTGGAACTATACTGAGAAATATATGTGTATATAAAGTATAAAGCATAAAATCTGTTGCAGATTAACAAAACATTGGGGTTTATTTCTAGAACTGCAGAATAGGAATTTGTTTGCCACCACAGCCAAGTGTGAAGAAGGCCATTTATCATAAGCTACATAGCACCTTGTTCAAGGATCCCAAAGCGCTCGGCAAACATTGATAAATAGACCTCCATGCATTCCCAAAGGGAACCATTATCATCATCATTTAGCAGTGCCAGGTGGGAGCCCAGGAGTCCCAGTCTCCAAGCCTGCCTACACAGCTCCAGTTTGATCCCCCCTCCTCTTCTGGAGAGCACCCATCCACTTTCCCAAACCGCTAGTTTGCAGCCAAAAGCCGTAGGAGCCAGGTTGTCACCAAGCTAAGATTTGGGGACAGCAGGACTATCATCTGAGCTGGCTTCAAGCTGTTCAGCAGAGTTGACCCTCAGCGCCTTTGCTCTGCTGATGTCCCCCAACGCCAAGCACCGCAGGCACGGCCCAGGCTCTCCAGGAGGGCACCAAATGGAGGAGGAAACCATGGGAATGTGGTCCTTGGATGCCCATTGCCCTCTCCCTCCTCTGTCATTTAAAGTGTATTTTAACCAGCAAGGAAGATCTCTTGTCCCTACGCAACAAGACAAAGGCTGCACTGCAGCATTGAGCAGCTTCTTCCCCGCGTCCCACTCGGGCGTTCGACCCCCTCCGGCTGCCGCGTTTTACTGGGGAATGTTAAATGGGCTGCGTCATCTCTTTAAACAAAATCCCTGCTGCATTTTACCCTGGGAAGAGGAGGGGGAGAGGACAGCGTGAAGCGGAACAGCGGGTTGAAATGCACTGGTGCGAGCCGGAGGCATCTCCGTGCGGGTGTATTTACAGGTGCCGACTGCATCGCGGCGGGGGACGGAGGCAGCCCAACACGCGCCGCGCGGCAGCACTCACTGCTGCCGCCTGAACGGCCCGCACACGTGTCCCCGCAGCCCAAAACGTGTGAAGAAATCCTGAGAATGCTCCCCACATGCTGGGGCACGGACTTAAGAGGCCTGAGAAAATAAATAATCACAATATATCTGAGGGTGTTTTTATTTTCTTTCCAGATTCTGGACCCAACTTTACATTTTCAAGGGTTTCCAACCACAGCAGCATCTATTTCTTTCTCCTGCCTTTCTTTTTCCCTTTGAATTTCATATGTATTTTCTTTTCTCACTACACCACAAGAATTACAATAAGTAATTTGCTTATCTGGGGGTACAGAAATTGTGTTACTGTACAGACTGGTTTTGCAACACTGAATGAGTGTTGCCTGTTAGGGGTGTAAATGTAGAGTTAATCCTGTTTTTCATGGCCTGCACTTTCTCTGTACTTGTTTATTCCGCATTTTATGTCCGCCCCAGGATGGATCAAACCGTTTAACCTTTGACTGCAAAGTCAGAAGAATGACTCACTTGGAAGCTAAAATGTAAATAAATATATGCATTGCTAAATAAATCAAACACTAATACACTAAACAAAGGCTGATAAATATCCTGATTAAAATCCTACTTAAGCAAATGGGGCAAATTACCAAACAGTGGGTTTAAAAGTAATAATTTCAGGGCATAACTCAACACAGCATATGTCATAATAAGTAAATTGTTTAAAACTTTGATTTTTCTTTACTATATAGAGTGAAATCTTTTCTACTACAGTTAAGTGAACCCTAGTATTATCACAAACACTGCAAAAGGAGATGAAATATCATTGATTTGTTGATAAATTTAAAAAATCTTTTCTTTATTACATTGACTGAAAAATGCTCCAAACCTCTTAAACCTTCCAGTACAGCACAGAAAAGTGGGGAACTGGTAAATGATCTCCCTCTTTGCCAGTATTCCTGCCGTAACTGTGCGTGCCCGCAGAAAAACGTCTCCTGTATAGGTATCTTCCCCCCTGGCACTAAATTGCAAAGTGCTACCCCCAATTACAGTCTCTAAAACCATCAGCAGTTAAGAGAAAATAATCCCTGCAATTTGTGCAGCAATAAGTATTATGTACGATGGAAGAATATGCAAAAAGGAGGGCTGCAGATCTGCCGGGAGGACGAGTCTCTCGGCTCAGGACTGCCACCTCCCTGCTCCTCGCAAAGTGGAGAACCGCTGGAAGCAATTTTTTGGTTATTTATTTATTTCCTGTTTTCTTGCATCTTGTCCTTACTAAACTGTCTCAGCATAGCAAGCCTGTCTGCAAGGACTTGCATGCTAGCACATGCCCTTTTTTTTGGCTCCCCTGAAGGAAAAGGTGGTGTTTGCCTCCCACGTTGGATCGAGCCCTCTGAACCCAGTGTTTCCACATTCTTGATTGCCCTGCTGTGTGTGAATCGCATACCAACTAAGTAGTCCTTTAGATCACCTTCTGAGCTCAATTTTTTCCCCCCACATGCTGATTGAAAAGCAAATGAAATACTTTTTCTACCACCAATTTCCTTTCTTCATGTACCTGCCTGCCCTTATTATTTCTGAAGAATCTTATCAAACAAGCAACAGGTTCCTAAAGTGGTGATTTGGCCCCTAGGAGATACACTGGGCTGATAATTTATTGAGGGCTGGGCTGTTAGAGGAAGATTGCTCTCAAGAGCTTTGAGCGGAGCACACTGGAGGGGATGCAGTGGAGAGCATCCTCCCCTGCCAGGCCAGCCCCATGGTGCACCCAAACCAGGCATGGCCCAGAGGAGGAGACAACTAAAGGTGCAGGGTCTGCTGTAATTTACCAGGAAGACTTTGACCTTCTTACGTTAGTTATCTAGCGCTCTTGCTTGTCACCCTGGGATTCTCCAAATAGCAGCTCTTATTTAGCGTGTTCTCCCGTCAGTGCAGCTCCTCTATAGAGCAGTTCCTGTGCTTTAGGCATGTTTTCGCTACTCATCTCACACCGACCCTTCAGACTTCAAGAGATGAGGACTGAAACTAAAGGAACAGGGTCCTGTAATTCAACCTGGATCAGTCATGGAGTTGTGTCAGTGACACAAAGAGCTGGAGTGAAAAAAGGAGGATCTGTAGCTCCCTAAAGCTTCCTGGGGAAGCCCAGGTCTTAGGCACATATTTAAACTTTATTGGAGTGAGATTTGAAGTATGTGTTCTGGTGCAATCCTGGATCAAAATTCATTCTTAAACAGAGGCCTAAACAATTTACATTTACAGGTAACCTCTTCCCCTCTCTGCCCTTGTACGTGCAAGACGTGATCAAGGCAACTTCCAAAATTGCAAAAGAGCTTTTGGGACTGAATCCCAAATCACACTGATGTTTTTCCCAGTGAGGACATTGGGGTTTGGCATAAGAGTTCTGTTGAGCTTCCACATCCCAAATCTTGCCTTTTCAAATAAACATGAGCTGATACCAACTGGCACCTGATCATACCAAGAGAGAACTTCCTTTTGGAAATACTCTGTTTCATCTGCTGTTACCAACCCATGAACAAACGATGATTCTTGAGCAGAGCAATTCAGAGAGTATAAAAATGGATTTCTTTTTGCCAGCACAGTTAGCGAGAAAGCTTTAAATTCCCTGTTGAGGCTATCTAGATAAAATAGATTGCATTGCCTGCGCAATGTTATTGCCTCCTGTCTGAAGCCAGAGTCACCCACACCCTCCCTGAAGTTGAAAATGAAGATTCCCCACCCTTCTTCTTAGCCTCCAAACTTTGATCACAATCCCAGCAGATGCAAAATATTTGCAGTAAGAGGTGCCAGTGCCGTCAACTCGCCACACTAGCTCCCGGTCAAAATGTTTGCACGCACACTTCAGAGTATCATTTATCTTGAGGGATGTCAACTCTAAAAATGTTAGCGCGTGTCACTGTCAAAGCAAATGCCAGAAATCAGCTTTCTTTCATCTGAAAGAAGAATAATTAACTTTGCAACTGTTTCCAAAAGTGCTAATTAATGGGTTTCACCAACTTGACTTGTCAGGATACATCTTGATTGGAACAACAGCTTGCTCTTCCCCTTGAGGATTATGGCTCTTCTTTTGGACTCTTTTCCTCATCCGCCAATTTAGTGAGTTGCGGAAAATGGATGTCATTTATAACACAAAAATAAACCTACAAAAAAGGGAAAGCCCCAGAGACAAGTTAACATTTATTAATTATTTGTGTACTTTTCTCTATTAGCAATAATGTAAAAACACAGTGTTCCATTTTAACAGAATAATCTTTAAACAAGATGGGATTTTGTTGGCTGTTTAGCTCCCTGAAAAACCAGGACAAGTCTTCACCTGAGATGTCTCTGTGCATGGCGATGGCTGGGATTGGACTGGAGAGTGGGAGTGGATCTCCTCACCTTGGAAGGCTCCTTCTGGACCTAAGTCCAACACGGCCTGGAGATCCAGTCTCCAATGCTCTGGGCAAACTCCAGCTCCAGAGAGCACACCTTGAGAATTTAAATTCCTCCAGCAGTTTACACAACGTATTTTCTTCTCCCAGCTTTCTGAGAGGCAGCAAGTTGTCTGACTTTCATTATTGAGCTCCTTCCCTGTTAAGCCATGTCACTATTTGGATGAGCTCCCTCCTTCCACCAGGATGGGGTCTGCACTTTGTCTGCCTGCGTTTGCCGGTGGGACTCAGCTACCCCTATCCCAGCAAGTCAGTGGGAGTCGGATCACACTGCCTGAATCCCTGAGGCCCTTTGAAAACCCAAAAGCTTGGATGCATCTAACAATTTAAGAGACTGTGGCCTGGACAATCAGTTATGGTCAGACTTTATATAAAGAGCCTGATGAAGTCTCAGACCCTTACATGTGTTCCTGAAAATACAAAGTAAATCAGGAAATCAAGTGGAAAATCCAGGAGGTTATTATTAAAAACCTGCAGTTCAATTATCGTTATAATAAACCTTATACAAGAGGTCATTTACATTCATGGTAATTAGGGAGGAAGGTTATGGTTTGAGAATAACTGTATATCAACTTAAGAAGAGTTTTATTGCAGGAAACTTATCCCTAACACTGCTACCTAAATTGGTCATGCCAGGCTGGCAAGCAAGCTTAAACTGTGCCCACCTGGGATGCAGAGAGCTCCTGCAGACACCCACCCCTCGGCAGCTGCTTCCAATTCTCCCAGGATGGCAGGAGGTCTGGGGCCACCTGAACCAGTCCCTGCCCCTTCCAGGTGGAGGAAGGAGTGGGATGACATAAAAAGGAGTTGATGGAGAATAGGAGGCTGGTTTGCTTTGCAGAGGAGTTGGGGGAAGGCTGGATCTTCAGGAGAGGTACTGTGTTTGGGGTACACTGTGCTCTGAAAAGCTGAACTTGTACAAGAGCTGTGGTGAGTTGGGGTCTCCTTGTTGCCTGGAAGGAGAAAAAAGAAAAAGGGTGAGGATATCTGAGTTAGAGCTATGGTTGTGTTAGCTGCTTTCTTTCCCGGAGACTTGTGCTGGGCTTTTGGGGTCAAAGAAGGAAGTCTCCAGGTTTGTGTGCTCTCTGGGCTGTGAGGTCTGGCTCAAGCAATGATCCCTGCCTTGTGTTGTGCAGGACTTGATGGTAGTGGCTCTTCTAAAATTTCATTGTGAGAGTTGAGCGGGGGAGGGGGGAATATAACCTTGGAGCCACACCTGAATTAAGTAAAGAATAGTGGACCTCTTGCTTGGGCTGCTGACTGCTCTATCTTGTTTTTTTGCTGAGCGGTGCCTTATAGTCTGGCAGTAAAGGGTTAATAAATTGCTAACTGTGGTTACAAGCCTATCAGGACATAAGGGGCAGGTGGTTATATGTGTTTAAAAGCACATCTAGGAGCAGAGGAGGTGGCTACAAGCCAAGTGTTAATGTTTTAAATTCCTGACAATTGATGAATTGATGTTTCAAGCAACTTCGTATTTTTGAGCTGTTCATAAACTCTCTGTTGATGCGTTGGTAGCCTGAGCAGAGTTTTGCACTGTCTCCTCATAGTAATGAACCCCAGAAAAATTTTAGTCTGGTGTTTTGGGGGTTTTTTTTGGGGGGGCGTGGAAAGGGGAGGAGAAGCTACCTTTGACAGAAGAGGACAAACAGTGTCACAAGATGAGACTAATACCCTGAAGGAAATCCATTCGAATGGTTAAACTAAGTCTTCCTGCCACCTGGTCACAGAGCAGCCTGTAAGAGTTAAACTTGAAGTAACTTCACCTTCAGGGATGTCAACATTATTTACTAGATGTTTCTACTTAATTTGTTGCTATATTTACACTTACAGTAGAAGCTGAAATCCTGTGTCACTACATTTTTAAGTGGAGTCTATTTTTATCTGTGGGGGAAGGGAAGAATTTTGACATTTACTGGAAGGTATGGGGTTGTCATAGCTCTGGAATAATAAATCTCTTGCCTACTTAATTTCACTTCTTGAACTTCACCTGTACAGTCCAGTCAATCCACCAGATCAAATTTAGGCAACAGAAAATGTTTAAGGGCATAAATTTCTATTGGTTTAGTATTTCAAATGGCCCTTTAAGTAGATGATGTGAGCATATTTGTGCTGGTTTCCCCTTCACCTGGTCCTGAACATACAAGAATCTCTACAAAAGTTGACCAAATTACTAGTAGGAAGAATATTTTTGTAATTAAAATGAGGAAGAAAAAAAGTCCTTTATGCAGAACTTGGTACTGTCTTCAGATGCATGCCAGGGCTGTTCTAGATGTCATGGGAAGCACTGGAAATGGCAGAGGGCTGGGCTTGAGTCTGGGCTGAACCCTTCCTGAGGCCAAAGGAGTCCTTGAGGAAAGCTTGTGGCATTTTATTGCATGTTTGTAAACACGAGGGGAGTTTTGTCAAGTCCCTGAGGTCTTATGCGAAGAGTAGCACAGAACACCTCAAACCTGGGTTGTACACAGACAAATGGTACCTAAAATCACCAGCATTGGCTCTGGCAAAGGATGCTGTCAGATGCTTTTTGTCTTCCACTCCAAAAATCCAGTGGAAAGGAGAAATCCTCAAGGTTTAAAAGGAGGAGGGTGGATAGAGAGGGCGCTGTGTTGTGTTGCATCATTTCTGGATGCGTTAGCAGGGGAAACGGTACCCTCTCATGCAAATGTGGGTTTGAGCCCTTGGCTGTAAGGTATGTCCTGGGGCTCCTCGCTGCTGGTGCCTCTGGACAGGGCGGCTGAGCACAAGGGAGGTTGGGGCCCAGACGATGAGTAGCTGGCGAAGGAAGGGACTCCTGCAATGTGAGGACTGAGACAACAGTTTAAAGGCAGTGGGGATTTGAGTGAAGGGCAAAACCCCCTCTTTGCGGCGTGAGTCCCACCCTGTGTGTGTACGTGACGGTATAATGTGACATGAAAAATCCCATGTCTGCTGCAGATGAAATCGGCTGTGTGCTGCGAGTTCTTAGGCTCCACTTTCAGGGCCCCCCAAATCGGTTATGGCAGCATCTAGGAAAAAAAATTAATGCTGTTTGCATGCAGGGGCTTGGCCCCTCTGCCCAGTGCTAGCTGCTGAAGCTCCCTTGTGCTCTCCTCTGTGTTTCCCCAGCAGTGCTGTCCCTGCCAGTGTCCTCCCCCAGCTCCAGGAGCAGAGGGACACCAGCCCTGCTGGGTGCAGACTCGCTCCTGTGCTGCTGCCAACAGCCGAGGTGGTGAGCGTGGGCTTTGCCGAGGGACTGGTATGCAGATGATGGCTTTTGTCTCTGTTTACTGGAGTGCATCTTGTAACCACATTCCTCCCCAGTGCGTGTCCCCCTTCCCACCCCCCTACTGACAACCCCTCTGGATCGGGCTCCTTTACTAAAAATTGGTTAGGAACGAAGACTGGGGGGTGGAACTTTATTAGTGTTATATGTTATTTTCCTTCTCTCCCTTCTCCCCCTTCTCTTCCCGCATGATGAATTGCCTGGTACTGAGATGGTAGCTCCAGCCCAGGCACTTAGCAATCTCCTCCTGGTCCCTTGCACAGACAGATGGGACGGCCCATGTCTTGACCGTGATTGATTAGCTGGAGAAAGCCTGTTGAGTGGAGTTCCATGAAGATTGATGCTTTCTCCTTCTAACAGCATTTCCAAAAAGTTTCTATTACATTTTGATTATGTTTATAGAATCTCACTGGTCTCCAGGAAGATTCAATCTTTTTTTTCCCCCCTCTCCCCTCTGTGCAATGTGTGTAACTTCCCTCCTGTGCATATGCTGTTCATCCATCTCTTACCTTTATTCTTTTAGGTGTGCCCCCAGAGGTCTCTTAGGACAGTTCCTTTCCATGTCCCTTCTGTCCCCTCCAGCAAAGGTATCTTGCTGCTAGTTGTTGCCCTCTGGCTTGTAGAGGCCACAGACAAAGCAGGAGTTCCTTGCCACTAGATGCTGCCTGCATGTATGTGGCCTCTAAAAGCTGCTGAGCAGGAGGAAGGCGTATTGTCTGTGATAGCTTGGTGGAAAACTGAAATATGAGACCAGCGAGGGTGGTATCTGGATGAAGAACCACTGTTTCCCAGTGCAGGAGGCTGTGACTCCTACCTGCCCACAAATACCTGCTTTGCCCTGCCTGGATTCCCTGCGGCTGGAGGGCTCTGCTCAGCCACTCGCCTGTCCCAGCTCGGTGTGTAACAGCTCAGATGCAAGTCCTTAAAAGCTACAGGACCTTTTGAGCCTGGGGATTAGTGTTTTTGGCCAGGGAGGGGGCCAGAATGATGAGCTATTTCAGCATTGCAAGCTGCCCTTGTTGCAGCTGGGTAAGGGGAGACAGCGGAGCATGTCCCAGTGCTGGCTGTATTTCAGCATCACTGTAGGAAGAGGATTTTGTTTTACAAGGGAGGCTCGAGTCCTGTGCAGTGTGGTCTGGGGTTGCCCATCTAGGAAGGCTAACGTATTTTTCAGTAGCTCCATAAAATGTGTAGGTATGTGATGATTCATAAGTAATAACTTTGGTATAGTACTGAAAAATGTGCTCGCTGCTGCACAAGAGCAAAGATAAAGTTGGTGCCTGACATCAGATAAATCAATTTTAAAATGCTGGGCTTCTCCAAAGTGTTAGAAAGGAACCTTTTTAGTTGATTCCTAATTGTAGCAAATAATTATGTTACCAAATCTCATTAAGAAACTGGCTCTCCTGGTCTTTCCTTCTTATTTAATTAAACAGAGAGCTAGGCTCTTTTGTGGAACGAAAGTCACAGGCAGCCACCTTGCTTTCACTGTGGTATCCTCTCTAGGAAGCAGAGCCGCTTCCCTTGTGTCACCTCAGCAACTGAGCAGGAGTTGCATGTCCTGAACAGTGGAAACAGTCCCATGAAACCGTCCCAGCGTTGTACACACCTGCGTGGGCTGAGTGTAATGCCTGTGGTGTGGGAATGGGAAACTGCTTGTGGCTGCCTGTCTACTGCTCTCCATGGGGAGGAGGATGGAATCTGGAGTCTGCTTTTTCTCCTTAGTCGAGAGATTGTGGGTCTGTGTCCCAAAACTTGGGATTTATGGGTGGGGTAAAGGGGAGCACCTACCAAGAGGCATCCATGTGATGCTGTATTCATCTTCACCTCACAGGGACCACCTGCCCTGGGGCAGGTAAATATGTACTGGCTATGGTCTGCATTAAGTGGTAAATACAGGTAGGGAACATCAAACCACTGTTGCAGGCTGAGCCACGGTCGTGTGGTGTGACCTGGGAGATGGCAGTTGCTCACTAAAAACCTGCAAAGGAGGGAGGGATGCAGGGAACTGGTTCTACTTAAGGCTTTGCCAGCCTCTGTAGCTGCTGTGATGGCAGTAATCACTAGCATGGGTATTTGTTCATGTCTCGGTGTGCTCCTCAGTGCCGGCTGAGAACCATGAACTGTTTTAGACTTGATGAAGCTGAGATCAAAGGAGTGATGTACATAATTACTGAGAAGGCAGGGGAGAGGCAAAAACAGGACCAGTGCTGTCACAGAAGAGCCTTCCTCTTCCAAGCACCTTTCTAGAGCCCCACAAGCCATATGGCGCCTTGATGGGTCAGCAAGACACTCTGGAGATTGTCTGTCCTTGTTCAAGTACTGTCCCTTTGCCAGGACACTGGTGCAGCACTCCTGTTTCTAGGCATCACCGCTTGTCCACAGTATTTTAGCTATGTGCTCAACTTGTTGGCCTCTGATTTAATGTCACCAGGCTTGTACATCCCTGGGCGTGTGGTGGGGTAGCAGCAAAACTGGAGTCAGTCCTGTCAAGGCAATGCAGCGCTTGACTTGCAGCTTGGGTGTTTTGTTCCTCAATAGGGTCAGCTTGCCCCTGAGGTGACCCACTTCCCACAGGCTGGAGCTTGGCAAAGCTGGCTCAGATATTCCCCTGCTGCTCAGCAGCACTGACCCAGCCTGCATGGGTCTCGCAGAGGTGATGTGGTACCCCCATCGCTAGCAGGGAGGCCATAGGGCACGCAAAACTTCAGCTGGGCTACCTGCTGCGTGTCCCTGCATCACCAGGTACGTGCACACAGCTTGTCTTCCTGATGATGGAAACTGCTGGTATGTAGTTGTTGGTACAAGCCATACAAGGGATTCTGCTTTAATTTTTTGTGCCCCTTCTCCTTGTGTAAAATCAGACTGGGCAGGAAGCCCATGATTTGTGCGGGAGAGGCATGTGTATGGGTTCCCCCTCCCTGTGCAGGAGGTGTGGTGCCCTGGGATGCAGCCCTCAAAACTCCTGAGGTTTCTCCCTCCCCATTAGTTTGCCTGCCTGCCCCTGCCATGCTAGGCTATTTCTTAAAATATAGACCCCATTTTTTATTTCTGCATTTATTACAAATGCAAATTACAGATGAAAGCATCAACTACACAAACCATTACTCAGAGGAGCATCTTTCCAACTGCTGGACTTGGACTGAACAGCTTGTGGTTAATTTGCTATATAATCACTGCCTGCAACAGGAAAGCAAGTGCTTCAACTGTGCTAATATTATGAAAGGGGAAGTTAACCATAGAGATAAATTCTGAGGAGCTGCAGCTGGGATGAAAGAGGGAAATAAATGTAGCTGGAGTCCAGGCTTCAGGCTTGCAAAAGTGGCCGCTTGGATATTTAAAGGGATAAAAGATAAGAGTTCAGGTTAAACATGTGTTTTTGAAGTTGCTTTTAGCCTGAATATATTTCCCCCAGAAGCAGAGAATCCCTGCAGCTCCCATTGACCCGCGATTTGAGCAGCGCCCTGGACTGTATGCAGGCATGCAAATGTAATAAACTCTCTGGGCTGCCCTGATTTCTGGGTGGCTTCCCAGGGCAGCTGCTGTTTGCAGAGGGGAGGCAGGCGCAGGCACCGTGACACAAAGGAGACCAGCATGTGACAATTTAGCTGGCAAAGATTTTAATGGGGGGGGTGGGGGGGTGTTCTTTCCAGCACTCAGGTCTGTGGTTTTGGCCTCTTGTACAAAAGCCAGGGAGGCTGTCCCTGGGCTGCTGCGAGAAGCGTGCCCCTGCTGTATGGTGCTGTGGAGAAGGATCAGTGGTACCTCCAGAAACAACCTGTAGTATGCAACAGGTCCACCTACAGAAGAGAAGCTGAACTCAGCAGGGCAGAGCGCCCTGCTGAAGAAGCCATACTGCCCTGGGACCGAAAGCTTTACCGTGTTCTGGCAGTGCTCTGTGCCCCATGAATGTGCCAAATTCACCAGAGCTGGTTTAAGACCCCATGTGTGAGACTGAAATAACATTTAGAACTTCCCAAGTGCCCAGACCTCCTTGCTCTTTCATTCCTGTGCCTCCCAGTGTCATAGCAGTACGATGCTCAGGCTGTTTTGCAAAGTGCTATAGGGGTTAAAAAAATGTTCCTGTAGATTATCTCTCAGGACAAATCTAAAGTCTTGTCTAACTCTTTTCTCTGGAGGGTTATGAGAAGCAATAGCTGCTAGATGAGCAGAGATAGGAGATGTATAGGAGTGGGAGAGTGAATGAGCTTAAGATGGGTGAGCTGGTTCTTATGAAGCAAGAGAGCTCTAGCTCCAGGAACTCTTTAGATTCACGTCCACCTTAGACACCTCTTCTGACTCCGAAATATTTGAGTTGGGTTGCTTTTCACTGTTTCCCTGGCCTAGAACAAAATCCTCAGGTTGGGGAGAGGGCATGAAATGCCAGACAATCTGTACCTGGGAGAAGCTGAGTCCTCTGAGCAGGATGCTGAGGTTACGCTACGGGGCTGAGCTGGAGGGTTCCCTGCAGCAGACCCTATGGCACAGGGGTGGTGGAGGTGTTCTCAAGCCCCAGTTCAGCCCTGCCACTAAGAATAAATTGTGCTGACAGTGCAATATATTTGGCACTGACAAGAGCCTACTCTACCAGAAACTTGGCGAAGCACCACCAGTGGGAAGTGCCACTTTTCTCTGTGCTGGGACTTAGTTTTCATGGGACTTTCAGGCCATGAGGGCATAGAGCAAAGGTATGATGCCTTGTGCGGGTGGTCTTAGCACCTGATGAACTGGAGATTTGAATGACTGACCATAACAGGGCTCTTTGGCTTTTCCAGAGCTGAGTTTGATTCTCAGACTTTCTTAATCTTAGGGAAATGTCCCTTGGTCTTTCATTTTTAAATACATCTTGTTGAGTCTTGAGATGTAAGTGTTTCTTTTCCCAAGCTGCTGGGCAAAGGCATTTTCCTTGCCTCCTGGTTATTTGTTGTGGGAGAGTGGTAACACCCAGCTCTGACAACTGCAGCCCCAGAAGTTAATCATTGAGCAGGCAGGATGGAGATGCTCGGGGTGCATACGTAAAGAACAAGAGGGCCAGCGGCCCTGTGTGGGCAGGGGAGTGGGAAGGAGGTGCTATTTGGGGAGAGCGGGAAGAGAAAGCGAAGGTGTCTGGACAATGGCGGGGCTGTTGCGTCAGTGCTGACCTTGCAGTTTGACTCCCCAGTCAAAACAGATGAGCCATGAGGCTTTATGCCCAGTCAGGTGAGGATGCTAGGAGGGTATATCACAGCAAAGATCATCAAGGCTCAGTCTAGCAAAGACCATCCTGAGACATGTGTCATGGTACATGGTGTACAGTGATGTTACCTCCTTGGATTAGGTTATGACAGCTCAGCTTGACACAGCAAAAAATTGTAGGGGAAAGGCAATCCCACCTGTGGGTCACAAATGAAGCTCACTTCTCCTGGAGACCATCATGTCTTGATGCAGAGAACAAGGATGGTATGCATTTCATGAAGGGAGAATTTCTGGAATGGCTCATTAGCCTGGTGCTCAAGAAAGGGCTACAGCTGGAGACATCAGGGGTCAGATCCACCTCCCTCTGCTTAGACCCCTGCAGTCTGTTTCCTTCCCTTGCCACGGCTGCAGAACCACCTGCGTTGGTGCCAGCTCACTATGGGCATCTCTGTGCAGGAGGAAGCTGGCGTACTACAGGGATGTACGACTCACCACCACGTGTGGTGTGACTGTGGCAAGTGGAGGCAAGAAGCCTAAAGCTGTCTGCTGGGGCAGCTCACCCTGAGACTTCCCAGCCATGAGGTGGGGATGGAGGGAGCAAGGCTCCGAGGAAGGTGTTTGAGCAGGCTGCTGTGTGCTGCGGAGGCAGGCGGCTGCTCGCTGGCGGAGCAGCCGTGCGTTGCTAAGTCCTGCTGTGGAGAGCTGCCCAACGCAGCAACCGAGGGACTTCCCAGTGCAGCCGTCAGCAAACCGCAGCCTTTGCAGAGGCTGATCCCTGAACCTGCTGCTGAGAGGGGAAGGGAAAGAGCTTCGGACAAAGTAAAGCAGCTGAGAGAGGCTGCTACCAATGCCAGAGCCTCCTGAGTGGTTGGTGTGACTTGGGCACATCAAGGTTGGTCTGGTTGATATGGTGTTTTCGGTGCTGTTTTTTGGGGGTGCAAATCACCAAATGGTTCCAGAGGAACTTCAGTACAGAGCAAGGATGCTCTGGGCTATCCCTGCAGTATCACAGCGTGAGGATATCTGCCTTCTCCAGCATGGGAAGCAAATGCCCAGGCACTCGGACCACAGATCTGATACTTGGAGTATCTAGAAGTGCATTTAAGCTTAAAGCTCCTTTTCCTTCAGCCCTTGTGGAGATAAAACTCCTCAGAACAGCCTCAGAAAAAGGCTGCAAACACCATGAAGACTGAGAAAGCCAGGAAGATGTGAAGAGAGGGATTGCTTTTTCAAAACTAGTCACTTCTGCAGTCTTGTAATGGGCAGCTCCGCAACCTGGGTGCATTGTATATCAAGTTTTTATGTTGGCTTTAAGTATTTATTTTGTCCTAGCCCTTCAGAGGTACAAATTTGCTTTGTCACTAAGCCCTTTGATGAAAACTGCTTGATACTTTAAGGTAACCTGCCAAACTGTCTTCCAGGAGAAATGAGTTGTGGTTAGGACATGGCCTCTTTCTGTATGCAACTCTTTAAGTAGTTGGATGCTAGCATTAGAAAATTCAATAGTGTTCTAGTGAATAAAATGGAAAATGCAATAAACCATTAAATAACTTGCTAATGTTTCAAAAGAGAAGGAAAACCCAGTGTTGACAAGGTTCCTCCATCACCTTCCCACACAGCTAAGGTGAATTCACAATCAAGCTCCAGTCCACCATCAAAGGGGATGGGTATGTATCTGGGTCTGTATGTGTCTATGTACACACTCACATCCACGTAAGGGCCAATTTCTAAAAGCATTTCAAATTTCCTGGCAATTTTTTGCATGTAAAAATTGCTTTTACTGATGTAGACAAAAGGCAGTGTTTGGTCAGGCTATGAACTGCTGAAGCAAAAATTGTGGCTATAAATCGAGAAGCTGCTTTTGGTACCTTTGCCCAAAGACTAAATGCTTCAGAGCAAAATCACAGTAAGTGATTTAGAGAATAATCAATAACATTAAAATCAACTGGCAAAGAAAAGACCCTGCACCTATAATGTATTTTCTAGATATTATTAAATAATACATCACAAGCAAACTCCTGAGTGATGAATTTGGCAGCAGTTGGCAAAAGGTGATAAACCCAGGTATTGTCCTTCCTCTGCTGTCCTCCTGAGGAGGTGGTTAGCCCCCCTGTGGAATAAGTCTCCTTCCTTTTTGGAGAATGGTTATCAGGTAGACCCTAAAGGTGTTTTGATGCCAAAGGCACATCTTTCAGATGTGACTGAGCCTTGGGCTCATGCTGGTCTGCAGGCAGACACACTCTAATCTTGAATCAGGGAGATGAAGACTTTTCTTCTCCAGTCTCAAGCGGCTCTGCATGTGGGATGTTTGGTGCCTCCCCCCCAGCCCTTCTCTGGGAAGGCTCAGCTGGCAATAAGCTGGGCCTGAGGAGGCTGGAGCGGTGGTCCTGGGCCTGGGATGAGCAGCACTGCAAGGCTTTGAGCCTGCCGGGTGCTGGGGGAGCAGGATGGGGTTTGCTGGCAGGCTGCACCACGCTCAGCCTGGAGCTCAGCTTGTACCAGTGCTCTGCACACGCTGGCTCAGGGCTTGGGCTTTTGGCACTCTGGTGACAAGGGGTGGGCTGGGACCTCTGTGTCCCTGAGCGCACAGGCTCGGCTGACATCCTCTGCCCCTCCCCCCCGCCCCGTTTGAGCAGAGGAATAGGAGTTTTTAAAAATGATGGCTCCAAAAAGCTGGTGTAGGCAGTCCTCCCCTAAGTCGGTCTGCCAGGGGACAGCCTGGCAGTGAGGGGAGAGGGAAAGGCACTTGTCTAGTTACTCACTTTTATCTAGTTACACTTCACCTCTCAAAGAAAAGCCTTTGAACATAAAATTCAGCAGTGACTTACAATTTTGTGGCTTTGTTTTAAAATGAAGGCAATTTTTTTTCTAGCCTAGAGATGTAACTGATCTTTTACCTTTGGTTGGGTGGTTTGTTAAAAGAAAGATAAAACATGCTGTCCATTGATCTACCTTCCCCCTGAATTTCTCTGTTAGTGAGGAGGGCAGGATTAACTGTTGGAGAGCAACGCTTCCTATCCCACCAAGTGTCATGTTTTTTCCAGGCACCACACTGCTTTTGCAAAGCAATTCACGTGAGATTTCTGCTAGATCTGGCAGTTCTGGCATCCCTTTAACCTCCAGCAACTAAACTGAAAGTGCTGGGTCGTGTCCCCAGACACTGCGTGTTGGGGAGTGGCATGTGGGACACTGCCTTCCAAAGAGGACCAAGCTGAGGCTGGTTGAGCTCATCCCAGCTCAGCTCCTCAACCACAGCAGCAAGTTAGGAGGCTTCCAAATGCAATTAGACAAATGCATGGGAGAAAAATCCAGCCATGTCCATTAAACAAAATGATCCTTTCTGGCTCAGGGAGGAGTCCCTGAGCTGCAGAGCTGGAGTCTGGAGGGACTGCTAACTTTATATTCTTCTCTAAGCAACTTCTGTTTGCCACTGTTGGAAGTGGGGTACTGGTGAAATGGTAATTGGTTTAAATTATTTTCATGTCCTCTTACAGCAGACTCTTGAGCATTGGTGTTTGGAACCAACAACCAAAAGGTGAAAGGGTCTGTAAATTATCATAAGCAGCATCCAGTCTTACTCTGATAGACTCAAAGAAATATTTTCATTCTGTTTTTGAGTGAGTTGCATTAACAGAGCATAGTTTGGTTTTGGTAGATGCTGATGTGGTTGAAAACTGGCTGACAAGCTTGCTCAACCTTAACTGCAAGGGCTCTCTGCAATCCAGCCTCCCTTTCCAGCACACCTGGAGAGGAGTCGGAAAACAGATGCTGGCAGAGGTGAGATGAAAGCCATGCTGTTTTAAAGGAAAGTAAAAATGCAAATAAGGAGGTGAGGCTACACACCACCTTTCTTCCCTTTGCTTAACAGAGGGAAGTACATGACTGTCCTGTTACTGTGTCCTGATGGGCTGTCAGGGTCCAGCCACTGCTGTTCTGTTGAGTAATTATTGTACCAGCCCTTAAGACCAGATTGATTTGAAATAATCACCAAATGATGTGTGATATCATCAGTATCTTAGCAGAATAATGATTGACCGCTAGCCCACCCATTCCTGCCCTGACCTGACAGCTGAGATAAAATACTCTGGATATACAGGCAGCAGCAAAAGTCCAAGACCCATTTCAGTTTCTGCACTTGAGGGGACCACAGTGCCACCATCTTTTTTTATGCTTAGGAACTGCACTGATGTCACCGGACTCCTAAATCTTAAGACTCTGGTTTACTGTTCATTTTAGCAGCTTTTTGGTACTTCCTTTCAGTTTTTAATTTCTTGGTCTTTCACAGCAGAATCTAACACCAAAACTAAACTCCGTTGTAATGACAAATTCAAGTGATGAGTAAAGTATTACTAACCTGCTTCACACATGCTTCCCGAAGGACAATGTCACCAAGAGCTTCATGTAGAACAAACTGTCATTGAAACAGCTAAGGATGCTTTTTGAAGTGGGTTAGCTAGACATATTTCTCATATAAGAGTAAAGGATATAGTTTAGCTGGATGTGACCTTTAGTACAATAAAAGGGTGTCCTAACACTCCTGAAGGCGACCATAGACCAAGTGTGCTGGTGCTTCCCCTTGGGTGCTACAGGGTTTAGTCTGTCTGAGCTCTCCCTTGGAGGAACACAGCAAGGATGGGAGAGAGCACAGTTTAGAGAATGGGGTTGGATCCTTCTTATCCAGCAACATAGTCACAGCTATATTCCGCAAAACAAAAGCGCTGCAGGCACTTCTCTTGTAGCAGAGGTTAACTGGTAGCTGCAGAGGGGGCAAAGCTGGCCGGTGCATACATTGTAGTCTGAGCAGGCTGTATACCCAGAGACCAGGCACCAGTCTGGCAGATCTTGCATGTAGAGTAGACCTAATTCCATCTCCTCAAGGTACTCATGGAACAGAGGCTGAAGCGCTCCTCAGTGTGGTAACTTCAACACCTGAATTGCACAGTCCCATGCTTTGCACTGGGGGCCTGGTGTTCAGCTCTGAAATAAATCTGTGGGTAGAGGGACATTGGAGACTCTGGGAACTGGATAAATTTCATTGGTGTCAAGTTTTATATCACTCCCAGAACTTGACTTGGCTTATAGGACAGGAATGACAACTGGTGGCTGTAGGTTCAGGAATTGCTAACAAGAGAACCGCTCTCTCCTGTGCTGGGACCATCCTGAAAGCTGCTTCATACATGGTCACCTTGGTTCTCTAATAATTCATAGAGAAAGAGGGTTAAGTGGCAGCAGCAGCTGGTGAGGGAGCAGATGGTGCCACCTGCACCATCAGATGTTTTATCACATTCTCTGTTTTATCCCGCAAAGTGCGGCTGGAGAGTAGAGGAGAGCGTGGGAGATGGTGTAGGTTGTGAAGGTGTGAAAAATCACAGGTAGTCGCATTGCTTCCCTGCCAGGCTGCTGGTTTGCTCAGCACTGGGTTAAGAAAGTACTTGTGCTTATGAGAAGGTCTGTGCCCACCTGTGCTTGAGATTGCAATGCTGCACTTGGGAAGCATAAGGCTTCAGAGCAACCTGGCTGTGCCTGCCTGTGGCCCGGGATCAGAGGGTTACCAGTACACCTCCAGGCAGGTTAAACTGAGATGTCTGCATCACAAGCAAACCCCCTAGATGACCAGCCTGGGACACCACTTCCTAATCATATCCCAAAGAATGTTTAGAGACCTGTGATTAAATTTAAAGGGTCCAATGTCATTGTGTGAGAGTTCTGAACCCATTGAGTGGCTCCTGATTTTTCTGGGCTAGTATTTGAGGTTTTTGAAAACCTTGTGAGCTACACAAGCAATAGGTCTTGGGTCCAAAGGAGGAAGAAGGTTTATACTCTCAGCATGTGCACTGCACAAGCCCAAAGAGCTATCCAGTCCAACTGGGCAGCTTCTTAATGTCCTTCCTGTAAAGGACCTGTTCAAGTGTCCATCCGCAACAATACAGATTTAAATATTAAAACACAATATGCCCTAACTGATGTGCTGAAGTGAGCACAGCTGGCAGGGGGGCAGCAATTTGCAGGACGCACACAGGAAGACGAGCCAGTGGTGATACTTCATACAGCAAAAATTACGGAGCAGTAAGGGCTACTGCAGGGCGTGCTGCTGGAGACAGGCTACCGGCGGCAATTTCCTTTCCGCAGCTTCATTCCAGCTCCTGGTCCTAATTTTGCTCATCTTCCTTGGCAGTTCTGTCCATCCGTTCTCCTGTTGTCCTGGCAATCGGCGATAACATTCAGATGTTAACAGAGCAGAGGCTGTGGCAGACCGGTAGCTACACGGCAGTTGTTTATGTAGCCGTCAGCAAAGCCATTCACCGCTCTGGGTTAATATTTCAACGGGGCGGATGGACGGGAGGGTGGGACGGCAGGAGGAGCGGGTGAGGAGGTTGGCAGTTGTCAAGCACTAAGCCCAAGAGGAAGAGGAACGTGTGTGACTACAAAAGGGGAGGAAGCCCATTGTGCCTGAAACAAGATGGAAGATGCCACCTGACGAAGCTGGCTAACTGGTGATTAATTAGAGGCACGCTTTGAATTCCGTGTCTAGTTTAGCATTAACAGCATTTCAGTGTCGTGTGGTGAGTCGTCTTGCTTGGTGGTTTCATTGTCTGGGCTTATGTGGAGCGTAAGGGAGGGGTTTTCTCACAAAACTTGTGGAATTGAGTAAACATGTAAATCTCGGCTTCCACTTGAGGCAAAAAAATAAGGAAAAATCCCCGAAAGTGGAATAAGTTCAGCATTGGAACTCATCAACAGAAGAGAAATAGAAAATAAGCTTGGAGTGGTTTTGAGGGGTACAGAGGAGACTCGTGGTGTTGAACACCCCGCGGGTTATATTGCATGGGTTTGGGTTTCCTGAGCCCAGCCCCCAGCAGTGTCTGTAAGGTGTGTGGGTTGTATTCCGGGCATGTCCGCGGGTCTGTGGCTCTGTATTAGTGTTTATAGGAAGTCAATGAGATGGAACTCAATAGCGAAAAGGAAGACTTAAGAGTCACTGGAAGACAAATGTGAAGGCCTGGCACTCAATAACTTTACGGAATCATATCTTTTGTTGCTGTGTGTTTCTGGGTAGCAGGAATACAAGGAAGGAGAACAGGTTTGTACGTTTCAATAGCCTGTTCACCTTCCCCTTCAGAGAGAGGGGATGTTTTATTTCTCTTTATAAAAAGATATCTATCCTCTGCTTGACACGAAGTCAAGCAGCACCATGAATCAGGGGGAAGGTGTCAATGGAGATGAAAACTGGACTGCTGCAGGGTGGTGGAGGGAAACTGGGACACCACAAACAAATCGTGTGAGCTGTGGAGAGCACAAGCGTGCGCGTGCCCACGCACATCTCCATGCCATAGCAGTGTCTAAAGAGCTGGTCGATGCTGACTCACAACATGCAGCTGTAGTCCATGGAGCAAGGGAATTTGGTCTGAATGCCTTGAGCATCCCCATGAGCATGTGCCCTCGGCAGGTACCGATCAGGCACAGGCTGGGCAGATCCTGCAGGTGGGGGATGGTGCAGGCTGTGCTTCTAACCAAATCTGTGAAACTTGCCCAGTTTCTCCTTTATTATGAAAGCGATAATAAGATGAAGCTGCCTGTGGTAACAGCTATTGGATTCAGTAGCCAACGACTTTGTCACACTGGAGATGGACAGGGCCTGTTCAGTCTGCTGCAAAGTTGTGCAAAATCCAGGTAGCTTCTTTTTTTAAAGGAAAAATACTTTTCAGGTGGCTTCAGTTGCCAAAATAAGCTTGACTAGTAAGTATGAGTGAGACAAAAGTACAAAGCAAAAAGCTCCGACAGCTATCCAATCTGGGATGGAGTTTTGGAGGTGGCAGGAGTGCGTGAGCACAGCTGTCTTCTGAATTTTCAAAGAAATTTACTGAAACTTGTCTCCAGCTAAATGTATGGAAACATGTGAAATGGCAATACTAAAAAGTTTCTTCATTAACTGATAAACATGATGAAGGGCACTACATCAGTATAAGTATTATATGGCTGAAATCATTAATTTATACTAAATTATACTAATGCGTAGTCTCGCTCTAACCCCCAGAAGTTCTGCTTCCTGAACAGTACATTTTTGTATACTATCACTTTGTGGTTTAAGCAAACACCTTTGAACAACGAAGTACCAAGTCTCTTGGAACTGAATAGATGCAAGACAGAATTGATGATGGACAGGGCTCTAATAGTTAAACTATATTCCCCTCTCATTTTTACTAAACAGCCTTTGTAACACAGGGGTTTAACACTGCTGTTACGTGTTTGAAATACCCCTGGGAGAGGTTCAGGTAAAGTAGATCTAGATTAACGCCCCAGGTCTGATATTGAATTTATGAGCACGTGTGAGCACTCAGATCCAGGGGCCTCATCCTGCTCTGTGCTGCACACAAAGCACCGTTCGTCCTGCAGCCCCTCACCTGCCTGAGTGTGCGGGTACCTCCGCTCTCTTTGCACGAATGTCACAAGCAGCTATTCTGTAAACATGGATGTTTTCAGACTGCCAAGTGTCATTTGTTACAGCATAAAGATGGACGTGCACTTTGCAATGCTTCCTCCTCCTTTGAGAAGGACAGCAGAGGACAGAGGTGACAGGCTAGCCCAGGTAGATTCCCAAGAGGTGTCAACAAAGATGATTTGGGGCTTCTGGATGCCGTGGCTGTGTGGGGAGGACAACAGAGCACATGGCTTACACCCGGAGGATCTGGGCTGGCGCATGCTGAGAGCTGAGGGGAGGATGGATGTCCTCTGAATACAGCAGCCTGCTGCAACGGAGGATGCATGAGTGCTCCTGCGTCTTGCAGATGCTTTGAAGAACGAGGGCTTTGTGCTCAGGAAACCCAGACTGCAGCAGCGAGGGAGCGCTCACCCAACAACTTCCTCCCACGTAGGCTGTGGCAGTGGCAGTTTGCCATTAAATTTCCAGACCAAGAAAATCTCGGCTGATTTTCCCTCCTGCCAGAGGAAACACAAGCTGCCTTGCTCCCGGCTGCAGCCCAGCTCTCCCCCAGCTCCAGAGCCCTCCTCTGCCCTGGCTCGCAGGTGCTTGTGGGCACGCAGTCAGAACAGGATCAGTCCCACAGGGAGCGGGGTTTTGCTGAATTCTGCCTTTTATATGAAAACTGGCCACGGTCACACAGCAAGCTTGAATATGGTCAAATCCAGACTGATGTGACTAAAGTCCCAGGACATGGGGACCGGCCCCACATTCACACAGAGGCTGTAGCGCCATCCCAAAGCTCTTGCTACAAGCCCTAGACTTACACCTCAATGGTCCAACGGGATTCTTGCTGCGCACACCCCCACTGCTAGGTGCTGAGCTGGCACTAATTACAATTTTGCTAATTGCTCTAAACTCCACTGCCATGCTGCTTTCCATAGGCAATGTTTGGCCATGGCTTTTGCTGAAGTGGGGGACTGTTTTTGGAAGCTTGATAAAAGCTGCAGGGAGACACCTGCCAATCTTCATACACAACTTCTTTATTTTAATTTATTGGCAGCATTTAGAAAAATTGGCTTCTATGCAGCATCAGTTGGACTTCATTAAAATAATAAGAGAGCTAAGTTAGTAAAAACAAACCTGGCCAGTTGGCAACCTCAGACTTTTCTCAGGACTGATCTACGCTGGAAGATATAGATATAGTCCATCTACTGTAATAAAGTCCCATGATCCCATGGTTAAAATGTCTTTTTCCCAGCGAGCTGATGCAATTCATTAATTATATGACATTTCCACAACGATTTCTCCAGAAGGCCCTGGATGCCAAGGTTTACATTACATTTTCAATTACAAAGATATCCATATGGTGACTCTGCAGTATGTACAACTGCTTAACATGCATCCAAGCCCTACCGCAATCCTAGCGGGGCTCGTGATGTGCTGGCAAGTCCCTTTCTAGATATTGGGCTCTCGTTGGGTTCCCACACCGGCTGTGTCCTGGGGATGGCAATGAGGTGTTCCCTGCAGGAAAAGTGTTGGGAGCTCAAGCACAAATCCTTGTGTCCTTTTGGACCACCTGACTTTTAATAGCCTCTTGAGCTGTGAGGATGAGTTTAAATCAGTGTTACAGCCCATCAATGGTCTGAGAAACCAGCAGTATTATGAGTAGGATTTTAGACTAAGACAAACCCAGGCACAGGTTTCCCAGGCAGGCTCCAAGGATCTAGTGGAGGGTCAGAGCCCATCTCCCACTCCCTGCTGGGACATGCACGTTCCCATTGTGATACCTCTTTTGCCCCAACACCCCTGTGGCACCCAGACACACAAATGAGGGGCGAAGCTGCAGGGTGAGGGGACAGTTTTGGCAGAAGAGGGGCATCCTGTGCTCCATGGTGCCACATCGGTGTTTCTTCATCAGGGCTGGTCCTACCCACACAAGATCAACTGCTGCTGTAGAAGCTGCTTAATTAACCACTAGTATGGAGGGTTCAAGTTGTGATTCAAGGACTACTTGGTCTGAGGAAACATTGATTTGGACAGACCTCTTGGAGAAAATCTCATTCATAGTTCACAGGTGGTTTCCAGCAGTTTGCTACCCACTCAGCACCGTATGAACCATCCTTGGTTCTCCCCAGCAGCTCCTGCCTGCCCCACACATGGCGGTCGTACAACTGGGCCCTGAAAGGAAAGCACAGATTTTTTTTCTTTCAGCAGCACTGGTGTGTGGACACGTACCTGGAAGCTGGTTCCCAGCACTGTCAAACAGAAAAGTTGCGGGTTCATTTTTCTGCAGCTCTGGACAGAGGACGTGTCCATGGTTTGTCCCCTCGGTTACCCGAGGTGCAGGACCTCCCGGGCCCTCCTGCCTCGCAGGCTGCGGCGATGCTCCCTGTCGCACCGGGAGTCAGGAGTCAATGCTGTTTGCACAGTTGCACTCCGATTAGCTCTGCAACGCCTGTAACCTTAGAGTAGTAAACCAGTGGCATATATATAGTTGAACAATTATATGTATTGTGACTAAATTTCCCCCTGAAGATCTCATTCACGATGTTAGAGTGAAAGGATCATAAAATGAATTAATAGCTGATTCACTGTATAATTTCCTAGTTCAATATACTTTAGTGTACCAGCTAAATGAGCCATACACAGCATTCAGCTCGGCCAGTTAACAGCTTTATCATTGAGATCTCAGGCTTAGAAATAAAAGCAATTCTTCTGAAGTAATTGCGTCTAATTAAAAGAAACATTTAAAAAGTGTAACCAAAAGGAATTCATTTCAAATGGAAAATTAATGCTGAAAAATAGCCCTGAGCTCTCTTGTCTTTGCTAATAGCTAAGCATTCTCAGAATAATTAAACTGTTTTGAAATGTTGATACCTTCCCCTGTTAGAAATGATAGCCATGGACCGGCACATTGGCAAACCCTCAGTATGGCCCCGGCTGGTGACGGGTGCGGGGGTTTTGGGTGGGCAGGGGAGCTAAGGGGCAGCTGCCTGCAGCGGAGGAGGGTTCTCGCCCCGATGCTGTTGCCCCCTGCCACGAAGCAGGGTGGTGGCAACTTCTTTTGAAGAAGCAGGACTGCCCAGCCAGAGGAGCTGAAGTCAGCACGGCAGGGGTTTGGAAGGCTCTGCCAGATGCTGGGACTCCCCGTAAAAGCAGAGGAATTAACTGAAAATAGCTCTCTTTTAAAAGCGTACAGACTTTGTTATGCTGTTTGCTCCTCTCCGCAGCACCTCAGCTGAAGTGTCAGGCTGCGTTGCCAGGTGAAGTCTGTTCACGGCTTTTCTGTTACTTTTTTTCATGAGCAAAAAGTGCAGCACTTTAACCTGCACCCCAAAAAGGTCTCACAGTAAATGCCTGGTTTTACAGAGCTCCTGGCTGGGATTTGTGCTGTGGGTGTGTGCCAGCCTGGCTGCTCTTGACAGAGGACCTGAATTCCTTCAGGTTCCTCATCTGCTTCTCCGTCACTTGCTCCTCTCCCTTTACTTGTGCTCGTTTTGGCTGGGTGCACAGTGAAAACCCCACTTCCCGCAAAGCAGGCGTGTCTGCAGGTGCCTCTTCCACCCAAGGATTTGCTTGCAGGCACCGGAGGAAATTAAATGCATCCTGTGACATGGTGAGGATGAGCACAAATCCCACACTTTGAGCAGGAGCTCTGTTTTTAACTCCCAGTGCTGAGCTAGGAATGCTTCTCTGATTGATAGTCTGTATCTGGCTACACCAGGAGACCCAAAGGGGTGGCTGTTGGGGCGACAGGAATGTCTGGTGTCTAAAATAGTTGATACAGTGCTTCATTTGCATGAATCAAATGGCTGGGTGCCACCGATGTCAGGGACCTGCTACAGCTGGTGCTGCCAAAGCAGAGGTCATATGCGGTGGGCGAGGAGTCGCCAGTGGAGCTATAGGGCACAGGAGCTCGGAGGGGCCGGGTGCTCTAAAGCTGCTGCTGGGTGGTTTTGCTAAGCAATACAGGTTGGCTAGATTTGAATCTTTCTCCAGGATCTTTTTTCCTTGAAAAGTAACTGTGAAGGCAGAAAAGAAAGTTTTGAAAATGCGTGTGTTTGGTTTCAGCATCTTTGCATTAAAGCATTTGATTCTCATATTGAAGCAACTTCCCACTGGGAAGCAAACACTGACGAAGCTGATTCCTTTTAAGTGTTAAAAAGACCAAACCCAAATACTTCTGACCCAAGTGACTTTTTTTTTTTTTTTGCTGGATGACCAGGACACAAGTGCTTTTGAGAATTCAACTTTATTCTAGTTGAGGAAGAGAATTTGTTCTCTTAAAGTCCTTGTGGGATGGGAATGTAGTTTCTCATGCTGCTGTAAGTGGGAAGCTCGGGGAATCTTTGGGGGCTGTTGCTTATTATTGCCAGTACCTACTGAATTTGCCTTTATTATGTTATTTGGTGATTAAGACAGAACTGAGAATATTTCATCCAAGACATTCTGCAAAACTTTCTGTAAAACGTTCCCAGCAAATTCTGTGAATGTACAATAATGTGGTATGTAAATACACATTTATAGCATTGACCCTACAAAACAACCTGTGTGTCAGCTGGCTTGTTTCCCTTGCCACAACATTGCGCTGCTTCGTGTGTTTCCTTGATGATGATCTTGAAATTGTAGGAAATCAAAGTTTTCTCCCTTTTATTTTGGAGGCAGAGCAGAAGAGCAGCATCTTAAGACAGGATTGTCTTGTGTATTGTAGCATGTTTTTCTTTTACAAATAGTACTGAAAACATCACAACTTCTAAGGGAATAGGTAAAACTGGTCCCTGGTCTTGGCAGCAGGTCAGCGAACACCCTGCCCTGGCCAGCTTGCTCAAAATTCTTCCTCTGTTTTCTGGATGATCCAGAACTTTCTTCTTTTTTTTTTTTTTTAATTCCTGAGTGTTTCTAATTGAGCTAACATTATTAGAAGGTTTAAAAAAACCCTTTCCCAAATTCCCTTTGCGTTTCAGTAGCTCTTTAATATGCAAGGAAGCAAGAGATGAACTGGGTCTAATTACGAGTCCCTGGAGTAGCCAGTCAGAAAATGAATTGATGCCTTTTTCCTTATGAACAATGCATGTACCACAAATTAGAGGCGCCATCACCAGAGATTTAATTACAAAATATCATTACTTTCACACATCATTTCAGATTTGGCCTGATCAAATCAAAGTTGGGGGGGAGAAAGAAGGGGGGAGGCGGGCGAAGGGAAAAACTGCACCACTAGCAGGGTCATTCGTTCAGGGGTACGTGAATGCAGGAGGGAATTGGTGTTATTGAAGCTTCCCAAAAGGCAATTCTGCGGAGAAGCAGCGGCCGGGAGGAAATTCATTTCCTTTTCCAAGGGAGGCTCTAGGCAGTTCCACTGCCAGAGGAAAACACGGCATGAAGGTGGTGGCCAGGGCTGGGTGACCATGGGCATGTCTAGCTCCGTGGCAAATGTGGCCTTGCTTTGGGGAAAGGGGGATTTTTTTGTCAGGTAGGAAAAACGTGATGAAAAGAGCGTTTGGTTTGCTATTGCTTGACTTTAGCTGGGCTTCCTCTGCCTCTGGCAGCAAAAGCTGTGTATGGAAAAACAAGGGACTCATCCCACGATGTATCTAAGTGTACTTCAGGCATATACAGTGTACATTATCCTGCGTCATTCCTGACAAACCTCCCCAAAAACACAGACACTGAAGCTAGCTATTTATGCCAAAGTGCATGATGAATTTTGTCAAGAGGAATGACTGCCAAGGGAGGCCTGGAAACTCATTTGCTGCGGAGTTCAGCCTGCTATTGCAGTTTAAAGGTCATGGTGGTTACCAGAAAAAGGGTCTGGCATGTGTTGGGAGGAGGGTTTGTCTTCTTTTGCTTCCTTGATCTCTGTTCACCCCTGAAGAATACAAAAATGAGCAGCTCACCATCTCATTTCTAGTAAGGTGGGTCCATCCCTGTGGTTGGGCATCTTTATAGCTTGTGATGCTTTTTAAGCAGAGCAATTTGGAACAAGTGCGGTCAAAAGTGGTCAATGGTCCCTGTTCTGTTAGTAAACCTTGAAAGCCACCTTCAAGCTGGGCATCCCAAGTGAGAGGTCCTCTCTTTTGGTCCATGCCCACTGAAAAGGAGTAGCACAGTTTGCAGCTTGCACTGTGACTCTTGGCTGCAGGAAGGTTTCTGAGCTCCATGGCTCCATACCAAAATGGAAAATCTAGTGAATATTCAGAAGTTGAATGGTTTCTGTGCTGTGTGCTCACCATATCAGGGGTGGAAATGTTAGAAGTTTCTCGGTAAAATAAAAAGTAACTGCCCTGCAGTGTCTAATGTGTCTGAGTGATGACTGTCATAGCAGACCAATGCTACAGCACCAGAAATCCTCTTTTTCCACCCTGAGAAAAAAAAGTCAGGCTGTTTTCCTTGCAGAGTGACACCTGTCTGGTGCTGATTTAAAGGGCTGGCTGTTGAATAGGGTCATTCACGCTGAGCTGGTGCCATAAAGGCAGTCAGCAGCAAATGCGGGTGCTCGGGATGGGAGGGCAGAACGGCTGCTCAGCCCTGGGATGATTTACAGCCCCTGCATCCAGCCTAGGCCATGGGCTGTGATTATTTCTCAGCCGGACGCACAAGCCAATCGTTTCAAGAAGCTAAAATGCTCTTCAAAATTTATGAGGAAAATGACGGCTTGTTGAATACATGATGTAGCGAGATGTAGTTTTACATTAACTTAAGAGGCATTTATGGGGCAATATTCATCTTCTGTATTATGGCAAGTATAATATGAGAGGATGCTATGTCATGGGGATATGAGACCTGACAGATAGGATGTACGCAGACGGAGACCATGATGAAACAGAAAAAAGCAGGAAGAGCCAGAGCTACAGGCTGAATGGGGATGGGGCAGGAGAACAGGCTATTGTGAGAATGGGAGATGCCACCCATGTCCTCCACCTGTGGAAGCTGATGTTGCTCCATTGCTTTCATGGAGCTGTGTGGATACCCACCAGCTGAGGACATGATCCAGTGATTACAGCCCTGAAGATCCACTCATGACTCAAGGTCAAGCCCCACTCGCCACCCACACTTTGTAAGAGCTGTTCAGCTTTGTTTTGTGCTTCAGAGGACAAGTGATCCAGAGCATGTAATGTGCCTGCTCGTTCTAGCAGATCGTTTTACAGGTGGCAACAAGGGCTTGAACCACTGTGAATGAGCTGTGAATGTACAGGCATGTTACAAAGAGAAAAATGATTACTTCTGATAATGTTCTACCTAATGATTGGACTTTGCCATGCAAGTACCTAGGCTGAAATAGGTTGCGTGGTCTTACAGAAGAAGCAAGACTCCCTTGGGAGCGTGGCAGAAGGGCACGTATATCACTGTTAGCTAAATATAGCTGGATACTCGCAGGGCTCGCTCCAGCTGGCAAACCAAGCAGCTTCTTCTCTCTCCCGTCTGTCGTGTGTCTTGACTCCTCTGAACGTGCAGCACAGGCCGAGTTCTCGGGCTGCTCCAATGCAAACCTCCCTGTTTTAGCCAGGCGAAACTGTAGCTGCGAGTAATTCCTAAGCATCTTTTTACCCCTGCATTTAGCTGCAGGCAAAATTTTGCACTGTTTGACTTAAATAGCTGTTTGATCTCCATCACCAATTGGAGCTGCGAATTAAAGTAGTGCTCGTGGTGCAAGTCCTGACCCTGTGGTGGTGTATGCCATGCACCCGGGGGGCCTTTGGGCTGCCTCCTGGTCCCCCCCTTACCGTACATAAGCACAGGTGGTTGCAAGGCACACGAGTCGTTGGTGTGGCCAAATACAGTGAGTGATGCAGGGAAAGGCACTTTTCCCTGACACCAGGGGTGCGTGGCTGTGTACCCCTGCTCCTGCCCACCCGGGAGCGTTTGGGTTAGTGCTGGGCTCAGGATCGCTTGGTTGCAGAGCATCCAGCTGATGGGCTCACCTGCAGTACAACCATCACGTAAATCACAATTGCAGTGGGGTCTTGATCTCCATAGATATTCCTTCCTAGGCATTATATGTAGGGAAGGGAGTTAAATTTGGCTTTTTTTCCTTTGGTATCATGAAAACACCAAGCGGAGCTGTGAGCCCTGCCTTAAGGAAATAATGATTGACTTTGGAGCAGGAGCCGATCATCAGAAGACCAAAGAGCTTGTTGTGTAAAGCCAAGGGTCTCTCTGCATCTCTGATTCAGCTCTTCCCTCTAAGAGAACTGCAGTGCTTCCCCTCCCCTGTGTCTCACCAGGGTATTGCTTGGGAGGAAGGGATGTTGCTCCATTTTCTCACCTTATTAGGTAAAACAGGTCAAAACTTCTAAACTTTGAGTCAACCTGGAGTGAATGCGCGGATGGATGGCAGGACCCACCTTAATCTGCTAACATCATTGCTCCCCAACCTCTGCCTTTTTGAAGGTTTTAGTCAAACTTTAGTAAGGCTTGTAGCTCTGACAGTGATGTTGTTAGCAAAAATAAAACCAGAAGGTTGCATGGTGGGTGCATTGTCCTTTCTTGATATCAGGTGGGACCAGAGCACCAATCATCAAGAGCAATGCAAGGTTAGTTGGAGAAGGTTGAAAGGTTTGCAGGTGCTGTATCAGCCGGATGCAGGGAGATGGGCTGAGGCTGGAGGAGATGCCTAGAGAGGTGTCTAGGTGTGGAGAAAAGGTTGCAGAAGCCATGCTGAAGAGGCAGGAGAATAGAATGATGCATAACACCCATTACATCAGAGAGAAATTAAAAGGAGTGATTGATATCAATTATCAGGTACAATTTGTTGCTGCACGATTGACACGTTAATCACCACCCTGCTGCATTTCAGCATGGCAAGATTTTTGACCAATTTGAAAGGTTTACAGCAACAATATGATGCTGATTTATCTCTCCTTAATAAAAAAGTGATCAACTGAAACCTGCATCCATCATTCTGTTTATCACTCATGGTGATTTATTAACTAATTATACTTACAGTGGGTCTTTTTCTATAAGTATGGATAACAGAGTGATGCTGTGTCAGTGCAAGTCATAAATAATGCCACAGTATAGTATGTTTCATACTTACTCCTAGAGATCAGCCCATAACAAGATGCCTTGATTAAGGTAAGCAGATGGCTTCGTTTGTCAGGAACGGTCCTGAAATTGCACATGGAGGAAACAAGTCCATTATTCATCTTTCCAGCACTGGACATTGCACAAATGTCTCAACCATGTAATTCAGATCAGGTGAAATGCTCCCAGCTTGGCCACTTTTCCTAGGCATTTGCGAACCCTCACCAGACCTCACTGCAGCCTGAGACTGAATAGCAGCATGGTGTTTCAGAATCAAGGTCTACAGAGCAAGAAGCAGCCACAAATGCAAGGAAAAAGGACTTCACTGTGGATTTTAAAACAGAGTTGGGGAGCTGACAAAAATCAGAACTTCTCCAGTCATCATAAAAGGAAAAAAAAGGATTTTTGTTGTTAAGTGAAAGTTATCAAGCCCCTAAATCAGTTTCATCCATCAAAAATGCCTTTTCATAACACTTGTAGGTTACAGTAATTGGCTAACACAGGCTCCTAGGATTTCTGTCTTCACAAAGAGATGTGGTCAGTTCCCTTGCCTCGTGCAAGAGGACGATGATGTGACTCTATTAAACAATTATACCTGGTAATTGTGTAATCTCAAGGAGAAAGCAGCCTCTCAAATGACACAGGAGACAGCTCTGCGCTGTCTTTCCAGACTGTGCAGCTGAGAAGAGGTCTGTAGGATCCCCTCTCCCTCCAGAGAAGAGATGTTATGAAGCGTATCACCGAGGCGATGGCATTGCCAGAGCAGCTCTGCAGTGACTGGACTGGCTCTGTATTTTTGGGGTCTTTCCCTGAGAAATCTTGCAGAGCCCACTTGCATTTTCACTTTCATGTTAGAGCAATACAAGACACCAAGTGCCCAGCGCTGCTCAGCTCTAATGTCATTTTTCTCTTCCTAAAATCAATTGGGAAGTGCTCTACAAATCCTGACCTTAAACTCATTGTGGTTCTGCTTCAAAGCAACTCTACAAAGGGCAGCAGGCACCTGTGTGGCTCTAACACTCTCCAAAGCACCGTGGCTGAGCCTGATGCTTCCTGTGCTTGATCATGGTGGTGCAGCAGAACTTCTTTGTTTCCCCCTTTTTTTTTTTTTTCTCTTGAACACCATTAGTCTCCTGCTGGGGTGCTGGTGCTGGGGCATCAAATCTGCTGCGACAGACTGCAGCTCTCCCCAGCCTCGTTTCATCTTGCCAGTGGTGGGAGATGCAATCCAATTTTTTTTCCTGTAGTATCTGTGAGGATTGGGTGAAGTGCCAGTTGCCTCCTGCAGCAGAAGGCCTGAGGGCACCAGAGAGGACAACCCGGGCAAAGTTTGGGGTGGCTCTGGGTGCAGGGAGTCCCTCATCCCGTTGCTGTGCAGTAAACCAGATCTACTCATAACCCACTTTCCAACCTTTTGAGCTTAGACCAGAACCATCCTATTAAGTTTTTCACCTTGATGTCTGCCTACAAATGCATTTGTAGAGTGCATTCTTTCTCCTGATCTTTTACTAAAGATATGACCTCTTAGTAAGAACAATATTTCATTACCTTAAAGAAGCCTTTTTTTTCCTCTTATCCATCATTCCACTAGGTCCATGGTGAATGTGCTGGGTCTGGACTCCCTTGTCTTTCACTTTTACACAGGTATAGATCATATGAGATTCTTTTTTTGATATTGATTCGTCTCTGTAATCAAGAACTTCATGATAATGTGGTATATAAAATGACTATTTTCCCATCGCCCTGGTACACCGCTCCCAGCCCTGCCATTGACTTCCTCTGCCGACTTGTCCGAGCCTCTCATTGCTCTACTATGACAATATTAGGTGTAGCACAAAATGGTCTTTGGGACCGAGTCTCTGACTCTGTGTTTGGACAATGTCTGTGAGATCTCAAACTAAGCCACTCTTTTTCCACCCTGATAATATCTATCTGCTCTGTGATTACAGCTGTCTTGCCCAGGGGAATGCAGCCACTCCTGGCACGGAGCAGCAGTGGCTGAGCACCACGCTGCGTTACAGGAGGCCAAACAATAACACAACAACGCCATCCCGGATTACAAGTGCGGAGGGAAGCGAGGGGATGTAGGTGTGATTGGCACCTTAACAACAGGATCTATAACGAAGAGGGAACACTCAAACCAGCAGCAAATAATTGTTAAATTATTACACAATTAATAGTTATTTAAAAGCAAGGCAGGAATGATGCAAAAAAATTCCCTGTTTGAGAATGCTTTTGCAGGGCTGATCAGCCCAGGGAGTGCAGCTGCCGAGACACGGCAAAAATTACCCAGCACCTCCTGGGGGAACAAACAGTGACAGATCCATAATTTATAGGGGGCAGTCGGTGCTCAATAATTAGGGCATAATTTACACTGAGCAGGTTTTGGTGGTGGGAGGAGAAGAGGCAGTTTTGTTTGTTCTCTCGTTCCTTCCCTGGCTGTCTGTCCCGGAGCTCGGAGGGGAGAGGATGCTCCTGCAGGCAGACCTGGCCTGACCCAGCAAGGCAGGGCTCGGTGCAACCCCTCCCATCTCTCCCTCAAGGACGTGACCCATAATATGGCTATTTTTCAGGTTTTTCAGATGGATAGGTCAGATTTTTCTGCTCTGGTCCTTGGCACAGCTCTTCCCCTTTTGCTGATTAATCCACATCTCTCCTATGCCGGAGGCTCTGAGCATCCCCACAAGCCTGTACCACAACTCACCTCGTGCACCGTAACAGCCCGTCTCGGTGGCTTGAGCACATCTGTGCCCTGCAAGGGGCTTGGCACCTCGTACCCATCACCATCCTCAAGGCCTGGGGCAGTCGTAAAAATAATGCAATGCTTGTTCTGCCTTTTAGCCACGGAGCTGCCTTGCAACCAGGCTGCAGCTCTGCTGCCTGCGTGGCTGCCCTCGCCCCCTGCCCTGTCTTGGGCTCGCGGGTTTCAGCATGAGCCACCTTCGCTTTTCCTATTTACAGACACACCTGGCCCTCAGGGCCACTTCTCATGGCCAGGACACGGCTGTGCTCTGGGTGCAGAGCCAAGATTGTGTATTTCCCATTGCCACCGAGGGACCCAGCTTGTCAGGCTCTGTAGGACACAAGGGAGATCCAGGGAGAAAAAGTCTCTAAAATAACACGACGGGAGCTAAAGAGATCCTGAGAGTTTCAGGGTAGGTGCCTCCTTGATGTGTATGAGGAAGGAGACCACCTCGTAGACTTCTTGGTAAATTGGTAAACCCAAGCTGTCATGGTGAGGAAGAACAGGAGGCCAGTATTTGTGCAGCACCTTATTTGCAACACCTTATGCTTTAACTTAAAGCTAAAATGTCTTTAGAGCTGATGTGTAAACCAGACTAACCTGCAGATCTAAAATTGAGGGAGGAGGATCCTCAGGACCTCAGCCAAAATGTAGCTCTGGTAATTACCTCTTCCCTCCTGAATTCGCCCTGTGCTGATGACACCGGGTGAAAGCCTTGCTGCCTGCCCCATCCTGTGGAACAACATTGCAATGTGAAGGTGAGAGATACCCCAGGCTGGGCACCCTGTGTCGGTCTGGCCAGCAGCATGACAGCCACTTACGTGTGGTGGCAGGACAGGCAGGATTGTTCCCCACCGAAGGCCACCTTGACCCTGCTGGGGCAGCAACAGCAAAGGAGTTAAATTTGATTTCCTCATAGGGAAGAGGCTTGCAAGGAAAAAAAATTACTTAGCTTCATCTTTCTCCCATTTTAGAAAAATTAATTTTTGAGAAGCCTCCACAGTTTCACTATTTCTGGTCCCTAAATCACGCAGGCTGACAGCCTGTCCAGGGCTATTTATTGACTCCCTCGCAGGGAGCCATCTTCAGCCGGCCGGGGCTTGATCTGAAGACCACGAGTGCCATCTTCTGGGACTCTGCAGCCGTACTTCCCTCTCCTTCCCTACAGCCTCCCGTGGTTATGCCATAAACCTCGAATCCAGAGGAAGAAGTTTCACTACGATGCGCCTCATCCCTGGGTTTCCCACTGCTGTGTACCAAAGTGTCACCAACGGTGGGGGCAGCACGGTGCTCCTCGCCTTCCCGGGGCAAACTGAGGGGAAACATGAAATAAAGGAGCCTTTCTGCTCTCCCTCAGATGCGCGGGGAGGTCTGGGATGTTATAGGGCCTCTGAAGTACCCAAAAAGCTCAGGATCAGGAGATGCGGTTGTGCCCCGGCCTTGCTCTCAATCTGAAGTTCTTTTCTAGTGTCGAGAAACCAACAGGAACCTCCCTTCTCTTTTCTCTGATAATTTTCTATTAAGGAAAGATGATTTTTCTTTTCACACAAAGATTTAACTCAAATTGTACGCTTCAAGATACCCCTGAAGCATGACACACTCCTAGCCAAATCCCAATGGAGTGCAACCCTAGAATTGAACGGTCTGCTTAAAACAAAGGAATTGCCTGAGCTGGAGCACGGGCCTGCGAGGCGAAGGGTGGTCAAAGCATCCCAGGAAAGGGGATGGAGGCAATAACCTGGGGATGGTGCCCCTTTTGCAGAGGTTTACAAAGGCATTACTTTCTTTTTCTGTGAAACAAATCAAAGGCTTCTGTTGAGGTTTGACTTGTGGTAATGGAAGGGGAGGGAGCAGGTCTGCCTGTGCCTGCCCTGCCAGAGGGTGCCACCAGGCTGGCCCAGGGCAACCGTGCTCGCGAGAAGCCAAAGAACTGGCCTTGCCAGCGAATGTGAATTTGTTTGAATGTTGTAGAGTGATTCCTGTGCTTAAAGGTGAGGCAAATGCTTCCCTGGTGCCTGGCGTGACGAAGCCTTTGTGGGAAGAGTGGATGCGTGTGAGTGATGGGATGTCAAAAAATACCGTCCCTCGCTATTGCAGCCCCTAGAGCAGCGCGCAGTTCGGTCTGCCAAGCAGCATGCAGACCATACGGCAGCGTGCAGTCCGGTCAGTGGTATGCAGCCTGTACGGCAGCGCGCAGGACATCCAGCAGCAGGCTGGCTGCGGTACCTGCAGCGCTGCGGTACCTACAGCGCTGTGCCGTCCTTAGGGCAGGACAGAGCATGTCCAGCAGTGCAGGGTCTATGTGGCACGGTGCACTATGTACAGCAGTGTGCGGTGCGTACAGTGCACACCCGCACGGTCAGGGCCACCAGATGGTGCTCGGAGCTCTTGCTCCTGCTTTCCCCGCAGGCCAGCGCTGCCCCGACTTTCTCCATCTGCTCAGGGATTTCTCCCGTGTCCCTCCCAGACCAGCAGAGACTCGAGTGGGAGAGTCTTGGATGCGGCATGACTTCCCTCTCTCTCTCCATCAGTCCGGTTCTCCCCATCGATGGTTCCCACCGTGGCTCAGGGAAGGGTGAAACCTGCCTATGGCAAGGGAGCGTGCTGGTCCGTAGGGTGATGTGCCTCAGCAAGGGCCCCCACTGCACCCCACCACAGAATGGCACCATCCCAGTATATCCCAGCTCTGCCACCCTTTGTGTCAGATGCCCTGCAGTGTCTGGGGATCTTCTGTTTTCCCCCTTCAGCCTCTGCAGTCTGGCATAGCCCTTGCGCAGTCACACCACCAGCATGTCTAGCTTGGGCCTCTTATTGCTAGCTACTCTGCTGCAGGCGTGGAGGTATCTCCACATCCTCATGCAGCAGCTGAATCCCCTCATTCTGTGGCTGTAACGGGGTTAGAACGTATTCACCACCTCGCTACAAGCATCAACCCAGCGCATCTGAAGGAAACTGATTGAAAAGAAGGCTGGAGAAGTTCTCGGGAGGTTGTGTTGTCATCTTCCCCTGCAGCAGCTCTCTGGTCCATAATCCTGACAACTTGTTATCCAACCTGATAGCAAAGTCCCTTCTAGGAGTGTGATTCCCCAGCCTCCCTCAGCATCAGTTCTGTCACTTCACTGGCTTTATCAGGAGGATAAACCTTTGGACTGTGTGGATCCGTCAGGTCTCAGTGTTGGAGAAAGAGGGCAGGTAGCTGAAGAGCAGAAGGTGGAGTTGGGGAGTGGTGGAGCCCCACTTTAAGCGTGTCCAGGAGCACCCATCCACTCTGCAGCACAGAAGAAAATGGGAAATTGCAGCTCAGGGTGTGGGGTTTTTCCTCAAGTAGAAAGTTAGAGAGTTTCCCTTGGCAGAGAGTCGGTCAGTGTTGGGCTCTGGTACTGAAAGGGACTGGAGGTAGAAAACGAGCTCAGCTCGTCTTGCTGGTCTCCTGAGCAGGTGGTTTAAGCCGTGTTTAAAAAAACAAAGCATACGTAGTCCCAGCCGAGCAGCTCTGCTCTGCAAACAGGGCATTTCAGGCTGAACCGTGGTGTGGTTTTGGTAGATGTACACATGACGATGGGGCTGGGGGATTCGGTCAACGCTGGAACAGAACAGGAATGGATTGAGTGGATCATCGTATGGTACCTGGGGCACCAATTTTCAAAGGACATTCTAAGTGTTAGGTGTTCAAAGGCCCTTGTGGCAGATTTCCCTATCTAACTTCATTAAACTCTGCAGATATCTTACGTGATGAAAATTCACGATTTTTAAAGGGAAATCTCACACACCCCCCTTAACATCAGCATTTACCTCTTTGCCGGGGCAGGGGAAGAACTGTGTTAACCAAAAAAAAAAAAAAAAACCCACCTTGCTAAATGCATCCGTATTCCTGCTGAGGCGGGTTCGGAGTGAAACCAGAGTCCCCATCCAATCTGTGCTGGAGAAAAGGGGAAACGGCATCTACCAAATCCAGTTCTCTTGTGGCCCGAGCCTGGATTAACCGAATGCCGCCTGGGAGCAGGCCATGCTCCCTGCAAAATGATGACTCAAGTGATGTTTGCAAGGGAGTTCAGATAAAACTTGGTGAGGTTTTTGGAAGAATGATTGCTGCCAATAACTCCATAGGCAAGATTTCAGAACAAAGGCTTTTTCTCATGAGTTAGCAAAAGCAATGCTAGCTATTCACAATTTATGCCTCCCTCATAAATTACATTTTAAGATGAGGATTCTGTGTCATCAGAAAAGATACATTTTATTTTTATATAGCATCTTTAACACACACTTAAGGAGAATGATGGTGTTGTCAGGGGCCTGGGGTGATGGGGAGGATTTTCTTTTCTTTTTTCTTTTTTTTTTTTT
>VYXH01008385.1:227884-246495 GCA_013397275.1 Burhinus bistriatus | reverse complement strand
TTTTTTTTTTTTTTTTAAACCCAGAAGGGTTTCAGCCTGTGAAGTCAGGAGTGGGGAGTTAGGGCAGTCACCAGCTGACAGATCTAGGGGAGGAAGCAGAGATCAAAGCGAGGGGCACGGAGATCACATGTGTGAAGGAAGAGGCTCCCATGGGAAAGCCATGGCAGATCTGGCCCCTGGAGATGTCCGGTCCTACATGTAGATCAGAAGAGCTCCTTCCATGTTGTCTACGCTCTCCTCTGCTCCCTGCTCAACCACTCACCCAGCTAGAGTTGGAAAGAGCTCCAGGGCTCAAGCCCTGTTTGGGCACCTGTGGCTATATCTCCATGGGATGGTCACGTTGGCACTGACAGGTTCTGCCTCGAGGCGGGATGATATGGTCATTCAATCTGCCACCATGAATCGCTCAAATCTGACTTTGGTCCATCCAGGACTCTGGTTCATCTCCATAGTGGCCCTTTGAGGTCTCTGTGTCTTGGTCAGTGGGTTGTGTAAGAACTACACCTTCTGTGGGTTTAGGGGTGGTTCTTAAAACTTTTATCAGTGACAGCGTACATCTTAGGGGCTCAGAAAGAGGGAAGCAATAGGCCGGGCATGTTTAAAAATGAGAGTGCTCTCTTACGCTGCAATGCCTGCCTCACGATGCAATCACTGGGAAGCTGTAGCAATGTAGTACCAAGCCTTTTTCTTCCCCAAATCTTCTAAGATACTTGAAAAACTGAGGAATTCATTGAGTAAAGATGTATTCATTCAACAGCTGTATTTTCCCCGCTGTTCCTCTTGGATTTTGCCCTTATGAGCCAGCACTTTGCTTATTTGTAACCATGAGGGGGGTTGGTTGCTGATTACTAGACGCTCAGCAGATGTAGCCATGACTTCGGCGTGATGCTGTCTCTTCAGGCCAGGTTAATGAGCTCCCGAAGATCCTCACCTTTCACTCCAGCATCTGCAGGGAAGCAGCTGGGACAGGCACGGATGAAGTGCCGGGATAAGCACGGGTGCAAGTCAGCCTGCAGCTTTGCTGAGACACCCCAGGCAGTACATGGGTGTCCCCCTCTCTCCTTCGGCCTTTTCCTTCCTCCCAAGGGGCTGAACCTCCCCTCCCGTGTGCTGCTTTGCATCTCTCCAGCGGAGGAGAGGGCAGGCCCACTGCAGCCCAAGTCCCGACGGCTCTACATCTCCCTTCCTAAAAGAACTTTTGCAAGCCAGATTTGCAGAGATTTGTTTTTATAAACTTTTCCTGCCTGTGTAGCAGGTTAAAGAGCTCTGAAAGGGAAGGAGGGGAGAATGGTGTATTGGGTCATCTCCATGGGAACGTCATGAGAAGATTGATATGTGCCCCAAGAGGCGGGTGCAGTTATTAGCATGTTCCAGATCCTTTCCTGCAGCTTTTTTCTTTTTTTCTTTTCTACACCACCACCCCGCCCCTCCTCGCCCTCACCCCTGCTGAGGAGGAAGAAATAGCATGTTTTCAAGGAGGAAGGAATGTGAACATCTGAAATAAAAGCACTACCACGGATCCCAGCCCTTTCCGGCAGTGGGTCTCTGTCACCTGCCAAGAGCAAGCGCTTGTCACAGCAGAGCTGCGAGAGCTCCGGCAGCCATCAAAGCCAGAGGGAGCCAAGTGGGTTTGCCCAGGAGAGGACAACCATGTTGGCATGGTGAGATGGTATCAGCCATCGCTGGCTGGATGTGTGGCCATGGTGCTTGGCAAGGTATGGGGAGGGAGAGTGGCTGGAGCAGCTCCTTGTCTGGTGGTCATGACCAGTTGGTGCAACAGGTGTCTTCTCCTCTGCTTGCTGCCCCACCAGCCCGCGTCTTTCCACATCGCAGGTCTGAGCACCCAAATCTTTCTAGTGCAGCATTAACCTGGAGGGCCAGAGGAGGCCAGCTCATGTCCGTGTGCCTCAGTTTCCTCCCAAAGGCCTGTTCTCCCCAGCCAGCACTGGGGACTGCCAAGAGCCTTCACATATGCTAACCATTTTCAAGAGTGATGGTGGGCTGAAGACAAGCCCTTCAGTCTTGCTGGAGCCAAGAATGAGAGACCAGATGGTGCATGACCTGACAAGCCCCCTGTGATCTTCTGTTTGTTATTCTCCTACGAGCGCATTGCTCTGGGAAAAATCCAAGGGTTTGTTTCCAGGACCCAGACTCTTCTCATGTGTAATAGCAACTGCACCTTCTCTGGCCACACGTGTTGCTCGCCCTCTTGCTGCTGCAATAAGGTTTTTGGGTGCAGGGGGGCTGGTGAGATCTCCTAGAAAACCAGGCTTTAGCTCAGCATTCAGCTCCTCCGAGGCAAGGCCGCAATTATCCTCCCATCCCATGTTTGTAGAGCACCTAACAAAAAAAGAGTCCCGGCAGTGACAGTCATCCCATAGGCGTTACTCCAAAATTACTAGCCATGAGAATATTTTTAAAATAGAAACCTCTGCTCTGGGCTATGTAGTAATTAATCATTAATAAATCATAACACTCAGGAGGAACTTTAATGTTGCAAAGCTGATTTTAAGAGCTCGTCTAAGCGGACCTGAGTGCAGAAGCGGATCTGTAGCACACTCCTCAGGTGGAGGGTGTCTGCTTCCCTCCTGCCCCAATTAATTTCTGTCGGGCAATGAAATTTGGATGACCTGTTTCTGCAGGGCAGGAGATGAGTCTGTATCTGTGTGTGCAGCACGGTCACAATTGGAAAAGATCAAGGCGCACACTTGCAATAATAATAATAATAACGTCCCCAGAGTGACATTTCAAATGCAAATGAAAAGAATAAAAATATTAGTTCCTGTTAACTTTGTTGCTGCCGTAACTGAATCCAAGTGAAGGCCTGAGGCTGTCCCCTCTGCCTAACTGGCAGCAGAGCTGCGATTCCCTGTTTATTTTCATTCCTGGCCCAAGCGGACAAGGAGTCAGCCACGAGCTGAGAAACAAGGCGAGGAGCTGGGGCTGAAGAGACAGTGTCATGGTGCCACTTACTAGATGTTAATGTAGTATCAGGCACGGAAAGCGAAGGGTGACAGCAGCTATGTGTGGTGTGACTAATAATTAACGCACCAGCCTAAGAGTTCAGCAGAGCCCTGTAGTGAGCCCAAGAACCCGCCCCGGCCGGGGACCGGCTCTGCTCCAGGGGCTTCGGCTCTCAGGGCTCTGCCAGGAGTGATGCACTCCTGCCACCAGCGCTGGCATGGGAAATGCTTGTGGCATGGACCCAGCAGGAAAGATTTCTTGCAGTTTTGATTTCAGTCCGTCTTAACAGTTGTTGTTTGCCTGCAATATCCAATTGCATCCCCTCTCTCTCCCGGCATTAATGGACGCAGCTGCTTTACCTTCCCTTCGAAGAAGTGATGGTGTTGAGTGTTTGCTGGTGTGTTTTGTTGTCCTTGCACAAATAAATGCACATATATATATATATATATAAAAAACTACTGAGGGCACCTTTTCATCTGAAATTACAATATCACTCAGTTTTAATTTTTTAGTCAGAAACGTTGTGCATGGTTTATGCGTGTCCTTGGAAGAGAGAGGGACTGAGGCGCAGTGATTTGAGCTGGTTTAAGCCCAGAGCCACGGGGCTGCCTTCATCCTGTACGCAAGGCACCAGCCCCCCACACACAGCCCCACTCCTCGGTCACATGGTGAGCTGTCTGGAAATTCAGAAGCACATCTGTTAATCAGTTTATTAATTGCAAAAATAAGCCCTTTGATATTTGTCACTCAGGATCAGAGTTTGGCTAGCTGTGGAAGAAATTGGCAGCCAGGGACCATAGGCAGGATTTATGGTCGCAGGGCACATGGAGGTAGCACTTATTTGGGCCGTGGTCCCAGTAGCTTTTAAACAAAGACAGAGCTTTTAATCTGAAGACACGTTTATTTTTTGCAGCAAAGAGATTGTCTGAGAATGAAACTGATGATTTAAAAAACAAAGAGGAAAAAAAAGGAACTGAAACTGCGTAGGTTATTTTCAGCCACCAAGATGAATGAAACGTAAAAAAATAAAATAGGTTGCAAGTTTTGAATTCTAAAAAAGATCAGTCTGAAAGCATGAAAATCCAAGCAGGTGCTGTCAGCTCCAAGCACTGACAAGGCAGGCTTTTCTGCTGGCAAATAGTGGAAGATTTCAGCAGACACGTGTGGGACAACACAAATCTGCTCATCCACAGGGCTCTTCAATTATCAGAGGAGACCTGTGACACGCACGCACCAACTGCTTTGCTGTTGCTCCTTATTTCTAAGGCTGGAGGCTGCTGGTGGAGCCACTAGGAGAGCAGATCAGACCTGCAGCCCCGCTACAAAAGGCTGCAGCAGAGACCAGCAGAAAAGGAGTTAATGCGTCAAGTAGGAGAAGGTGATCTGCACATCACCGTCCCCACAGTCTTCCAGCCTGTCGCTAGTCCTCCTGACTTTTGCCATCATTTAGCTCTGCATGAAGTAGGGCAACATGATCAGGACAAGGGGTAATCGGGGCTATGAGGAAAAACAGCCTCACCAGCATAATAAAACCTGGAGACTTCTGCTCTCCAGGACCGCTGCCCTCTCCCACAGCCCTCCACACACAAGAGAAGAAGCTACACACAGTAATTTGGAAACGAATCTGAGCTGCCCATTTCAAGGTGTTCCCCTGAAAATTCACTTTCCACTGTGTACTGCTACTGTGGGATGTGCGTGGGTGGGTGAAGGACTGGAAGGGCAGGACCTACTAGATGCCAAATGCGCCGGCCTCGGTGGACATCGGTTGCGGCTGACCTGGCTCTTGGTGGCATCCATGGCAAGAAGGAGCTGCTCTAGCACCAGCCATGGAAAGGCAGCGCTTAGCCCATGGCAGGGGGAGACAGCCAGGCTCAGGGGCCTCCGTCTCCACCCCACCTGCCCTTCCGCAAGTCCTAGTAAGTGATGAGCTGGTCCCAGGGAGCTGAGGATGGGTTGTGTCCTGGGCTGGGAGACACGAGGCTGCAGCCCAGCAGGAGACTCAGCGTTTGACCCACGCTGCAACACCTGACCACAAGCAAACCCATGCGTGCTTCTTGCCTTTCCCCGGGGTGGTTCATGCGACGACGGCAGGTTAGTCGTCCGCTGGGCGCCCAAGGGGAAGTGAAGGCAGCCCTGCTGTGGTTAGGGCCAGCTTGGTTTCAGAGAGAGGACAGAAAAGCTTTCAGAAAGAGCTGAGCTGGCTCTGCGCTGAGATCCCTGCACCACCTGCCCCGACCCGGGCAGATGGGTGCTGGTAAGTCAGGTCCCAAAGACTCGGCGCTGAGCTCCTGCTGTTCAACCCTGCGAGCCCAGGCAGAGGCCTCTGGCTGCACAGCTGCTCTCTGTACCATGCTTCTGAGCACATCTGCTGGGATTTATGCAATCCAGATGTTTGCACGGAGCTGTTCCTATCTATAACCCTCCTCGTACCCAAAAGCTGATTGCAGCCAGATCCCTCCATCAGGCAGCAGCGCTAGGACCCAGAAAAGCCCCTTCCAGCACAAAGCCCATGCTAATGGGAGACTGGAGCCCCAAAGGTCATGGCACCAAGGGCCGCAGAGCTTTCCAACCGGCTGCACTTGTATTTGGGGCCTCTCTTGCCTTTGTCGGTGACTGTGACCAGGACCAGGTCCCAGCCCAGTGTCTGGCCAGGGGCATCCCCTGTCCCTGCCTCAGGATAGGGCTGTGATGGGACACTGTTGTGGTGACACTGGTATAGTAAAAACACAGCACCTGTCCTCTCTGGTTGAAGCTCCCCTGCTGGGACACGTGCTATTCATTCTGGTGGGATTATCCTGGTCAAAACGGGAATAGACCGAACCAAAAAGAGCAAAAGCATCTTTTTGCCCACAGATTTGGGTTCAGGCTCAGGGGCCAGCAGAGATCCCTTCCTGGTTGAAGTAGCAAACACTTCCCAGTGCCCTGCCTCTCTGGTCTCGCGCCCATGGCAATTTGGATTGGTGTTATTCAGCTGCATTATATTTAAATCAGCTGTCAAGCAAGCGCATGGTCTTAAGCAATACAACAGCATCTGACTGCCCTGGGGGTGCCTGTAGTGGCCTGTATGTGCTGGAGGAAAACGCTAGGAATGCTTTTTGCCCTGGTGACTACACAGACACACAAGCAGAGGGGCCAGGGCTTTTAGAGGCTTTGCTGAAGTTTATTAGCTTTTATAACAGTCATGAAAATAATTGGATCTCAGAGACACACCTGCAATCTGGCACAAAGGAGCAAAAGAATGAGGCCAGGTGAGGTGTAAATGTGGAGTAACTCCCGAGCTGCTGGTGCGGCGTGAGCAGAGTAGGGTGAGCTGGGGCGGCAGAGCGCAATGAGTGCTGGTGACGTGCTGGGGTTTGGGAAGGGTCCCGGACTCCGTCCTTCACACAGTCTCACAGTTACTTGGCCCATGTCAGTGAGGAAGGGGATGATGCTGAAATGCCTGGGCCATGCGCCAGTCCCAGGCGTGGTACCTTCCCCAGTCACTGGTCACATGCCGCAGGTGTCACACCACCATTGTGGGATGCTTAAAGAGGTCCGTTGAGGCACTAAGGGCACTGCATGAGGGCTGTGGCCACCAGCAGCCCTTGCCCCACTGTCTGCCCTGCTCCCATAAGTGGCCCATCTCCACCCACTGCCAACTGTGCCAGCTGGGACCCTCTCGCCTTGCTCAGCATCCCCACCCCAGGGCCAGCAATGCTGGTAGCAGGCTCCTGTCCCATGCCAGCACTGGGGCTTTTCCCTCTGAAGTGCTTCAAGGAGACCAGTGTCACCCCCTTCCATTGTGCAGATGGGGAAACCGAGGCCCGGAGGAGGTCCCCCAAGCAAGCAAGTGGTCAGAAAAGCCTGCAGTCTGCAGGGTTTTCTCCTCTGCACTGGTGTAAGGGGGTTTTCCTGACTCCATTCCCTGCTGTGAGCCCTTCTGCCAGGCCTGCTCTGGGGGGGAACAGGGGAGGGGGGCTGTTGGGGTGTGCTGACCCCAGGCAGGGGCTGGATGAGCACACAGGGGTGCTGGGAGCTGCGGGCGGGCTGAGCCCTGCCATGAGCTGCGCAAGCAGCAGCCGACTGGGAGCTTTCAATCACAAAGCCATGGATCTTGCCCCGGCTCCCTCCATGCCCACGTGCTCTCCACGCCGGCTCCGTCGCAACAAAGCAGCCCCTGTTCCCCGCTCCATCCCTAGCTCCTCCCCAAGCCCTGTCTTGGCCAGCGCTGGATTTATGAATGAGTCCCCTGCTCTGGTGGCAGCCAGCCCTGCCAGCCCAGCGTGGCTCACTCCAGGGATGGAGGCGCAGCAGGATTCTGCTGCCATCCGGAGCAGCACATGGTGGGGAAGGCAGAGCTTCGGGGTGCACAGCCCACACCCTGCGGAGAGCATGGTGCTGCGCTCCCCTCCCAGCCCCTTCTCATGCCCGTGCCCACCCGCTGGGGACTATTTTGGATTATAATTCGCGAGCTGCCTGTGCTGGGTTGCCAGCTGGCACGGCTGCATGGGAAACAGCTCCTGTGTCCTCATGTCCTGGCACAGCAGCAAAGCCTGCGTTGGTGCCACTTCCCTCTGCTACACTGGGCTGGAAACTCCGGCCATCAGAGGGCTTTCCTGGGAGAGAGGTGTCCCCACTGCAGAGATGGGACCTCGGGTAGGCAGGCAAAGCGAGCAGCTGGCCTGCAACCCATCTGCATCGTTCAGAGATTTGTGTTTTTACTACTAATTAATGCAATGCAGATGAAGGGTGGCCAATTTCAACATGCTTCATGCAAAACGAAGGTACGGAGCTGGCAAAGCCCTTGGCGCATCATGTGCTCAAGGCACATCATGTAAAACCATCAGTGACAGTCTGTTGGCTTGCCCAACACCTTGTGTGCCCAGAGCTCTGCCCATACTCCTGGAAAAACCCTTCCAGCACCTCTCCGAGTCAGGTTAGGGCTCATCAAGCACCCAGTTGTCCGGGCACTGAACTCTTTTATGCTTCAAACATTTACTGCTGGAGTTGATGCCCAGCACTCACGGCCTCCCAGGAGCCAGGATTTCACCCTGTGCTTCCAGGCCATGCTGCTCCCTTGAGCTCAGCAGCCGCTCTGGTCTTATCTGTCCCCTTCCCTCTGTGTGCCCAGCTTGGGACCCCATCCTGGAGCTCTGTGAACCATAACGAACCTTTCTTACTGGTTTAAAATTACTTTGGATCAAGCATTGTGTCAGTAGCTGGCCAGGATATTTGTCTTTATTTCTTCTGCATCTAGATTGCTCTATGTGTGGTCATCAGAAATCAGTTCCCAGGATCACAGGGGCTGTGGTCTTTGTGGACAGCATGAATAGAAATTGCTGCTCCTTGATGTTCAGTGGCTGTACAGCCCCATCTCCAGGTCTGCTCCTGCCTGCTGCCTCCAGGAGGTCTTGGAAAAGGAAAGGGGGATGGTTGGCAACAAGAGACGGGGCTCAGCTCAGGAGTGAGGAAGAAGATGGTCCCATTCAGTTGGGTTCTTGCTTGCCTTGGTGCCTGGAAGCAGACACCAGTTGCCATGTGTCTCCATCCTCTCCTGAACTTTTTTTTCCTTCTCGTATCTCCCCCACAATCTCCCTGTTGTCACTGCTGGCTGCTCCCCTCGGAGCCACAGCCCCACGGCTGCTCACAGCAGCCACTGCAACAGGCTCGTGGGACCTTTCGTGTGTCTCTGGAGGAAGATGTGTGCCCCAGCCCACGGCAGCAGAAACTCAGGCAGACCAAGAGCTGGACTAAAACACTACTGCTGTCTTCCCGTACCGGCTCCAGCCTCCAAAGAAACACCTTCCCATGGGCTCCTTGTTACTTGTATTTATTTTTTAAGACTGCTTCGCATCCATGCGGTTGGGCTGTGACATGAGCTATGCTTCGCTACCAGCCTGCTGTCATATACACACCGGCTACAGTAGCCATATGAAAAGATGTTTAAACCTATATCTCAAACCTTCTGCTTAGGGCTGGCTAAGCCTCTCTTTGCAACTGCATCTGCACGCCCTTATGTTATTATTTAGAGTTAACGTCAGCACGTCTCCATGATGAATTCGGAGGTGCACAATCCTGATGAAGGCCTTAGGAAGTCATCTGCGCTGTGTGTCACAGCCTGCTGCCAGGCGATCTCAGGGCTCCACAGAAAAACCCTCAGGCACACCGAGAGAGGCTTCCTGACCTGAGAGCAGGAGCACCGATCCCCCACCCCGCTGCCTGTGTCCGCGTGCCAAGCAGGCACTGGGGTCTGCTTGCACAGAGCTTCTTGCAGACGATCGAAACATTAGCAAAAAATAAGCATCCTCCTGAGTATCAGGCAGCAGGCCATAGATTCAGTTAAACGTCAATTTAGATAGTTGCTTGCCCACATTTCTGTGCTATCTCCATAGCATCTGAGCTCTCTAAAGCCATCCTTATTTTTATCTGTTTCTCTCTATATATATACACGAAGATGTTGATGTAGATGGTACCGATCCAAGACTAGAACTGTTGGACCATCCTTTTGCTAGTTACAGTCTACGCTGTTCGGCCTTGCTCCGCCTTGCACAACCAGATGTAGGTATGTCAGTGATCAGGGTCCAGAGGTTACCACCATAAGAAGTTTCTCCTACCACCCTTTCTTGGCCACCTTGACACGCAGGGGTGACTGCACCTTCCCTCCACACAGCTTACCCGACCCATTCTCTAGTTTGGTCCAGAAAAAGATGTGTGTTAAAGGAAAAACCTGTTTTATTTGGTTGGTTGGTTGTTTTTTTAAGTCGGCAGTTTGTTTCTCTGACCTAAAGATGTAATTCTCCAGTAGTTTACGCCTACCTTAGCATGGAGGTGTGCTCGCATAAGGTCTCATCACAGATCTAATTAAATTGATTTGCTACTCTGTTAAATCAGTGCAGCTATATTGAGCAGATCAGGTCTAAGTTTCTATTCTACCTCATCATAAAAATGATAATAAAAAGCACCTTGAAGACATCAGTGCTAAGAATTCAAAAAGAAAGTTACATTTATTATTTTAAATCCAGTCTCATTATTTCTGTGATGTGGATTTTTGAAAGGGGCTATGAAATCCTTGGCATTAGGAATATTCATCTCACATTTCTCTTTTATGAAGACCTCTATATGACATGCAAATATTTATTAATGTTCCAGAAGGGTCTAAGGAGTTTATGAATGTAAAGCTCATTGAAGGTGACAACTCACTTTTAAAAATAAAGAAAAAAAAGCAAGCCAACTACTAGTCAAAAAACCCCCATTATTTTAAAAATCTTTTTCATCATTATTTTTATTCATGATTTGAGATTGATTATTGTTTCCTTACAAAGTACCTCCATTACTTCCTCCGTGACAAAATTACTTTAAAGTAGTTATTTCCACTTGAGGTTTTGGTGGGTTTCCTGATCAGGGGTTCAGGCGCAGGCTATTGGAGCTCTTTTACAATACTAACATTGCAAGATATTTTAGGAAAGATTTATGGTCCAGCTAAAAACATGATAAATAAATTTAAAACCAGCAATATAGACATTTTTATACAGACCTATCTAATTTAATAAAATGTACAAATTTGGTTAGATTCAGTCCAACAGTAGTCATTTAAATTCTGGTTTAGAGTCGATTAAAAAGCTGAAATAGCAGCTTATTGGATTTCCAGAGCTCGCAGCCTTGGCCCGATAGCAGGACAGTACCAGGCTTAGACACAAGTGTCTCCAAAGACCCCTCCAGCCTGACGTGACGCTGCCTGTGGACATGGCATCCCACTGCGACATCGCATTCGTGATCAGCACCCGTGGGTGCAGGTGCTGCTGGCTCATGGGTCTGCTCTGCATCTCGATACTAAACCAAGGATTTGCACGCAGGCTGGACCCAGGCATGGTCTGCTGGGCCACTCGTGGCCTGTGCGTGGGGTGCTAAGGTCTAACCCACCTCCAGGGAGAGGACAGCCCTTAGCAGACCTGGCCTTAGGCTACCTCTGCTCAGTAATGGCACTATTAATCAGGCTGATGAGCTTAGACCTGAAAAGCCCTGACTCCTGTGAATCATTCGTCAGCAGAGGATCCCACTCCTGCATTTCTCACCCCACCACCTGTGCTGGTCGGAAGGAACCGTGGGCCTTATATGCCAGTATAAACACAGAGGTTCAAAGCTGGGTAACTCACAGCAGGCTGCCCTTGGAGTAGGGGATTTGCAACCCCACAAGCAGGGCCTGTCTTCATCTCACCTATATCAAATGTCAACTTGCAAAAGACCTTCTGGCTTATTTTTCTTTCGTGCTGAGAGGGAATCGGGTCCAGTCAGAACCTGGAAAGAGCCACAGAAGAGGACAGACGCTGCATTTGCCTGCTGAGATTCAGTGTGGCAGAAACCCTTGGAGCTGCTGCTGAGAACCAAAATGCTTGGTATTAGTCCTTGGTGGTGGCACGGCAATCCCAGGACAGCAGCCTGTGCTGAAGGGGGTGCAGGGTGGGGGATGAGACCACCCCAAACAGCCTGGTGCACCGACCAAGATGCAGTGCTTGCGTGGCAGTCCCTGCTTGGCCCATCCACCACTGCCATGGGAAAGCAGCAATTCGGTGAGCACAGCCACAGCCGTGAGCATCACCCAAGAGTAAGCCTGTGCCAGAGCAGGAACCCAGCAGCCCTTGAAGCCCTGTGAGCACAGGACTTCCCTTTCTCCCTGAGAAGCACTGCCTAATGACATGGGACCACCGAAGCTAATAAGCCATTAATAGGGCCACATGTCATCTCCTGACTAAGGTGTGAGCAATTCACACCTTATTCAGGCTTTAAAATCTGAAAGCACCCACATTTGGTCACACTCCCCTCCAGCCTGCAAGGCAAGCTAGCAAAAGCAAAGTTCCCTGTAGTTTGGGGGCTCTCTTCCACTGAGTTTTCCAGACAAAGCTGAACTTAGGCTATCTCAAAGTAAGTCCTCAGGCTAAAGCAGGTCTTTGGCATGAGTGTCGCGGTAGGACGGCATGGGGCACTGGCGTGTCGGTGGGTGGGAAGCTGTATGAAGAGCTTCTGCTGAATTTTCAGTTCTTGCCACGGACTTGAGCAAACTTTTTAAAGGCTCCATTTCAAAAATGCTCTTGGGTTTAGCAGGGGTGGTCTCTGGGATACGTCTGGCCTGGCACTTGGAGTGATGAGTATCAGAGCTCCCATGGATTTTTGGATGGGTTTACGCTGCTCAGATCTCCTGGAGTTGGGCCCAGCATTCTTCACGTGGCGCAACTCCAGAAATGGAAGCACTCCAAGTGAGCAGTTTCTTTCCCAAAATGGGGATTCTTCTTTCCTTTGGATGGAAAACACTGCAGACAGGGGAAATATCATCTCATTGTACTGTGAAGGAGAACCATTTATTAACTGTGGGTACCAAATTTAACTCTGGGTATTTTTTAATAGCAGTTGTGATATGAATAGAAGTGTTTGGACCTTTTCCTTGCAATGTCAGGAATCTACAACACAGAATTATGCTACTATGTGAGAAATAGCAACGGAAACCAGCTACGGGAGAAAAAAGAAGTGAAACCAGCTAGCCTAAATTCAGGAGAAATTCATTCCAGGGGCACAGATTATACGAAATGGCTTCTTATCTCGCTTATACTTGCAACACATTGATGCTCAAAAAGAGCCATCCTATTGCCTCCCACACTTGCCACGTTATGCAAGGGTGGCTTTTCTCATGTGCTCTGGGGCTCCTGAAGCACCCACGTTCTGCTGCTGGGAGCCGGGGCGATGGGGTAATCTCCAAATACAAGGCACTGCTCAACACAGTAAAACTAGGAGCACAGGCTGAAGCAAGGTCCTGCTTACGGGTTTCTTGTTGCTTTCTCAGGCAGGAGAGTTACTTTTATTTGCTAGGAGTAAGGAGGCAATGTGACATAGTGGAACATACATGCCTGACCACGTTCAGCATTAGCCAATGGTCACACAGCAGCCACAAATCATCACAGCAGATGTATATGTGTTTGTGTATGTTAGCTGACTCCATGAGAAAATGCAGTTACAGACTCTTTACATTATCATAGGATGGTTTAGGTTGGAAGGGACCTTAAAGACCACCTAGTTCCAACCCCCCTGCCATGGGCAGGGACACCTCTCACTAGACCAGGTTGCTCAAAGCCCTGTCCAACCTGGCCTTGAATACCTCCAGGGATGGGGCATCCACAACTTCCCTGGGCAACCTCTCCCAGTGCTTCACCACTCTGAGTGAAAAATTTCTTCCTAATACCCATTCTAAATCTACCCTCTTCCAGTTTGAAGCCATTACCCCTCATCCTATCACTACACACCCTTGTAAAAAGTCCCTCTCCAGCTTTCTTGGAGGCCCCCTTTAAGTACTGGAAGGCTGCTATAAGGTCTCTGTGGAGCCTTCTCTTCTCCAGGCTGAACAACTCCAACTATCTCAGCCTGTCTTCATAGGAGAGGGGCTCCAGCCCTCTGATCATCTTTCTGGCCCTCCTCTGGACTCACTCCAACAGGTCCATGTCCTTCTTATGCTGGGGACCCCAGAGCTGGATGCAGTATTCCAGGTGGGGTCTCACCAGAGTGGAGTAGAGGGGCAGAATCCCCTCCCTCACCCTGCTGGCCACGCTTCTTTTGATGCAGCCCAGGATGCGGTTGGCTTTCTGGGCTGCAAGCGCACATTGCCGGCTCCTGTTCAGCTTCTCATCAACCAACACCCCAAGTCCTTCTCCTCAGGGCTTCTCTCACTCCATTCTCCACCCAGCAATCCATGTTCTTCTTTCCATTATACTAAACTTTCTACCACTCCTGGCTCCTTTAACCATGGCAAATGAGGACATAATAAAGTTCAACTGATATCAGCTACTGTTCCTAACTAATAATTTCCCAGGACTTCTGCAAGCTTCTCCCTTCCCAGGTGAAACTCGGTAATTAAAACTGACCTTTGAAAGCTTCCACTTACAATGGTATTTGCTGGTTCTGCTTAATTTGCTCCCCTGTCTTACATATAAAACTATGAATAATTGCTGTGGTTTGTTAAAGGGGAAAATAAAGAGCTCTCAAAGTACTGAGATCATTTAGTTTCCAAACATTTGACAGGACGTAATAGGTATGAGTGTTTTGAGCAGGTTATCCTAATGAAAAATGAGGGGAGTCGTATATCTTACTGTTCCTATTTTGTACAAGTGTCACTTCGTTATAGTGACAGCAGGTTTACAGGATTACACTGATCTGCAATCCTGCACATCAGGCAGGTGTCTCTGGCTGTGAAAAATCATAGACTAGCAATATAAGTATCCAAATCATGGCTTTTACAAATGAGCTAAGACTCAAATTATCATGACAAGCTTTTAAAAAAATAGATTTTTAGGTTTAAATCTGTTTTGTAACTGATCTTTTGTTACCTCTTCATAAGCAGAATGCACTTGTTTCATATTCAGAAGCCTTTTATTTAAATATATATTTTCTTCCTAAAACATAAGTACTAGAAGCTTGCTGTTGCCTCTAACAAAAGTAGAGATTCTTACGAAATAACACCAAGGAAAACAAAACAAGTGAACTTGGATATGTGGGACCGCTAATAAAATTGGACTTGTTGGCAATGTTGTGTTCCTCCTCCTGCACTCTGAAAGACGGTCAAAGACCTGAACTTTTGATATGGTAATCAAAAATATCCAGATACGGATGTATTTAATTACCAAATCTGTTTCACTTGCAAACTTGAAATGTATCATATACTAAAGCTGAATATAGAAGAGAATTAACTGAAGGAACACAATGTAGATGGCTTCACATGAGGCTAAAAGCAAGGCAATGGCTTGGAAAGAGAGCTATGGAGGGTTTAGGGGTTTGGATTTATACGTTTTATGTCCTGTGTTGGGCCCTCACTTTTGTACTTACCTTCAGCTGCTTAGGCCTGGGACAGCACAACCTTGTTTTGTCCCGGGGACCATGACCCCATGGAGCCCATGCTGGCTCCGATGCCTGCGGGAGGCGAGTCCTGTTTTTGCTGCACAGAGCACTGTCCAAGCTTTGGGGTCACCTTTGACAAAGCCTTTACAGAGCCCCCTGAGAGCCACTGGTCCAACTGCCGCATGAGGGAGGCAGGTCTGTGGGAGCTGTTGCCCTCCTGAACTCTCTGCTCTGGCATCCAGAGAGAAGCAGCGCAGAAGCGGAGGCTGAAGCCACCCTGCAGGCACAGCGCAGCCACAAGCCTGGTCTGGCAAGGGGATTTCCCTGCATTTACAGATCTCATCCATGCACAAGAGCAGGGACTCAAGCTGGAGCGAGGTGTAGGATCCCATCCTGACACAGGACTGTAAAGCTGGTCAGGAAAAAGGCACCTCGCTTCCTCTCCCAAAACAGGCACCCTGAGCACAGCAAGAAGTCCCCACTACACCAAATAAATCAAATCTCACAATTCAACAGGATCAAGAATTGGAGGGTTTCCTAGAGGTTTTATATCCAGGACGATTTATGATTTAATTTAAACACCTAGTTTCCAGCCATTTCTTTTTGCAAGCAATCACCTAGGCTACATTAACCTGATGGTGATGTACTGCAGTCCCTGGGAGCCCTGGAGAGACCCAGGGAGACAAAAGCACTCAGAGGTGTGAACTTCCCCCATTTATCTTGATGGGGTGTGAGCAGCCTTGCCAGGGAAGCAGGTCCAAGCATGTTAACCACTTCACTGCCAGCCTCTGCCGTTGAAAGGGCTGGTTGAACAGCAGCGTGTCCTGTACTGGCCTTTCCCTCCCTTTGGTTGAGCCTCCCCAGCAGCCAAGGATGCAAGCTCGGAAGAGAACCAGGGTTGTGCAGACTCCTGGAATGCGATGGTGCGGGTTATACGTTTGGAGGGGGTCCCGTGAGATCAGACGTGTTTTTTATCATAGGGCTTGTTGCAACAGATGTGGCCACACAGGTGTTACAGTTTAATATGCTTCTGAACAAGTTATGTATCTCCCTGCCTCTTGGGATCTAGCAGCGGAGCAGAGGTCCCTTGCAGGCTCTGCTCAGGCCCCAAGCTAGCCCTACCGGAGAGCGGAGACCAAATGTAGCAGATAGGGAGACACTTCTGCCTGGTTTGGGTATGGATGTCTCAGATGATGTCTTCATCATATGAGTGGTATTTCACAGCAGTGGCACAAGGGTTTGGATCTGGCACCGCTGCCATAGGAGTGGTCTTTATTAGGACCTGAGCTAAGGAACGAGGCAGCTCCCTTTACATTCAGAGCTCTCCTAGCTGGCTGCCAGCGGACTCTTGCCGACAGCGCAGCACTGAGCCTCCCGTGTGCCAGTTTGGAGGCTGTGTTTTGCAACCAGACGTGTGCTTGCAAACGCCTGTGAAGATGGCAGCTGCTAAGAGAGGCGGTGATCCTTTCCTCTGAACGGGGCTGGCGGCAGCTGCAGCGTGGTGGGGGTTGCAGCCGGTCCCTCTCCTGTGGCAGCGCGCAGCCACCTGAGCAAGGCTTCTTGGGGAGACAGAGATAGGTAAGATTTAAAGTGAAATTGCTGCTTCAAAGAAAGGGCTTTTAGGAATCTCTAGTGCCCAAAGATGCAGGTGCCAGACCACTCCCGGGCTGTCCTGCATCGGCGGATGCAGCCTCTGCAGTCCCACATGGCAGCGAGGAGGGGCTCAAAGCCCCCTTCCACCTCATTCTTGTGAGCAAGGGGCAAACGTCTCTTCCAACAGGAGGGGTGTCTGCAACAGCCTTTTCATTATGTTTATATTTAAAAACCTAACAGTGACTAAATCAGTTTGCATAATAAACAGCTCTAGAGCCAGAAATATTTGCCTGCTCTTGGTGAAAAAAGGAAGTCCTCAGATCCTCTTCTGAAGACTGTAAGAAAGTGACAGAGTTTTCCCTTTACAGGATATAAATATGCAGTGCAAATAGGTGGCTCCTGTCGCTCCTTACGTTTTGATGTATCTCTTCAGATAGCCTGGCAGCGCCAGATTATTTTAGTGTCAAATCAAAGCTCTGGTTGTGTAAAGAAGCTGAGGAAAGGTACAGTCTGTGTTGCAGCACAGGATGGAAGCTCCAAGAAGACTGGAGGCAGTCCTGTGAGACATGTACCAGCCATGCATACTAAACCTGCCATTTAGTACACCGAAAAGAAAACCCCTTTAGTAGAGCTGCTGCAGAACGGAAATAAATGTCTTCAGATTTGGGTTGGGGCAGGGGGATGTTTTTCTAGGTGGGTATGTGATTCATTTTCACATTACCTAAAAGAAAATAAAGCTTTTGTTTCCTTTTTACCCTCCGTTTCCTCATGAGAGAAAAAAATTAAAGGGCCTGTTTACGCTGGAAGAAAAATCTTGCTGGCTGATCCCTTTTTAAAGCAGAAAGCTCTCATTTGCAATGCACCACTGCTGTCCTTGACTTCAACGTCAGCCCAAACCTGCTCCATCTGCGTCCCTCCTTAGCACCACTCTTATCTGGATACAGGGCAGCTGTACAGCGCCTAGCACAATGGAATCTCTGCGTGGTTACTGCAGCCTCTGTTCCAGCCTAATACAGTCCTGTAGACAAATAACGAGAGGTCAGTCACACGCTCAGGCTCTCGGTGGGACAGATGCGCACACCAAATTCGGCTCCTTTCCTGCCAAAGGGAACTGACAGCTGCACCATTTTGAAATGCTCGAAATCAAACTGCACATCAGGCCATTTGTGCTTATACAGGTTTTGTAGGAGTGTGACTCAGTCGAGCTCGCAGAGTTCCTCCTGCAGAGAGCTGGCATAACAGAAAGGTCCGCCAGGCCCCAAGCTCACCAGCAGCCTATCTGGAGGGAAGACACGACCCAGGTGGAGTCGCCCAGCCCAGACAAGACCGTCAACATTTCCATGTGCCGCAGCCCTGCCTGGCATTGAGCAGGATGCCAGAAGCGCAGCCATAACCACTTCCTGGCTGCCGTGAGGAGACGTCCTGCCCTGGTTCATGGTTAAACCCTGCCCGGGGGTGGGGGGCAGGCCCGCCAGGCCCCAGCCAGGCCCAGGGCATACCCCGAGGGCCCCCAAGGAAACCCAGCAGCCCGTTCCTTTAGCAAGGGCCGTGGGGCTTCGCAGGGTGCTCACGATGTAGCTGTGCCGGTTATCACGGGGATCCGGGAGGAGGACAGGGCTGCCCGCCCCGCCACCCCCTCCCGCCGTCAGGGCGCCGCCAGGGCGCCGCCATGCTCCCCTGGCAGGGCGGGGGCGGGGCCTAAGGGACGAGAGGCGGGGCTAGGTATGCAAATATAGCGGCGGCCTGCAGGGTGGGGTGGGGCGCATGCGCACTGCGCGCGCAGTGGGGCACGGGTTCTTACACAATGCGCCGGGTCCCTTCAGCGGCGGGGCGGGGAGCGGAGGGGCGGGGCCGAGCATGCAAATAACGGCCGCCTTTTGCTGTGCGATTGGAGAAGAGGGAGGAAGAGGCGGGACCGGATATGTAAAAAGCCAGCCGGCGCAGGGCGCGCGGGTGCGTTGCCTCCAGGAGGGAGCACCCGGGCGGGGCGTGGTCCGTTATGCAAATCGCGCCGGCTCGCGCAGGGGAGGGCGTGGCTCGGATGCAAATAGCCGAGCCGCCGTTGCCTGAGTCCCCGCCCCCGCGTCCTGCCTCGCGTCGCCTTGGCCCCGCCCCAACGGTAAAAGGCACCGCGCCTGCGCAGTGCGCCGAAACGAGGACTTAGTCTGTTACACAACCCGGCGCTGCGCTCTGCCTCGCGT
>VYXH01008385.1:201513-227376 GCA_013397275.1 Burhinus bistriatus | reverse complement strand
CCCGCTTCCTATAGTGGGGGCACCGGAGGCCCCCGATCCGAGCCCATCGGCTCTGCCGGGGTCCCCTTTGGGCCCCGATTCCTCCCTGGAAAGTCGCCTTGTCGACGGTCGGGACTTAGTCTCTGCGCCATTTTCTTTTTCTCCTCTCTTCTGTGTGGCTTTCTCTCCTTCTCCTCCTCCCCGGGCTGCCGGAGAGGAGCCTTCTACAGAGGCACCGGGCGGCGATCCCCGGCCCCGAGACCCTTCTTAACGGAGGGGAAAGGAAAGTTTTTACCTAAAATAAATCCCCAAGCCGTTTTTTATCGCAGCCTCCCTGCCCCCACTGCTCCCCGTCTCTGTTCCTTTCAGGGAATCCCTCCCTTCCCCTAAAATGAAAGGTGATTGCAACATGTTGCTCTTTTTAAAAGAGTCTGCTGCATCCATTTTAAGATTAGTCTTATTTCTTTCCTTGCTGTTTAATTGATGTAACTTTACCTTGTTGGGTGGGGCTTTTTAATTAAAATAAAACCCCACATTAAAAAAAAAAAAAAAAAGAAAAGCAGTGTAGACAATTCCAGAAAGGTAGCCAGCATCACTTCAGAAAGTTTGCAAGCTAACTGTTCATTTTGTTCAGAAACATTGTAGGAGTCCTGTAATGTTATATATTTCTAGATATTTATATATATACACACACACTTATATATCTATATCTATTTATATTCATATATATACACACACATATAATACTATCTTTTCTAATCAGCCTGATGGCTGCTAACTTTTTTGATTGTTTATTAATTTTTCTAGGAAGCAAGCTAATTGCAGTCCCCCCCAAGTTGGTAGGTGACAAATTGAAGGGCTTAAGCAGGGTGGAGGGGAGTTGAGGACGTAGCACCTACCTTTGTGTGTATGTGTTATTGTCACTGGGATGCGTAAAGAACTCCGAGCTGTCCTCTGACTGGTGAGGTGGTAGAGGACAAAAAAATGCTTGAAGATAGTTATACAGATTTTTAGCAAGCTTTTCTGGACAATGTCCATGTGCTTGGTTGCGTTGTAGGCTACTGCCTGTAAATATTTACAAATCAACCTTTGTGTGCACCTTTCTTTCTGTCAGTTCATTGGAATGTGATTGTGTGTGTGCAATAGGAAGAGGCAGTAGCAAATACGCAGTTTTGGAACTTTTATTTCCATTCTGAATCTATAGTAGGGCTCTATGAATGATTCTTAACTGAAAAAAGAGTGCAGTGGATTTCCCAAGAAGTGCAGGAGGAACTCTTGAAGCAACTTAAATATAAGTGTGTATTTGAATTCTTGTAGCCTTCTTATGCTGGAAAATACTTGTTTAAGGATCATTTTTATTTAGGGAAAAGTACTCCCTGGTAAGCTTTAGTTATGTACTGATTTATATAGGGAAAATGATGCATATTTGACCTTTCCACTCCAGCTTCCAGGGAACCTCTTAGAGAGATTTTTCTCCTCTATTGTGACCATGTGCTGTTTTACTCTTGTAAGGGTTTTAGGCATACAGCACTTAAAACTCCTCTAGTTTTTATTTCTACCATGTGTCGGAGGAATTCAATATCAAAATTCGAAGTAGGACACCTTGATGGAAAAACTGAATTCCTGGTAAATCAAACATACCGAACAAATTTATACCAGTGTAGGTATCGGCACCTTTTTCATCCTGGTGTAATTATTTTATTACAGTTGTGTAACAACATTGTGATTGATCAGAGGCCCCTAAAATCCAAAATTCTTTTCAGCACTGAAAGGTGCATGTAACCCTGTTAGTCTTGTTAAGGGAATAAGGCAGAATAGACACTGTCCTCTGACCTCGTGACCAGGATTGATCTTCCTGAAAACCTGTCACCTCTGCTTGTTCCAAGCCTTGTTTCCTCTACACAGGAGTTCTTTGCATTTCTGTGTCGGGAATTGTCATACGAAGGTCTGAGAACAGCAGTTCTCATTTAGGCATGGTGGTGAGTCTAGCCCTTATATTCTTGTTTTGATCCTGTTTAGTGGCAAAGATTAGGAGTGGGTGGTAGGAATCTCAAGTACTTTTTTTTTGCCAGATGTTTAGGATTGGTTTGTACTTGGATTATTGTTAGGCAGCACTTAACAGTAGAACCAAAGTCTCCTTTTAGGCTGCCTTTCCTCTTTACGTTTGGGGGAAGGGAAGTTTTTCTGGGGGCTGGTACTGACTCATTCTAAATGTTGAATGTAGCAGCAGTAAACATTTTTGTTAATAAAGAATGTTTTGGGTGACTTGTGGATCGTGCATCAGTAACAGAGCAGCTTAAGTACTTTGAAGCTTCCTGTTGTTGCTAATGTTCGTATCTGGGTGGATGGACATGCTGCCTCTGGTTGTGATCTCGCAAGTTGTTGCAGCTGAAGTAAGGTGGGTGGGGGTGGATCTGCTAGCCCATTGCAGGTCACCGAGGAGCACACTCGTTGTAGCTGGGATCTCGGATCTGATTACACACCCGTTTCATTGATGGCAGGGTAGTGTTAGGTATGAGGGAGGATGCCAGCGGTAAATATGTGTTCCTGGCTATTTCTTGTCATTAAATAGCCAGATCACTCTAAGCAAGAGTGTCCTGGGCAAATTCCAACTTGGGTAATTGCATTCCGTCTCAACATCCAGATTCTCCCTCCTGTTTAATTTGGCCATAGTAGGTATTTTTTTCACCTTATTTCACTGTATTTTTAGTATCAATACGCACTGCAAAGAATTTTCCATGTTCAGTCCTAGCAGTGCCTGTTTGCAAACCATCCTGAGAACAGTATTGTGCTGAAACAGCGAGCCTTTTTTGCGAGTAAAGTCCTTGCAGTCTTCAGCATTGTGGAAGGGAAATGGTAGTCTAAAACTGTCATTTCCAAGTACAGCTTGGTCACTGAAAATGACCCCTTCTTCACAGATGTGAATGTTGAGTCACAACTATGTACACAGGGAGGGAATCATTATGATTTATTCTTTCTCCTCACTTGGTAAAATTGCAGATCGCTTCAGATGCAAAATCTGTTTGGATTTTACTGAGTTTTGCCTTTAAGAGCTTTGTTATTAAGGTTGAATGTAACAACCTCTTACTACTGAGGACAGTGTTGAGAGTAAAAGCAATTTATCTTGACTTTTGGTTCTCCCATTGTATTTGCAGAGTGCAGTAGATAAAAATTACTTCTGTTTGCAAAATAATCAAACTGCATTCCAGAGCTACTAAATTCCACTAACTGCTGTTAGTGTCTTGGCTGTTCATCAGCCTGTGATCAGAACTTGTGTAAAGTCGAGAACTGTTCTGCGTAGAAAGTGAAGACATCACCCTGAGCAGTGGCTTGGTTTTTTTTTTTTTTCCCCCTCTGGTTGACTTGACCAGTAATGTTAAGATGCAATTTGAGGCCAGTATCATCGTCGTACCCATTACAGGATATTAACAGGAGTCAAGTGTGAATTTGATTGTCCAACATCATAGGGGTGGCTTCTGGAAGTCCAACGCGCTTGAAGGAGGGGCTTGCTTGTGAATCCTTTGGGGAAGAAAGAAGCTCTTGCTGCTGCAGCATCTTATCACGAGCTGACAGGTTCTTTTATGTTGGCCTGAGCGCTCACATGGCACCCATGTATATATCAGGGTGAAGATACGAAGGGGAGTGAGCAAGAGGGAAATTTACATTACATAGCAAGAGTGCTGAATAGATGCCTTAAAAGTTAAGGAATTTCAGCACGCTTTGTGTTTTGCATTAAATTCATGCTTCATGTGCGATAGAGCTGTGCATGTAAAAGGTGGGGGTGATTTAAATGCTAACAAACTGAAAAACAACATAACAGAGATCCTTAAGAATTTTCAATGGTTGTGAAATAGGCTGTGGGAGACCAGATTTGTTCTTCCTTGCTGCTGCTTTGTTGGCGCCTTCTGGATGGGTGAGACTTTTGAAGGAGAGCAGGGCCACTTCTGACATAGGGCTCTGTGTACCTTAGAGCTGCTGTTAGAGCCACTGTACTAAACAAACTTCATGAAGTTAGGAAGCTTGAAGGTAAACTCCTGTGCTCTATTGTCAGGGCAAAACTGTCTTTTAAGTCGTCACCAGTGCGTTTAAATGTCAAATGTCTGGCAAGGGATCCAAAATACAAAAGGTAGTTAACGGTATTTAGATGCAGATTGATATCTCCACTGAAAATTTCCTTTCCCTTTTTTGTGATACATGGAGATGTGAATCCTGAAGAATGTAATTTGTTCCTTCCAACACAAGCCTTGAGTCACCCCCTGCCTTCACTTCCAGACTGCAGTGCTGGGTGATGAGCCTGCATTGTAAGTGCTGCCCACAGCCTCAGAACAATACCCGGGGTAGCTTTAAGCCTGAAACCACTTAGCTTTTTTATTTTAGAAGTATTTAACGTCAGACCCCAATCTCTGCAAAATTCCTTAATTTTATTTTTGCATTGATTTTCAATATGTTCACAGCAATCTATCACAGGGCTTGTAGAATGTAAGTAGCTTTACTATAGCAATCTTCAGATTGTTACAAGCGAGGATGCTCTGAAGTAAACCGATCATTTCTGACACCTCGCAGAAATGCAGACTCAGAAATGTAAATAAATGTATTGTTGATAAGCTGCTCTTAAATATCATTTGCTACATAAGTTGTTTGCATCTATTTTCCCAGCAGTAGCCTCAGAGGGCTTTTCTAAAGACCTTGAGGTCTGTTGTGTTAATTGTTCTGACACATTCAGCATTCAGGTCAAAACTTAATGGGTGTCTCGTGGGAGTGGGGAGTTGAATGCATTTCTGTTAGCTGCGGCCAAATTTTGTTTTTGTTAAAACTCAGTAGAATTAAGTAAATATGCTGGAAGATGTGTTTCGGGGGTTAATGGCCTGTGTGCTTCCTGCTTCTAGCAGATTTTCTTAAGATTTTTTTTTTCTTTTACTACAGTGTTAAACGATATCTGTTATTAACATGCTATCAGGGCTACTTTGTTTACTTTGTAAAACATGAAAAATTTTTAACCAGGGGACCAATGTAAAAGTGTGGCTTTTTACATGGCTTCATCTAAATTAGGCACACAGCTCATAAACGCGATCTAACACAAATTTAGATTTAATTTCATTTACAACTGTGACTTCAGATATTTGTTGGATAGTTCATTGAATTCCAACCTCCTGAGTTGCGCTGTCAGCAGAAACTGCAATAATATGTAATTATGGCAAGTACTTAACATCTCATTGACTCAAATTCCTCTGTTAATGATTTCACTGGATTCCTGTTAAAGTAATACCTGCTGAAATAGCACAAGCCACTGCCCTATTAGAGAGAGGCTCTGGGTCAGATTCTTACCAGTGTTGTAAATTGCTGTAGTTCAGCTAAAATCTGATGGTGTAACTGCTTTTTTGTTACTGGACTGTGAGGATGGGCTTTAACGATACAGTGACTATTTAAGAAAAGGATAATTAACGTAAGAAATCAGTGCAGATTTTTTTTTTTCTATGGCTCTTCAAGATGGGATAGTTTCTATTTCAAGTCTGCTTGAGCTGGTTGTGCTAATGTAATTTCTCATATCCTCGTAAGACATGTAGTCATTCAGCAATATTTATTGGCTTATTAAATTGAATTGCCTTTGCGGCCGCTAGTTTTATAGAAACTGCCCCAAGTTTTATAGAAAACCTCACACTCTGAAACATGGGAGCAAAATGCTATTTAGCATTATGTATTCTGCTTCTGACTGCAGTTTTGAAGGAGCGTGTGTTAGGTTTCCAAAGCTGAGAGAGGATGTGTGTTGTAGAAATCTGTGTTTATCACCTTGCTTCTCTGGGGCTGTTTCATTTGACTGAGACAGCAGCATATGACAAATATGCCTGGCCGTACCTTCTCCCTGCATGACTATCTGTTCTGAGCTGTTTAGCACTGTCAGCGTTTAAATATGTATCATCATTAGATTTCAAAACGCTTCCTCCCGTTAAGAGAACAGGAGAAGGGTATAGACTTGCTGTTGTTTCAGCAGTGAGTTTGCTGCTGACCTGCTCTTCTGAAAGAACAGCTAGAAAATCAGTTTAAAACCCAGTTCTCAGCTACAGTAGGATTATTACTTTTAAACAATATTCCCAGTTACTGCTGTCCTTACTCTGCTATTAACTGTCTGCTCTAGGGAGCTCCCACCGCATGTGCCTCTGGTGGCTTCCACTGCCTGTCACTGGTTGAACGTTGGAATTAATACGGTGTTGAAGTGCTGTTCTGGGCAGAGCAGAGAGCGCCTTTTCTACTGCAGGCTCCTGCTATTTAGTACTTCAACTAAACAAGTTGTAGTAGTGGTTTCCCAGTGTGTATGTGACTACAGTATTTTTAGCACAGCATTTGTTCAAAATGTCCCGGCTGATATAAATATTAAATGGTTCCAGTGGATTTAATCAGATTTATAGTTAGAAATATTTTCATCTTGAATGCTTGCTTTTTAAACTAATGGTCATGAAGAGTGAACTGCAGTAATACCTTCTGGTGTCACAGTGAGAGTTAGGACATTTGGAAGGTGATGTGAAAAGAAAGGGTGAACTTAATTTTGTATTTTTGTCACTTAAAAGGTATAAAGAGCAGTAGAAAGTTGCTCTTGAATTTAGGAACATGACCATACATGCATATTTTCAAGTTGAAATTTGGCTTCTGAATTTGACTTCTTGTAGCTACTCAGCTGATGAACAAGTGAGAGCTTTAGACTTGAGAATGAAAGCGGAGGGTATGGAGCTGCAGTCAGTCTTCCTGAACCTTGTTATTTTGTAACACCTACTTAACAGCAATGGTTCTTGGACTTCTTTGAGATAAAAGTAGGATTTTGTTAAACCTCAGTCTGTGTTGGAGTGTCAGCAGGAGTGGGGATACGAAATACTTTTGTGCCAGTCCAGCAATAAACAATATTCTGGGAGATCCTCCAGCACAATGGGTGGAGATCAGACTTGATGCTTTAGGGGAATTGGGAGACCTTGGCAGTTAGTTCCCTATTAATAGCTAATGATAGAGATGGGGTCCTGTAATGAGGAAAGATGAGTAGAAGAGGGGCAGTGGTTCAAATAAGATTTGCCTCACAAATTTGCTAGAGTGTTATAATGAAGTTCTAGTGATGTTTTCTGTCATCTCAAGGTCTGTTTGTCTGCTAGAATAACTTACTCTGTGCGATAAAGAAGAAACGGGCAGACAGCTTTCGTGAATACTATGACTGATACTGTTCCTTCACCCTGGGGAGGTTTCCTTTGTTCATAGCTGTTACTTAAATCTCAATAGCTTCACTTGAAGATGGTCGCAGTAGTAGTCAGCTTAGACAATTAACTTGTACTGACAGCTGCTGTGTGTTTCCAAACTGCCCGTTCCCAACGTGAAGGAGTCACAAGGACAGACAGCATTGAGCATGTTTTACTCCTGTCTTGGAAAGCTCCAGAGGCGGGGGCTGGAAAATGTCTGAAATGCATATCTTGATGGGATGGGGGCAGTGCAGGCTCAAATATAGGAGCCATAGCAGGAAAGTTAGCGTAGGTGCTTGTCATTCAGCCTCACGAGACAATAACTCATCAAGAAAAACAACCTGTGTCTCCACCTAAAGTACTTAAATCACTTTTTAAGTTTGAAGACCGTAACTTCTGAAATTGGGATGATTGCAGGGACAGCATCAGGCCATTGTGAAATTCTTTTATTAGAAGTCTCTTGTCAGTCTTAGAGCCAAAAGTTGCTTCCCACAAAGCTTCTGATCAGTAGATCTTTTTGGATTCCGTATCGATACTTTTGACATAAATGTATTTGTTCACGTTCACAAGCTTAACGTATGCTTTGTGCAGTTGTGAGCGGTGCAGGTGTGCACATATGTATTTTTATCTTATACCTTCATTAGAGAAGTTGGTTTTAAGGAGTGTTACAAAGACAGTGGCTTCCTTCTCTAGCAGTATTGCAGAGTGCTGAGCTTCATGGTGCCCACCAAAAGAGGAAGATTTGCTCCTTCATAATTCTGCCCAACGTAGATGGTTGCCTGTTAAAGACAGATGGACATTCATGGCATTCAGTGCTGCAGCAGAGTGATTCTGCAGTTGGCTGGATCTTTCCATGGCTGAAGAGAGATTGATTTCTGCCTGAGGAAAGCTTGGAGCGTACTTCTAACTTCACTAAATCATTTTGATCCGTGTATGTAACTCATCTTTGGCTAGGTCATATCTGTGCCCATTAAAGACATGCTCCATGGTGAAGATACACTAGCTAAGTGTCTGTTATGTCGCATCAGCTATGGTATACAGCTGACATAGTCTCTTACAGACACACAGTATTTAGCAGATAGTACAACTTTATTTGGGGAAGCAAGGCTCTTACACCTCTCAATGAAGGCATAGTTCTGATTCTTCAAAATGTCCTTTTTTTCCCATAATGCTATTTTTTAACAATTTTCTAAAAACAAGACCCTGATGAATTTTACTACTTATTGTTCATTTTGAAATCCTAATCACTGATTTGCACAGTCTTACTAATATTTGCAGCAACTATCTAAGACCTCAGTAGTAGAACATTTTGCTGTGTTAAGGAATAAATGATAGGAACAAGTGAAATAATGAGGTCTCGTGTTCAGTGTGGACAAGACTGCATACAGCTTGTCCTGTCTGAAACCCACTGGGCTAATGCATGGGCACTGTTTGGCTGCTCTGGAATGAGTTTTACCAAATGCTTTGTAATTTCTGAAGTGTTTGGCTCATTCCATTACTCGGTGTATACTGCATGGGATTGGAAGTTGTCTTGTTTCTATCCAAATGTCTGTCAATTTGGTGTAGCTGGAAGATGTGTGGCAGCATCTAAATGGAATAATTTTAAGAATTTCTAAAAAGAATTTTTTAGACATTGAGCAGAGATGTGGCTTCGCGGTAAAAAGTCAAGAAAATAATTAACAGGAATGGAGCAATACCCAAGTACAGATAGCTTTTTAATTTTTCCTGGCATTTGTTGCTTACTTTGATCTATTGCCTAATACTACTTCTGACACATAAGAATATGAACTTGTAGAGCGTTATCCAGGACCTTTTTTCTTCGTTTATTTGCCACTTTTCTTCTGTACATCTTTTCAATTTCGACAACAATGTGGTAGCTTTTCCTTTGTTTGTAACGTGGAATAGCTGACCTGTGTTTTAGGGCCAGGGCAATGTACTTTAGTTGAACTTCTTATTGATGCCAGTGTATTACTGCTCAAGGCTTATATTCCAGTATTTGAACAAGGGCCAGACTTGTCAGAACAGCTGCTCGTCTTCCTCTGAGGTTGCAGTTTCTTGTTTTGGAGGGGTGGCCTAAAAAGACCTTTTAGGGGAGAGGGTGAGGGAAAAGTGGGCTCTCGCCATCTGTGGGTTTTTTCCCTTTGAAATATGGTGTCTGTTCCAGATTTTTAAGTATCTGGAGATAGAGCTGAGAAGCATGTAGTGGTCCCCTAACTGAAATGCAGAGATTTCTGGAGTTAGGGTAGTGCAACTAAGAGGCTTCTATTTTTGTGGTCTGTAAGCAGAGTTTTAGGAGGAGAAAAGTACAAGTGATGGCACAGGGCAGACATCCTGTTACATAGCTTGTGACATGAGATGGTTTGGAGACCTGATAACCAGGTAGGAGGGCTGTCTTCCTTCATCTGCTCTGCAGTGGATGCAAGTGGATGGAGTTCTTTCTGTCCTTAGGGAGATTAGTAGCCAAGTAAGCTGGCAGTTCTTATTTCAGCTTCTGGTTTTGCGTGATGCTGTCTTGCCAGCTATCAGCAGAGTCTGTATTGCTTGGTGCTCTGGTCAGGCATGTGAAGACGAAGGGTTGAATACGAAGAGGGACTCTTCTGAAGCTGAAGCCAGGAAGCACTGGGGAAGGATGTTCAGTTACACCTGCACTGTGTGCCTGGGATTAACGTCCGTTGTTACCCTGTCCTAAGGCCATACTGTTTAAATAGGCAATACAGTGGGAAAAGAGGGAGCACTATGTTCTTCTCAGAGATGAAGAGACAAGAACTGAGTGAAAGTGATTTCTTCCAGCACAGAAATAGATATGAAGCTGTCTGGCTGTGTCTAAGATTCAATTCCAACCTGGACTTTTGTTTTTGATTTTTAATTTTCTCTTCAGCTGAAGACTGAGGTGGTTAGCAAAGGGCAGTATGGAGGGGAAAAAAAAGGAGCTTCTGCAGTTTTAGCATACGTTGTAATTTTTTCTTAAACGTAGAACTCATCTTTGGAGCTAAAGCATCCGTTTTTTTTTCTGTGGTTCTAAAGTATTTCACAAATACTAAAATGTTGGGTGCTGGGTTTTGCAATTAGCGAAATCACTGGATTTACAGTAGGGGGATCAGTGGTTTCCTGGGCCGTGTGCAGGGTTCCGGTATCAAGTGCTTTACAGGTTAGTCTCTTGCACCATACATGCCACCTTGGTGTAAGTGTCTCCTAACTGTGCCTTGAGCAATAGGAAGAGCATATTATGTCTTCTGCCAGTTTGTGAATGCTAGCAAGTGTGTGAGTAAGATCAATTATTGGAGAGATAAAACAGCTGGGATGGGCAGGTAGCAGTTTTAACTTGCCTAAGAAGGTACACTTACAAGTTAGACGAGCCCTCTGTGTTTTAATCCAGCCTTTTGGGAAACTGGAAGCAGGAGCTCTTTGGAGATCCATGTGAGGGTATGATTCATTGCAACACAAGCAGTGTGTACAAAATGGAGGGATGGAGCAGTACTAGTGACGTACTCGGAGGTTTGTACTCTAGAGTTAACGACCACCAGATGGGGAATAAAAGGCTGCCTGCTCTTTTTTTGAGGACCAAAAACGTCATTGAGACTGTTAAAATGGGCTGTATCTGTTGTAATGTTTCTTGCGCACAGGAAACCCCTTTATGTGTGGATCAGAGTAAGCTTTCCTTACCGGTCTTTCCCCTCGACACTTAGTTTTCAGCATTGCTTTTGACTGAAGATTAGCTTCCTTCAGTTTGGTAACAGTGCACCTCAGAGATAAAGAGCAAAAGTCTGGAGTGCTTTCTGGCAGTAGAAAAAGTAAGGTGCAAATTGTGTTCCAGTATGTAAGTGTAAATTGCCAGACCAGAGGCAGTAGGTTCATGTGAACACAAATACAATGCAAGAGATGAACTCTTAACAACAGTGACCTTGATTAACTTCTGCAGTGTTGCCCAATCCTGTTATAGGCGTCATCTTGATCCATCTTTTTAGTAAACAAACACTGGCACAAATCAGAGTCGGGATATCAGTGCTGTTAAGTGTGGTATTTGCAAGTTGTCATACTGGAGCTGTGTTAGGTGTTCGGGTTACTTTGTCTTGCTCCAGCAGTTTGGAACATCTCTCCAGCTGTCCAGAATATCTTGGACATGAATGTGGTTAACGAGCTTTTTTCAAGAGCCTTTTTCACTTTTGCTTTCTTGTATTTTCTTGTGTTCTTCCTACTCTGAAACCAGGAAGCCTCTCAGAGGAGGTAGCATCTTGTCTGAGTCATAATATCATAGCAGTGTATGTCACCTGCACTTTATTAGGGAAGCATAAGCAAGCTGTCCTTGAAATACCTGTTTTTATGAGTAGATACAGCCTTCTAATTTAAAATATGCTGCTCTCTGGAGTTTGGTAGCTGTCATAAACAATGTTTTTCTTTTATCATCAAGTAGGCTTATTCAGCATCACCTGTATCTAAAGGAAGCTTCTTTCTAGGTTTTAGACTGTTCTAATCGTCTAGATATAAAGTACAGCACGGCACTTGATGTTCTACGCTTGGCTTCTTTAGTTATCAGCATGTGGTCTTGGGAGAGCCTAGCACAGTGTAGTTTTGTTTGCCCCAGTCTACAGCTTGTCTTGCAGTGGATGGAGACTGCACCTAGCAATAAGCCGACTATCCCAGTAATTTAATTCTTAAATTGAATCTTGGGCAAAAGGCAGAAGCACTTGAATTGATGATTCCATCAGTTTCTTGTTTCATAAATGAAGCTGTAGAACTGTCATTCCTCAGCTTTTTCAAGCGTTGCCTTCTGTGTCTAACATGCTTGCCCCTTTCTTTCTGCCCAGTCCTGTTGTTGAGACTCTTGTCCAGTGATGCATAATCTTCAGTTTGCAGTTTCGCTATCCATCACTGTCAAAGCGTCAACTCATCTGTATAGAAGAAAAAGTGAATTTATTGTTGAACCATAGCCTGAGTTAAAATACTCTGTCTTTCTCCGTGTTCATGAGTAGGCCTCTCTTGCAGCGCCCATCCGGTACAGTATTTGCCTCTTTCAGGAATCTGGTAGAGGTGTTTTTTCTTTTTCCCAAAGCTGCTGGTGCTGTCCACTAGCTGCACACCAACTGAATCTGGTCTGTGTGCAGTTTAGCAAACAGGTTACATTTGGTATTGACAGCAGGGATGGCTAGTTCAGAAGGTGGGTTGGAACTCCTAGGAACCAATCTGTGCTTGGGCTTTTCCCATTAGTGTACTTGATTAGAATGAGAAACAATACTAATGCCCTGGCCACAGTAGAATCTTAGAATCATTTTGGTTGGAAGAGACACTGCCAAGTTACCACTAAACCATGTCCCTTAGCACTACATCTACACATCTTTTAAATACCTTCAGGGATGGCGACTCAACCACTACCCTGGGCAGCCTTTTCCAATGCTTGGCAACCCTTCCAGTGAAGAAGTTTTTCCTAATATCCAATCTAGACCTCCCCTGGTGCAACTTAAGGCCATTTCCTCTTGTACTATTGCCTGTTCCTTGGGAGAAGAGATTGACCCCCACCTCGCTGCAGCCTCCTTTCAGGTAGGTGCAGAGAGTGATAAGGTCTCCTCTGAGCCTCCTTTTCTCCAAGCTAAACAAGCCCAGTTCCCTCAGCCACTCATCGTAAGACTTGTGCTCTAGACCCCTCACCAGCTTTGTTGCCCTTCTCTGGACATGCTCCAGCACCTCAATGTCCCTCCTGTAGTGAGAGGCCCAGAACTGAACACAGTATTTGAGGTGCAGCCTCACCAGTGGTGAATACAAAGGGATGATCACTTCCCTAGTCCTGCTGGCCACACTATTTCTAATAGAAGCCAGGATGCTGTTGGCCTTCTTGGCCACCTGGGCACACTGCTGGCTCATACTCAGCTGGCTGTCAANCTGACTGTGCCTGATCACCTGGTTGTCCTGTATGTGCCATGTGATGGCACTCAGGGTGATCTGCTCCATAACGTTCCCCAGCATCGAGGTCAGATGAACAGACCTGTAGTTCCATGGATCCTCCTTGTGGCCCATCTTGTGGACGGGCGTCACATTTGCTAACCTCCACTCAACTAGGGCCTCCCCGGTTAGCCAGGACTGCTGGTAAGTGATGGAATGTGGCTTGGTGAGCACTTCCGCCAGCTCCCTCAGTATGCTTGGGTGGATCCCATCTGGCCCCATAGATTGTGTGCGTCTAAGTGGTGTAGCAGCTCGCTAACCATTTCCTCTTGGATTATGGAGGGTTCCTTCACCCCATCCCAGTCGCCCAGCTCAGGGGGCTGGGTACCCAGAGAACAACTGGTCTTACTATTAAAGACTGAGGCAAAGAAGACATTAAGTACCTCAGCCATTTCCAAAGGATCAGGAGGTTTACTAAGTCTTTGTGTACTGAAGTTAGTGTGTGTTTTTAAATGGATTCTTTTATGGAGAATGAAGCTGTAGAGCATTGTTTTGTGAAATAAGTCCCCTGTAGCTGTATTTCACAAGAACATGAAACAGTGCTCAAAACAGATGTAAGCCTCATTTATTAATGGCAGAATTAGTTTGTTTTTAATTTAAGTTCTTGTGCTTTTTCTCCCTTTTTGTAAATACACCACCCATCCACCCAGGCACAGGAGCCTCACGCTCAGACTCTAATCCAGACTAAGAAATGTTAAATTCCAAAGGCAACTTCTTAGTGTGTAGTTAGAGTCCTCTTTGCATAACATCAGTGTGTTTGTGTTTTGGGAGGGCCATTGAGCTGGGGAAAGGAACACTTCTCAGTTTAGTTTTTTATAGAGAAGTCCTAGGGAAGAAGTCTAGTGACTTGCACATGGCAAATATTTACTTTTTGAATGGAGCTGAAATAAATATGCTATTTGATCCCCCCCAGCTGAGTTTTTATATGTCTTTTTGTGTGTATTAACAGTTTAATCTCAGCAGAGCTTTGGAATTAGTCTTTGGCAATTAGCTCTATAGGAGAACAGAGTCAGAGAAGCCCTCATTTCTTTTCCCCAGTACTGAAAAAAGTATTTTTAAAAAGGTTGTAGTACATAGACTACAAACAAGTATAACAGTGATTTTTATCATAGTTGCTTCAGAAACTGGAAAGTTAAATTTTCCACTGGAAACTAGCAGTTCAGACAAGATCTGGTATTCAAAAGGGCTTTGTTCTAAGCAACGATAAAGTGTTTGAAGGCTTAAAAATGAATGCAAATTTGTGTCATTTCTAGGTTTCTCAGGTCTCTTATTTCCATGTTGAGAAGTTGGTGTCATGTGGCCAGCAAGTGTCAGTGACACTTGCTCAGTTCTTCATCCTGTAAGCTATTTCTTAAATCTTAACTGTCTCCTCCCCATCACTGCCTGGTATCCATATAGTATATTATTAGGCAGTGTGGTTAGCACTTGGCTAACTCCAATTATGTGATTTCCCAAATCATGTGATCCAAACAGGTTTATTTACATGCAGAATTAAATTTGGATCAAATTACTTGAGGAGATTGGTACTCCAAAAAGGTATCAGTACAGAAATAGGTTGTGAAGCATCTTTGTACACCAAGAGTCAAATGGTGTTTCTTTCCTCTCGGTCACTACAGTTTTCCCTTGCACTTAATCAAACCAGAATTACTCTTGTATGTCAGATGTGCATGTAGTTCATAAAGCAACTTCTAATGCACTCCTTGATGGAACAAATGCTGGACTCGACATTAACTGCAAGCTTTTCACTGTAGCAAGGTTTCTGAAGATTTTTCTGAGAATGTGATGCTTGGTATTAGCAAATTGTCTCCTTGTTTTGCTTGTCCGTGGTGATTGCTTTCACTTAAAAATAAATTGCAGTTTCTGTGTCAGGGTAGCTGTCCTGCTGTACGGTGCTAGCAGACAGGATTCCAGTATTGTCAGAGACTGTAGTGGCTGAAAGTATCTTGGTTTATGTTTTAATCTCAAGGTAACTGGTACTTCAAAGTATCCTGTGAAAACCTATGTTGAACTGTTTTTCTGGTTGTAGATCCTTTCTTGAGCAGATACTACTGAGCTGTTTCACCTCTCGGAGATGCAAACAAATGTCCTTAGGAAATCAGGTTGAACATATATTGTCTCCAACAAATTTCAGGTATTTAGTACGCCATCACTAGAACAGAAACGTTACTGTTACAAGCTGTTACTTAACTTTCAATTTTATTATACCTCTTTCTCCAGGAGTACCTTGATCTGTCCATGGGGCTTCTTAGTTTTGGAAATGGCATGTGGAGTTAAGTATCTCATGTCGTTTGCTGATTTTCAAAATAGGTTATTCATATTAATTCTTTCTTATGGTATTAGGGCTATTCATCACATAGTTTTCCCACTTACAGGCTTTACTTAGTACTACCACAATCATTAATGAAAGCTTAAGTCTCTGATGTTTCAGTATCGGTGGCTTTCGCTAACCGATAGTACCAGGTAAAAGGTGATCACTGGTTACAGTTGTGATCATAGGAAAAAGAGGGAGTTTTTTCTGGTCTGCTAGGGACTGGAGTACAGGAAGTAAGATAATTGCTAGTTGTAAAACAGATCCAAGTTCAAAAATAAATTAGTGCACTTCAAAACTTGCAAAACGGTGTCGCTGAAATGCATGCGAACTCACACAGGTTAAATGTATTCGGGTATTGTGGTTTCAGAAACAGCTGGGGCTGCTGTGCTCTTTTGGGTAAAGTAGAACTTACTCTGAAGAGCCTGAGCATTGCTTTCTGCTGCTGGGTACCTGGATGGCGCTTTCACTCCCAGAAGTGGTTTTGTCTAGCACAGACTTGAAATACTTGGAAGAGAAGGATAGGAGGGAACACTACAGCTGCTGCTCTGGGCTCTTTGCGTGGGAGCAAAGTACTAAATCATCTGGAGTGGCTACAGCTTTTCAAGGTGGTATTAGTCCTTTATGTAAAATTCATAATAAATTTTACCAGATGTATTGATTTAATTTTGACTGTAGTAAGAATCATAACGACCTTTTAAAAATTTGTCTCAACATAGATAAAACTGGCAGCCAAGAAACTTTTAAAAATAGTTTTTCCTAGCCTTACATTTGAATCATTCAGGAATAAACTATCAGATTGTAAATAGTCTTAGATACTCCTCTTGTTTCCTTTGCCTATTTCTGCTGTCAAATAATCAAGTGGAAAGAAATAATATTTTAATTTTTGCTTTTCAATACTCCTGAAAATAAGCTATATACCTTGTTTTTCTCATTTTGGGTTATATTAAAAAGGAATAACAAAGTCTTGAATCCCTAGGGTTGCTTCTGTAGTGCTCATAGGTTTTTAAGCATGTTTCTAACCCTCTCACCAACCAAGCTCTTAAAATATTTAAATAATGTTAGGTTTCATGTTCAGAAAACTTGAAAAGTAGAGAGTGTGATCGTGTTGCAGTAGTTGTAAAGCAGAACCTCCGATATGATGAAAGCAATTTGCTAAGCACTTGGAGTTTGAAGTGCAGTGATAAACAAATTTTCAATGACTCTGCACCTGCAGCATATTTCCTTCAGTTTAAACAGCTCATTTAGTGACTATCATAGTGGAAGCCATTTGAAACTGAAAAAAAGAAAGCTAACTTTTCACACCTAGTTATTTCTGCATAGGAACTACTATGGACTACTCTTAAAATTGAGGAAAGAGGTAACCAGAAGCAATTGGTTCAGTTCAATTTCCAAGGATTATGCTTGCTTTATTTCAGTAGACTGTAGATGTGAAACAAATTAAGTAAGTTGTTGTCTCATTCAAGGCAGATGTGAGTTTTGCATAAGGTGGAATCTGAAAATGTTGGCTCTGCATTTAATAAAACTCTGATTTCCATCTGAAGATGCAAGCCATTAGTTTAAAAAAAAAAAAAACCAAAAAAAAAAAACAAACAAAAAAAACCAAACCCAACGAAACAAACAAAAAACCACAACAAAAACCCTCAAACTGGTAATATATTGAGTGGAGCTTTTTTGATTGAAAAAGTTAGGAGTTTGTTATGCATAATAAAGTAACCACAGCATGTTATCCTGTATTAACAGGTTACATTTTATATTCAGGTATCTGTATCAGTATGATTTAACAGTTGCCAGCTAGTGAGACCCGACCTGGGTTTAACAAAATAAACAGATTACAGGTGTATAACGAGATTAAAATCAATGATTTAAAGTAACATTTTGTGTCTACTGATGTAAATTGAAGACTTCCGGTGGAATTTGGTGTACCACACCTAGGAGCTATACTTAAGTATTGTAATTGTAGCCTTATTTTAAAACTCACTTTTAAAGCTACTGTGACCTACACTGCTGCAGTGATGCTTCTTTCTATGTCCTCTATCCCTTCCTTTCAGAGGACTCAGGAGGACAGTTGGAAGTGCAGAAATCTCAACTGTCATTAAACATTTAACTTCTGTTTACTTTCTTGTGTGTTTTAGCTGGAATGGGGTTCTTCTTGTATGCTAATTGTAGTAATGCCCCCTTAAGGCAGGAGAATTGCATTCCCTCCCTTGTCTTGAGAGTGGGACTTGTGGCAAAGCTGACTCTGGTGATAAGATACTTGCAGACAACCACTGAAATTAGCCTGGCATCGGTGAGTGATCACTTACCTCTGTTTCCATTGTCGGTGAGTTGAAATCGGTCTGTATCCATCCGGTGCAGCCCTATACTTGAAAGAAATTATTGTAAATACGAGAAAAAACCACACCAGCTGGCATCAGTGTGAGAGCTGCTCCTACAGTGAGGAAGCAGTTTAAGTGTGATTAAAAATAAGTGCCTGGTCTTCTGAAAAAAATTTTTATAGTACTTTGGCCATGCTTCCCCCATCAGTTCAGCTTACTAGGCGTGATATTAAACAAGTAATAGGAGAATATCTGACTCCAGCACATCAAACAGTGGTACTCCTTGGCAGAGGCAATTTAAAGATTGTACCAACCACTTTTCTGTCTTGCAGACTCAATTTATACTCATAATACTGAGAACTGCGGAGACCTTACGTTGCTCCCAAGGGTGCTGCCTCTTCCAAGTCTTTCCAGCACTGGCCAAAGCCACATCATGTTGTCAAGGGTTGGTTAATAAAGGCTTTGAACAAATGCCATTAGAGCCTCTCCTCTGAGGATGCTGAGCACAGCTTGTACCACTCCCATGTGTATAAACTGTGTGTGATCCTGACTGCTGACAGGAGGCTAGTCACTGACTGCTCTCCAAGAGAAGCATTTCCATGCAACTGCTTTTTTTTTTTTTTGATCTTCTGTATAATTTTTGCTTGGGGGGAGCCATTGTTTTGGGTCAAACCCAGGATAGTCAAACATGTCCTTGCATGTTGTTGGTGTGAATACAGGCTCTGTGTGAGCTACTGTTGAGATGTCACTCTTGCACTGAGTGTCAGCATTTCAGGGAGTCTTTACAAAATTCTTTTTTAGTGAATCCAAAAATGCTAGTTATTTACACAGCCAGCAAGTGAAAATATTTTTCTAGTTGACATCATTGCAGTGTAATTATTCCTGACAACACAGCAGTTTTCCTGTTGGCTAGTGAATTTTTTAGAACTCAAACTTTTCTTCTTGGACCCCTAAATAATATCAATCTCCTTATTTTTCAGTACAGCTGAAGTTTCTATTATCCTTTCGAAGGACTAAAATTATAACTGTTTGCCCCTATTTTCTCCTGATTCACCTGTCATGAAAGTTTGCATGCAGTAAGCAGCTGTTGACTTTGCATCACAAATTGTGTTGTTTGCACCTTTCTAATGATGGTATAAAGAGCAGTTGGAGGCGGAAAAACCTTCTGCTAGGGGCACTGACTCAGTCTACGGATGGAGTACAGTACATGAAGTTCTCTGCCTGCAGTGTGAATTTGTCACAGATTGCACCAATAGATTTTCTTTGCTCTTGACCCAGTCTACTGAAGTAACTCTCAAAGCTGTTCCCCAAGCATTTCTTTGTCAAAAAATCTCCAGAAGATGATTCAGCCCAACTACCTGTGACAGTGATGCGGGCAGGAGCACAGTCATTGCACTCCTTGCTTAAGGTCTAGGCTTGATTCTTATTCTGCAGTTGAGCATAAGCTGAGGTTCTCTGAGCTATGAAGCAACCAAAGAGGAAAAGTGTCTCTGGTTTAACTGCTCTCAGGGGCTGAGCAGCAGTGACTGTTTCAATCCACCCTGACTTGCACATCCTTCATGAGAAGGGATTGCTGAAGAGCAGTGTGTTGTCCCAAAAATTCTGCAGCCCAAATTACTAGTGAAGAGCTCCTTAAGGAAAAGGATTCCTGCAAACCTGGAAAATGAGGGTTAAGTGAACCATTTTGCTTTAAACAGTGTTGAAGTAAGGGGCAGGTTATCTTCAGCAGTCCCTGATAGCTCAGAAGTCTAAACATGACTGAAGATGTTGCAATTGCTCTGCTGTAGTAAACACTTTGGAGAACCAGGACAGAAGGCAAGCAAAGGCAGGAGTGCCTCTGGTTCTTTCTCCTGAGCGACTCACAAGTGACCCTGGGCAGTTCTTTTTGTCTTTATCTCCTGTCTCCGGGTGCAGCGCATAAGTCCCTCAGTGGGGTGCGTCCATCCCTCCCTTTGTCTCTTCCTGAGAGGAGGTTGTGTGTGACGGCACCGCGTGATGGTTTCTGTGCTAAGCCTTGCATCTGTGCTAAAGGGTTGCTGCTTTCTAACTCTGAAAATAGGATTAGTCCCCCTTGCATTATCTATTTAAATGCCCATAAATTTCACCTTCTTTCATAATTTTAAACTAGGCTTACATTTCTGGATGCTAGACTGGTTTGTGAACAGTTGTCCAGGCTTTCTCAGTGAGTCTGTGCTTCCTGCTGTGCTGGTTATGTCAACTGCATTTCGCACAATGGGGAGGAAACGGGTGCAAATTTGGAAACATCTGAGATTAGATGCTCTAGGAAAAATTGTTTGGTGTTAGTGGATGTAAAAGAAATCCACAGGAAACCTACCTGTAACTACTTTTTTTATGCAAATTTTTTTCCCCTGAGCCAATTGGTACCAGCTGTTTCCCCTCAGCAACATTTACTTTCTATACCCCTAAGTCCTCCAGGGTTTCAGTCCTGTATATATGTGTATTAGCAAATTGGAATAGATTTATTTGCAGTGAATGTAAGGCTTTTGAAACCAGAGGGGTAATGAAGCTCGTTTGTGGCTGTCCTTTGTTTGCTCTTGCCTTTTGCATTTTGGATCTGGTTGTGATAGTCAGATACAGGCAGAGTTGGCTTTGAAAAGGGTCACTGGCTGCTACAGTTGCCTAGCTTTCCAATTTTCTATCTGTTCAGACCCTTTCTCTGGCTGTGAAAGTAATTCAGGGCTAGTTTGAGGTGAGAGAAGGAGGAATGGATGCTTACTGAAAGCAAGGCGGTTGTTAGACATGACAATGGTTAGGAGTGAAGTGGGCATATACCGTATAAACTTGTGCATGCTTCCACCATGGCTTTATTTCTGGAGTGTTCTGGAGCTTTCCTGAATGTCATGGTGCTCACTGCGTGGATTTTTCCCTAGATCCTGCTCTCGGCCCCATCCTGGCCTCCTCATGTGCAGAGATGTGATGAGCCATGGCTTTTGAAACTTGAGGCAAAAGTACATCTTCAGTTTTGCTGCTTCTTTAAAGATGTACAAGCAGTGCAGAACTTTGTTTATTCATGTGGATGTAGACTCATAAAGCAACAGGAAAAAGTTGCTGAAACTATTTCTAACCCAGTAAGGGACGGGAAGAGCGTTAGTATGCAAAGTACTCAAATTCTGAATGGAGGAGGCTATGGAAAGGGAGTACTTCTACTCACAAAAGAGTGTAGCCTTATAAGAATAAATATCACTAGGGACAAGAACAAGGTTTCTCTTAAGAGACTACTCTGGACTTTGCTCTCTTACATGCCAGCACAGCAGCGTTTTAAGCTGTACACTGATGCTGGTCATTTCCCTGAAGTTTTAACTTGCTGTTCCATTTTATTCTGCTTTGTTAGTGGGAACATACTAATGGGTTTCAGTCTCTGGCTCTTATTTATACAATTACAGGAGAATGTTTTACATCTTGGGAATCCCTGGAAACACATGTTTCTGTTCACATTTAACTTTTTTGTTTTTGAATGCAAATAATGGATTGAAACTTCATTGTTGCCTCTCAGTTGGGAGCTCTTTGGTATGTGTAAGAAGCAGCTATTAATTTAGCCTTTCGGTACTGATCAAACATGTATTTTCATGCTTTATAAGGCTTCCTCAGTCTTGTCCTTTGTGTAATATCGTCTACTGCAATTCTACTTGCAGTGCTTTTATGCATTTGTTACACAGCAACTAAGATCTGCTGCAGAGTAGGCGTATGTGAACGTGCCACCTCTCTCAGAAGAGGCCATGTGAAAAGGCACTGACGGGTCATTAAACTTGCTGCTGTTGTCTACACCGTTGGTTGTTTTGCTGCAAAATCCTTGCAGTGTAGCAGTTTTTTAAGCTGCAGCGTTCCTTTATACCACATAGCTGTATCAATTACTTAAGCATTAATTACCCACAGAGTATTAGGTACTTCCCCAGCAGATGAAAAAATGAAGTGCACAGAACATAAGTGATTAATCCAGTGTGGTGAAAAAAATTTGAAGAAGAGCTCAAGGCACTAAAGAGAGACCTTCTCTTTCTGAACAGGCTCTTGCAGCACGTCTTGCTTACCTACCCAGCTTATGCAGGTTGGTTTAGATTGTTGAAATGCCAGCAATGACACTTTTTTCAGGTTAACTTCATGTCCCAGAGACTTTGGTCACATAAGATAGGAGTGATCAGTTGGTGTTTTTTGTCTGGCCTCCTTAACCTATCCATGAAAAGCTTTTAAAGTTTGGGACAGATAAATGAGTGTACAGCTCAGCTTGCAGACTTCGTCCTGTGCCCGTTGTGCTCCCTCGCTGTTAGCAGTTGTGTCACATTGTTTACCTCTCTTCCTTAGATTGAAGTTGCCCCAAGGTTTCGGTGGAGCAGAAGGTGCGTTGGTCTTGTTTTGCAAACTTTGTGTTTTTAAAAAGCTGTGTAAGATCCTTGCTTGTATAATAAAACTTTGCAAGAGAGTAAGTGGAACTTCTCTAGAAGTTGGTAGGAGCTATTCTAAAGGAGAGAGAATGGCTGGAGACAATTCTTTCTTTCTCTCTCTCTCTCTCTCTCTCTCTCAAGCTCTCTCTCTCTATTCCCCTGTAAAGGTTCATCACCAAGTCATTCCACAGGTTTCTTCCTTTCCCTCTGTTCAAGAGCAAGGAGTACAGGGCCTTCAAATGACAAGACTAATGAAGAATGCGGTAACTAGGGGTCTGTATTGTTCTGAAGCCAAGTTTCCCGACACAGGCCTTTTAAGGAAAAAGACGTATCATCTATCTGTTCCTGTAGTATCTTTTTCCTGAAGTAACTGCTGAAATGTGGAGAGGGATTGAAGGGTCATTAGTTTTACTCTGTTTCTACCAAAAGTATTAATTTTCAAGCTTTGGCAGAATTGGATACCATGTGGTGTGGTCAGTTCTGGCTCAGCCCAGAAAGAGTTTTGTCTTGGAGTAACTATAGCCTGGAAAATAGGTTGACTCAAATCTATTCAGTGATGATATATTTCTTCATTTGAACCCTTAGAAAAAGGACAAACGCACTCTGGTGGAGTCTTACTTTTTGTAATAAAGTTCCTGCCTTAGAAAGGGTAACTGTTTGGCTGTTCTGCTGTACTTTTCCAGGCTCCCTTTTCATGAAGTTTTCACACTTCTTTTTTCCTATTTCTTCCTTTGTATGATTGGAAAATGAATGACTGAGTATCTAAGCTTTGCAACCAAGAGCTGCTTTGCGTGTTCTCCTTGTTCTTAGTCAAAATTAATTCACTTGTTTTGCAGTAAACTGTAAAACTCAGATTTTATTCTGGTTTATGGAGGGAAACAGTGAGCACTGTTGTGTCAGCCTCCCTGAACTGGTGTATCTGACCAAGTGATGCACCTGAAGTGGAGTAAGTGTGATAGCACAGTAATTGTACTTCACTTGAATTTGACTTCAAGAAGGATTTTAAGGTTTTAGAAATTACTTTCTTTAGCAATGTTGATTGTGGAGATGGTCTTTCAACAGTGGTTAAGAGTTGCGTGTGAAGTTGGTTTTGAAAGTTGTATCTGTGCTGTTAAGTATGTGCCATTAAGGCACTCTGAGGAAGCAGAAGCCCGCCAGTCTTGTTTCACTATCATTGTACTTGCTTTCCTTTCTTGACACCTACAAAAACCCAGGTCCTACTTTTATATAATTTCATGCTTAGGTTATTGGGGACTCAAATCATGGTCTTGGTGTTTCAGTCACTCTCATTTCAGGATTCCAAATGTTTTGCAGTCAGCTATTGGAGAGATAAAGCAGCACAGCAAACAGACCTGCAGTACCTTTCCAGGGTAAATGTTTTATGTGTATTCTGTAGTTGTGTAAATAGGGCCATTAGGCCAGTAAGTGATATATCCAGTTTCACATGGGAAGTTTGTTTTAGATTATGTTTTTCTGCTCCAGAGTATCATCTACAATACCATCATCCCTCTCTGAACGGTGCCTTCTGGGTATGTTTTTCTGCTTTTGACACTTCTAGCTGCATATAGATGTTTTCCAGTTTTTGTATCGTTCATACCTACAGTTCTATTTTGTTTCAGTCTTCCCTGCGTTATTGGGAAAGGTGTTATCTCTGATACCTGGATGCAGTGCTGTTTTCTGTCCAGTAGCTTTTCCTCCCCCTTTTTTTGGGCTACGGCAATGGCAATCCATTTAAACAAACTCTAGAAACAGTGTGTAATCAATTACTGGAACACCATGATCATACTGTGACTACCTCCAACCAGAATATGGATATTTTAGAAAGTTTAAACCTCTTCCAGACTGGTTAGGCGGGATTATTGTACATGCCTTTAAAATTGTTAAATCAAAACGTGTAAAGTCAGATGACTAGTCCAAAGCCATAACCTGTCTAACAGTGAGGATCCTGATCCCGTACGCCTCAGACCATGCCACTTTCCTCCATATGGTTGCTCTTCTGAGCCGTATGGGGTCTGCAAATGGGCTTTTTCATCTCTGCACAGTGGTTGCTTTCTCAGATGAACATCTTATAAATTGACCAGAACAACCTTTACATGTGGAATTACTGTTGCCAGTTTAGGTAATCTGCTAACCCTGTCACTATTCATGTTAAAGATCTTGGATAATGGCTGTTAGAGTCTTTCTACTTGCTGATATGATTTGTATAGTGTAAAAGTTAGTGCAACGCTAAACCATTTTAATCAGATGCCTAAGGCAACAGTACATGTTCTGTGCCAGGAATATGAAGAGTATTTTAGATAACTGGAACTATGTTCATGTGTGTGAACATTCATAGCCCTTCTTGGCATTATTTCAGCAACTGAACCTTGGTAATTTTAATAGTAGTCTTTTTATACCCAACATAAAAGAAATTAAAACTGTAAAAGTAATATGATTTGGCAAAATAAATGGTAACAAATGATAAAACTTGAGTAACTTGAAAGTAAGAGGTCCTTTTCTGATAATTTGCAGTTTTAAGATGACTACTTTTGAGGAGAGCCTATGGGGGAGGAGAAAATTCAGGAAAACTGTTTCATTTAGGTCATACAGAGTCTTTTTGCTTTGCTTACAACAGATGAGAAGGATATCAGCCTCAATAGTAAAAAGGCTGCAGTTGTGGAGTAAATGGTCTAACATGGAGGTGGTGTTTCAGCTGCAAAGGGACTAACCATTCCTCAAGTGACAGGAAGGCTCATGAGAGGTATTTGAACTTGACCACCTTTTGAACCTGATCCAGTGTTACTGAATTACCTCCCTTTCAGCTGCATAATTCAGCAGTGGAACTGGAGAAGTCTTTTTTTTAAGACTTTCTTCTCCTTTCCAGAGGAGAGGCTGAAAAGACCCTGCTAGTTTTATCATACGTGTCCTCCATGCCGATAGTAAAGGGCTTCTTGCTCACGCTTCATATTCAGGATGGCTGAATGTACCAGTAATAGAGAGCGCACTGTACTCGTACAGACCAATGGTCCTGAAAGTCTAGAGAGCTTGTATGCTTCCCTTGTAACAAATAACTAATAATTAAGGCACTGGACCTAAACTGGGGCAAAAATTTCATCCAGTCATCTGAAGCAGAAGTGTTACTGGAGTAACAAGAAGTTAAAAATGTTTTTCTTAGTTGGTAATGTGATGAATTTTTCGTGCTGTGTCTTCAGATTTGGGCATGGATTTCAGCCCCCAAAATCAAGTAACTTAAATCGCCTTTCTGGACATCAGTGTAGAGAAGCATCGAGATGAGGCTTTGAATGGATAAAATAGCAGCAGACATACCAGTTGAGGTATTTCTAGGCTGTCTAATGAGAGGAAAAGCAATTGGGCTGTTGCTGGAACCAGAAGGAAAATACAAAAAGTCCTTATCCCTAGAACCTAGTAATCATTTCAAAAGAACAAAGACAGCTGGCAAAAACCTTTCTGTAAGCAGGTTAATGAGGTATCCAAATTATGCCCACAAAAACTTAAAAGAAGGTGAATTGAAAGACAGCAAATACGGAAGGCTAATAGATTTATCTGGAAAAGCTACTGTTGACCAGAAATTGGGGTTACCAGGTGTCAATTTGCCAGTTATCTCACTTAATGTAGGAGAAATTAGAAGGACCAGATTGTTGCTCACATTTTTTTCCTTGGTTCTTAAAAAAAAAAAAAAAAAAAAAAGGGGGGGGGGGGGGGGGGAGAGGTTC
>VYXH01008385.1:173027-201466 GCA_013397275.1 Burhinus bistriatus | reverse complement strand
AGAAAGAGAGAGGCGAGGGGGGGGGGGGGGAGAGATTCTCATGCAAAATGATGAAAACAGGATAAAATGGAAGTGGGATAAAAGTGAGCGGTGCGAGTAGCATCCATAGCATTCTCTATCATGTGCCAGTGATCCTCTCCCAGGTAATATTGATAGCTGTACTGATTGGGCATACAAGAATTTATGCCCTTCTCTGTGACTTCAGGATTCTGGTAGAGAAGTCACCATCAAAACTGAAATATTAATGTAGGAAGTAGGCCTACTTCCCCTGGTTGTGATATGTAAGTAGTGTTTTTGGGGAGAGGAGGGGTAGGGTGCGGAGAAGGGTGTTCAAAAGGGTTTTAAAAGCAAATGAATTTGTCTCATGAATTAGAACAGTATAGTCCCACATAATTGTTTTGTCACCAGACTAATCTGTTAATCCAGGGGTGATTGTTGTCATGAAAGGAGGCTGCTCACCTTTGCTGTCCTGTCTACCCTGCCTCTTCAGGTGGCGATTGCCTGCTGGAGGAGGGCTTTCTTTTACTTCATCTCTGTGGTTGTCATGCTCTAGTTAGAGATGCCTAACCTTTTACGCTCTGTTCCTGGATAAAAAGTAAAACTGCACTGTTCCAGTAGTACGTATATACAAGTATTGCAAATAGGGTTATGACTCAGCCTTTCCCCAGAGACTTAGTGGTGGAACAAAGGCGGGGGGGGTGGGGTGTGTGGAACAAAACAGAGGCACAGACCAAAAGTGCTTAGAATTTCCCATCCTTAAATCAGGCGTCCTTGTAATTAAACAGAGTTGAGAGATGAATCAACGTACAAAAATGCAGAGCTGCTTGTGATTCTTGGAGGTACAGGGGGAACGGCAGGAATAGTACAAGGACTGCAATAATCTTTTGGAGACATACCAGGCTCAGCATTAACAGACAGAGATCCAGTGCCAGAGACATCAAGCTTTCAAGAACAGAAGAGATGCCAAAACTCTGTTTGGGTTACAGGATACTGAAGGGAGAGCCTTAGGGGTAATGGCTCCTTGCCCAGTGAGCATAACCCCTGTCCCCACTGTAACCTTGATGCTGGAAAGAGACTTTTCAATTTTAAATATTACACGAGCTTTTGGGGGTTTGAACTTTGCTCACAGCAGAGAGTGGATTTTACTAATGCTCTTGTAGAAGGAATAGCATTTATCTCCTTGTTTAGTGTTAGAGGGAGCAGACATACTTAAAGGAAGACATAAAAGGCAGGAAACGAATGTGTGATAATGTCTGACCTCGTTCTGTAGCTCATGTGAGGCTGGACCTAGTCAGCTGCTGATCCAGCTGCAAGCTGGGAGAGAGTTACTGGAGGCTGGAATGTTCTTCTAGGAATCAATATGCTAAATATATCAAAGAAGATATATTACAGACAAGAATGCTTCTGTTGGTTGGTGAGGTTTGCTGCGAGGTGGCCCACTGTATCTTAAAGTTTTGTTCCCAATTCAGTCATCTGTTGCCTGTGTAATTCAGTTGGAGGTGATGCTGTATTGGTTTCTGTGAAGTGACTATACAAACTGGAGTGAAATGGCTAAACTTGTTTCATGTCAGCCACCAAATAAACATCAACTTGGACTCCTAGATAAAGGCAGTCTGGAACAAAGCACTTCTGTGTGGTACGCCAAAAAAAGAATTCTGTCCTTTTTAATGACCCAGTCTCCTGAACTTCGTCCAGCCCCCCCCCCCAAAAAAAAAAAAAAAAAAAAAAAAAAAAAAAAAAAGACCAAGAGCTTTAGTATTAATACCTTCTGAAAACATACATGTGTCAGCTCCAGACTATTTAATAAACTCTCTTGAAGTTCTTCATTCTTAACCTACCACATGGCATTGTGTCAGAAAGCAACGCCATTGAGTCTGAATACTAGGCAAATACTCCAAAATAATTTAATTCATAGGAGATGTGTCTGGGAGGTAGTACGCTTACCTCCATGGAAGTACTGAATTGAAAGTGTTGTCCAGTGTGAGAGACCAAGTACCTATCCAGCCTTGACCGCACTTGGGTGAAAGCTCTCCTGCCAGTTTTTCCCTTCTGCTTTGAAGACCATGCGCACAACCTCCTGTTCCCAGCCACTTTGGGCTGCCTTTTAGCCAGAACAACTCTATGAACAACCTTCCTGCTAGAAATCCTTTGGTAAGTGGCAAAGGAGAGCCGAGTGGTGACAAATACTAGCAGGCAGAGCTAGTCTAACTGGTCAGGCACTTTTTTTGCTGCTGTACCAGGCTTTAATTGTCTGAAAATACCAAATCATAAGCAGCGCAGAGGATTGAGGAAATGGATGTCCGACTCCAGCGTTTCCAGGGTATAGCCCTGGAACTACTTTTCAAGAGCAAATACTAATTTCTGCTGGAAAGCATGAGTCAGATGGAAGGGAATCTAGTGATGAAGGTAAAACTGTTCTGTTTTGCACTTCTTTTGTGAAAAATAATCTTGTGGTTCTAAGCTCTGAAGAGAATAGCATTGAGCTTAGTTGCACGTTTTCCATCGATTGGTAGAAAAAAAAAAATGACTGTCATGTGCCTCCTTAAAAAGTGAGTATGTTATAAAATGAGTGTACATAGATCCATGTATAGCATCATGATGGTTTTTCTAGCAATTTACCTATTCATCAAGTGTAAATAGATGGCTGTTCACTTCAGCTGATTCTTTAGGAATCAGTGAGTAAACTCTCTGTGGAATAAAACCCAGGCAGTTTGCAAACAGCCTGAGCTTCCAGCTACTGGCTAAACCAAAGAATTCTAAGTGTGGAATGCACTGCGAAAACATTTTTGCCAACAAAACGTGTGTTACCCTGGTGGGAAGAAGGGTTCTGAGAAATTGCTTCTTGGCAGTTCAGAGAGTGTAGGTGTCCAGTCCCCACACAGTTTGCCAGCGATGCCTGCAAAGCTCTGCCTGCTGTGAAATAGACTTTGCTGTTTAGGTACTTGAAAACTCTTAGGTGTTTTATGCTGTAATACCAAATGTTCCACATAACCTGCCATGTGCCTGTGTATCAAAATATAGAAAACTAAATCTTGTGCTTTAAATGTATACACTGTATACACCAAAGCACTAGGAAGTGTTGCCAAGTTCAGGAGGATCGAGGAAAGATGTGGAAGGCAAATTGGAGGCTTGAATGTCAGCATTCATATGTTGCTTTATGTTGTCTTACTGCAGGTATCTGAAAACAATACCTGAAGTTACAGAAAAAAATAGATTAAAAACATATTCTGTGGAAATGTGACTGTGGGTGTGTTTCCACTAAAACCGTGAAAGTTTTGAGGTTATAAGAGCTGGTGTCAGTTAAAGAGAAAAATTAATTTGTGGTGAAAGACTTGGAGTGACGAGGATGAGGCTTGTTCCTGGCTCTGCAATGCACTTCCCATGTGACTCTGAAAGTCACAAAATCCTTGTGTTGCAGTTTCCTATTCTTAGTGTGGGGATAGTAGCCTTTTTAGCGGCACGGTAACATCTTTACAATTAATTAAGCATTAATACCTTGCATCCAAGATCTCTGGTGGAAATTCTGGCGCTGATCTGAAAACAGTTGCCAAAGCCAGCACAGCCTTTTAGGTGTGCTGAGGAGGTTACTTAATTTAGTTGCATGTTAAAAAAAATCCCCAAAACTGGGGGGAGTCTTTGGGCATGCACACATTCTTCCCCACATTACAGTGACCTTGACTGTAAATGTTGGTGCCTTTTGAGGTGCTAGTTCAGCCTCTGCTCCTTTTTGATCTACTTGCAAAGAACATTTAAGGACCTAAAGATACTTGTAAATGAGTTTATTTACGGTTCGACTATGTTGCTCTCTTTCTGTGCTGAATCTATTTCCTTGGTGCTGTAAAGGACTTTATCATACAGTACAGTTGTCACCGAGGATGGGAAATGTCACTTGGAGTAGAAATTGATACCAATAAAATTACTGTGTTCATGTAGATTTACTTGAGTGCCATCTCCCATTTCTGACCTGTCACTTAACTTGGACCAGTCCTAACCCGTGTAGGTGGGCTGCCACCAGCATATACTCATTCCAGCTATCACGTTAGATTTTCTTGGTGGGGCTGTTACCAGCAAGTGTCTCCTGCAGAAGAGACGCGTGAGGAGATAATTCGTAGTCCTCTTTTCATTTCACCTTTTCTTTTTCTCTTCCCTCATTACTCCCCCTTTTCCTTGCTCTGTGCCTGTCATGTCAAGCACTGTTGGGGATAAGAATAAGATGATTTTAATTGGGGTGGGGGCTGTACTGTCTAGACTAGATACTTGTGGAAGTAGCAGTCTAAATTCTAGGATTCAGCAGGCATAACATTTCAGCTTTATGCTCTGTTCCTGTATCCTTATAATCTATTTGACATGAAATACTTGGAGGCACAGGAAGCTAGGTTTCCCATCTGCCAAATAAGATTGAACTTGCTGTAGCCATACTTACCTATTTAATAAGAAGGGTTGCATTTCTTCAGGGTCTGTAAAGCATTTAAAGGTCATTGAACTAAAGACCATATAAATGCAGCTGTTGCCAAGATGAATTAACTTGTGCAGCAGGAACAATGAATCCATTTAGGAACTCTGAAATTTAAGATTTTTGTTACAAATTTTGAATCACAGAAAATACTGGGGTGGGGTGGGGAAAAATGCAGAGGTTCGTGAGGGAGGCGTGGAGTTTTCTCCCAACTTCATTTCTTAATTTTTTTGCCTCTCTGCTTGCAGATTCTCACAAACACAAAGATAAACACAAAGACCGAGAACACCGGCACAAAGAGCACAAGAAGGACAAGGAAAAAGACCGGGAAAAGTCCAAGCACAGTAATAGGTGAGGAAAAAGTCGATGAAGTCCTCATAGGCTAAAACACCATTGCATACACAGTCTTATAAGAATTACTCTGACAATATATGAGGACGGAATTGCTACATTTTGAGTGTGGTTTATATGAGTGTAGGTGCTTTAAGCCTCACTACTGTCATTGCATGCATTTCCATATGGGTAGCCAAAGCAGTGTATCTTGCAAATGTGAACCATACTAATGTATAACAGATTATTGTAGCTTAGTGTTATTAAAGGCGTGGAAAACTTAGTTTAACCCCACCTTCATGAAGACTGATCAGTTTTTTTGGTAGTCTTTTTTGTGTGTGGTTCCAATTGTTTGTCAGACACGTGGAGCTCTCTTGAGTGTTGCTGTAAACCCCACTGTTTTTAGCGTAGATGAACCTAATGTGACTACTAAGCCTCTTAATAATTAGAAGCGTCTGGAAAGATAGTCTCCCAGAATGATGGTGATGTCCTTGGCCTGCTACCACAATGGCTGAGTATCTCAACACTGTGAGGCAGTGTTATGAACTTCTGCTGGGTTAGGTGATGAATTTGAAAGGATTTCATCCTGTTTTGTCTGATGTGATGGATACACTATGCTGCCACTATACAGGGAAGGTGTTTCATGCCAGTCACCTGCCATATCATCCACACTGAACATAAACACTTATTTACTCTGTGATGACCTGTAGCTCCTGAGGTGGTGGTGAATTCTGTGGTGCGGTTGATACCATAGCCTAGGCTGTGAACTGCAACAACCAGAACGTGCAGGTTTGTCTGTGGTGATTTGGTGTGACAGAGCACAGGGCAACTACATCACACACAGGATGTTACTCAGAAAAGATTTCCTAGTTTTAACTTCTGACATGCAAGTGCCACAGAGCCTACATTGACAATGAAACTTCCAAAAAACAGTCCCTGGAGGGTAAGTTTCTGTTGTGACACTTGGTGAATGGTGGATAGTGTTTATGTTGCAGCCAAGCAAGTGTTAATAACTAATTGCTGTGCAGCTGTGATAACAGAATCTAAAAATGAATGAAAAAAGCTTGTGTTAACAATGATTTCTATTAAAAAGAAGCCTGGAAAGAAGGAGAGAGTCTGTGCTGAGCAGTGGGTTTGTTTTATTGGGGTCGCACTTTGAGTTTTTTGTGACCTTTTGAGAAGTTACACAACCTTACTGTTCCGTAATACGTTTCTTTTTTTTTTTTTTTTTGTAAGTACAGGGTCGGCAGCGGGGGGAAAAATCTAGGCCAAATAACTTGCAGTATTTACTGGCTTCCACAACAAAGATGAAATACTTTGGACACATTGTTTGCACTCTTCTTTGCTCAGATATCTATATTGCCTTGATTTGATTTCTGATTTTTGTTTTTCTGATCATCAAGCATGCACCCCGAAATTGACTGTCTCGCATTTCCAGATGTTCATTGCTTCACTTGAAAAACCATTCTTCTGCATCTTAGCAAAGTACATCCTTTTGTAAGGAGTAATGTAAGCACTATCTTTAAATTTCCAGAATTCATTCATGATTTGACCTTATTTGTGTAGGGGTTTCAAATGGTCAGCGTATTTTTAACTGGAAGAACTAATTATGGCTTTTAACTTAATGCTGCATGCTACTGATTATGTAAACAACAAATACCAAAACAGTGGAAAGAAGATAAGAATAGCTAATATGTTTTGTGAGGTGTAGCTCATGAGATGATATGTAATCATGCTTTATCTTGAAGTAATTACTTCCTCCCTACAGTGTTGCCTTGAAATCCCTGTGACAAAGGCATCATGTTTTCTGGGCACTCTGCCTAAAGCTTCCAGTCACTTTCATTTATCTATTAAGTGTTCGTTTGTCCTGTGAGCACAACATACTGCATCTTTGAGTCCCATAATAGGGTACACCTATGTGGATAGCATGACTAAGTGCATGCATGTGCAGGGGTTTTCTTCAAGGCATTTTTTGGGGAGGGATTACATAAAATTGCCTTGCCCTGCACGCACACGAGGTGAGACTTCACTTCCCCAGGCGAGACTTCACTTCCCCAGGCTGAGCGCGCAGCTTGCAAAAGTTTTCTGCCTTTCAGAACTGCCACTTTAAAAATGAATGTATTCTAGTGCTGAATAATGAGGTCCTCTGGTCTTGAAGGTGGTACTCAGGGAAGATAATGTACGCAGTTATGTGTGCAGTGCTCTGGTTGGATCGCTCCTTAAGGAGTGCACTAAAATCTTCACTGTCCCGATCATGCACAGGGTACGGGCTGCTTGCTGTGTAAAGCCAGCTGACTTCTAAGACAAACTTTTTAGAAATCACCGACCTCATAATAGAAATTTAAGCATGTCTTCCCCAAATCCTTTGATTCAGCTGTCATCAACATAATTCCATAAATGTAAGTTGTGTCTGTGAGGATTAGGTTTAGGTAACTATTGTCTTGTGAAGGAGATAGCCCAGCAGCTCACAACGTGGGGGTGAAAGTGGAGGAAGATGTGTGGCGAGTAGGGAATTACTTAGAGGGGAGCTGCTGGAAGGACCTGAATGGAGCACGTGCTTGTGGCCAGGCGATTGCCAAGTGTTCACCTGGAAGGTGTAAATCCAAGGATGGCAGAGGCCAGACTGGTGAGTTATGGGACAGGACAGGGAAGGACTGAAGCAAACCGAGTTGCAGTTCGGGCTCTGTTACTACAGTTTGGGCTCTATACCAAAATACTTTCCTGGAGAGAGCCAAGACGAACAGAGAAGTCTGAATTTTAGGATGGCCCGTGTGACTGTCCAGCGTCCATCACTATCGTACTGCTAAGCAGATGGGTTGTACTGGGGAGGCTGCATTTGATCTCTTTGCCATTTTTAATAGCTTTTGATTTTGCCAGCAGTGGGAGGGGAGGAAATTGCTTTGTGGGGGAATACTGGAGAAATGTCCTCTTTCAGAAGGGCTCTTAGCTGTGATACAACAAGACCAAAAGCAAAATTGTTTTTGGAGGAAGAAGAGTGAGGGCTCTGTGATTGCCACACTTCATTAGTTTTGAAAATCTTGGCTTAGCCCTTTGTAGTAGAGCCATTCGAGGGGCTCATTCTAGGTCCAGTTTGTAATGTTGTAATGGCCGTCACTGCTGAAAAAGATTCCTCTCTCAGAAGCGTGGATGCAAATAGAAGTGCATCATCAGCTATGCTTACTAAACAGGGACACTAATTTTTCAACCCATCCACTGCTTAGGCAAAGAGTTTCCTTGACACTGAGCTGGTAAATGTCCATTTCCCCTAGTGTCAGTCAGTTGTACCTGCAAGCTAACTGAACGGTGTTGCATTTTTAGACTTTTAGCAAATGGGTTCAAAACCCATGGAAACTCTTTGCTTGGAAGATTTTCAGACACGTTAGAAAATTCTGTTTTCAAGTTTTTCAAGTGTGCAGCTAGGGGAGTTTTTCTCAGTGACACGCTTGCATCAGTTTTGGCAACAAAATCACACACTGGTGGATCTGTTTTCATGATGCTCTCTCCGTAGCATGAGTTTCTTTCGAAAAGCAGTTATTGTCTCACCTGTTGTTCAAATGGCACCTTCACCTTGAAGGGGCACCTTAAGTGTATTTATTTTTTGGATAGTATCTGCTAGGTAGCATACTACTGACAGCAACTGGTCATCAGCAAGTTTGCAACACTTGTCTTTTTCTAAAAGAAAACTCCTCCTTAAGTTTGAGAGGTCTTTTAAGGCCTTTACAGTGAGATGAGCAGTTAACTTGTACATGGTACAAGAGATTTATTCGGTTGCTCCTTATCTCATTCCAACTTGTCGTAAAGACTCTACTGGGTTGAAGGCCTTGTTTTTATAAACAAAGGTGACAAAGTGCCCCTTCCAAACCCAGCCCCACAGCACTGCCACCATGTTTACTGTCCCTCCACTGTGACCATCCAGCACCTCCCATCTGCAGCAAAAACGTCAGCTGAACCCAACGAGAGGGGACCGCAGCAGACCTCTGAGAGCCTCTGCCCTGCCGAGGTTGTGATAGCCATTTTGATAGGGGATATTTCTTCACAGAAGAATTTTGAAGGAAAAAACCTGCCTGTTTGTACTGAAGAAGTTTCTTCTTTGACAATGAAAAACAAGTGAAAAAAGCCATTACTCTGTTAGAAATTAAACAAAAGGTAACAAGAACGTAGGGTTTTTCAATGGTTTTTACCTGTAAGGGGAATTTTTAAAGCACTTGATAAAAGCCTGTCACCTGTTGCTAAAATTGAAAATGAATCCTTTAGAAAAGTTTGTTAGATTAATAGAATTGCATGTAGATCTTCAGAAAATCCATTCTATACTTCAGAAAAGCTACTGTGTTACTGCGAAAGATGTGCTGGATCTTTGATAATTCCCAGAGAGGTGGAACAGTGCTTGAGCAGAAATCCAAGCTATTGTTGTTGGTGAAAGTTGGATTTGTATCTCCATGGCATTTTGTACAGGGTGTGTGAAGAATCCTGATTGCATTCTGAGAAGTACAGTACTGCACTGGACATTGTACACAGTTAAGAGCATTGTCTGGTTGTGTTTGAAGCAGATAATTTTTATGTCTGTCTCTAACAGTTTGACAATTTCATTTCCTGCCCTGTACTTAAAAAAGGTTTTTAAAATAAAACCTGCATCAAGAAGGCAGAACTCCAATGCAGGAGAATAAATGTTTCCTGTATCCAGACTCTGAAGGATCTAAACTGCCAAGATAAGTCTCAGAAATACCTAAAATAGATAACTTTGATTTCATATGGCAGAAGTGTGTGGAATGGTATGTAGAACTTCTTAATTTTGCTTCTTGCCTTCCTCCTCTCCCACTCACAAGATGACACTTCTGTATCTTAACCACTCATTTACAGCTGTAGTAAACTGGGAGAGAACATTTGTATGCCTGAGATCTTCTCCATCACCCCTCAAGGAAAGAAAGTGCAAAGCCCACTTAAGAAAAATCCATATTGAAGAATAAATCCACATCACTATGAAGCAATCTCTATCAAGCAAAGTATTTTCTTTTGCTCCTTTTCTCAGCCCTGTACTTCCAATCCCCAAAAGAAAATCTAATACACACCCATTAAATATAAATGTCAGTGGTTAAAAAAATGAAATGAAACAAATCTGATGTGGCAAGAGGTTTCTGATCTGTGGGAGACGAGCATTTCAAACAAGTAGACCATGTAAAAGAATGGAATAATGGGGCCTTTGAAGCCAAGACTTGTTAGAGATTGGTTTAGAAGTGTTCGCAGTAACAAGTATCTTTCTGCCAGGTGTCTTGGGCTTTGTGCATGGAGTGTGGGCTGCCAGTACACTGCAGAGTGTAGAAATGGCTGTGACGGGGAATGGGAGTAAAGAGGCTGCTCTTGCAGCACTGATCCGTGTTGTCAATGTGACAAGCATCTGAGCCGCAGGAAGAAAAATCTTCTGTCAGATTGCATATTTCCTCCATTTACTAAATCTCTTGTGATCACAGCTTGAGATGAACAGAAGCGTGGAACACATAAGGGATTTACAGACCTGATCTTCACTGGCATCTTCTAAGTTTTATGGTTTTGCTAGGAAAAACACAGATTCCAGGCGTTTCCTAGTCGTGAATGAAGATAAATTTCAGTTCAGACTTCTTGCACACGTCCTCTGATTTATTATGTGATCCTGAACTACTAAGAATTGTGTGCGTTGGGGGCACAAGAGACAGCGATATCCAATGACGGGGGAAAAGCAATTTTACAAAAAGATTTTAGCACCCACTGTTCCATAGGATGGGTGGCTTTGTTTTTATTCCCCATTTGAGCGCACAGTTCACCTTGATCAGCTTTCTAATGTGACACTGCCTTCCAGTAATAAAAATTTCTGCTTTTCATTTAGTAGTATACCTGATTCTCAGATGTCCGTAGAAAGTACATGCTAAGCCTGATCCTTGTCTCAGCATGCGAATATTGTTCTACTCTCTAATATTTTTATCAGCTCTTGATTAGTCCAGCTTTTTATCTTGTTCCTCTTGCTGAAGGCTTGATCTATTATCTGTGAAAACTGGTGAAAAGACTCCTTTCAACTCTGGGAAAAGCGGTTTCAGGGTTTTTTCATTGTGTTGCTGAAATCCCAGCAGAACCATTGGGGCTCACGTGTTCGTTCCCTGTAATACCATATGATAACCCTCTAACAGTGAGCATAAAATACTGCAAGCCAGCTGAAAACTTGTCCTTCGCTAGTGTGCCTTCTGTTTCTGAAATGCTCCCTGCACAGTCAGCCATTCCTTGGTACGCGTTAGTCCGAATATGATCACAGTTTTCCATTAATACTACGTCAAAAGAGGCTTGGGCTGCATAACCTACGCTCTGTCCCTACTGTGTTTTTAGATTTCACTAAAATCACAGCTCCCTGTTATTTTACACTTCAGTTGCGTTGTAGCAGCTCCCGAGTAGGCAAGCAAAGCTCTGCTTGCAGCAGGCTCTGGTGCTTGCTAGTAGCAGATTCCCAGTCACGAGCTAATTACAGCTGAGAAAATGAGAGAGAGGAAATAAGAGACACTAGATAAAGCATCCTTCGCAGCTTGTTATTTTGAAGCTGGAATGGAAAGGGCCTGGGAAGGGATTATTAACGTACATAAATGGCACCTGAAGAATGTGGTGTTAAATTACTGCAAAGCTGTTGTAGTTGGAAGAAGGAAGCTGTGATCTGCACATCTGCCGTTCTTTGGAAACACTTTCCACTTGTGACTTTCCCATGTGATCGTAGCTTGAGCAGCTGCTGCCAGGTGCCTGTTCTCCCTTCCTCTCCCTCTTCTCCCTCCTGTCCTCCTGCAGGCATCCTCCCTGGGAAATGCAGCCATGCCTTCAAGGGAAATGGCAGCTTCTGTTGCATTTACTGCTTCCTGCGCTTCAGCCTGAGCTCTCCAAGGCCTTCAGATGTCCCTGTTCACAGTAAAACTCTCAATGAAAGACAGTAAGCAGCTAGCAAAAAGGCTGTAGTGCTTTAGGAGACGCATTTCTACTCATCTGGCCTTTGTCTGAACAAAGCCAGTACCATGATACGTCTCTAGATGATGTACTACCTGGTTCTGCCTGTATGAATATGGTGTGCTGCTGTACTTTATTACCTGTAAAACAAAAAACAACAGTGCAGATTGTCAGCATTAAGCACCTTTAGAGTTGTAAAACTGAGTGCCATTGCAGTGCTTCAACTGTTATGAGCTGGGTGAAAAGGAAGATCTTACTTTGTCAGCGAAGCTGGGTGTTTCTAAAACAGATTGTGAACAACTGTTTTATGATCCAGTTGTCCTCTATTCAGGCTAACTTGCACTGAAGCTTTCCTCTGTCTTCTGGGGGTTTTGCAGTCCTGCAGTGACTTCAAGCTGGCTTGTTGGCAGAGGGGTATGGGCAGCAAAGGTAACGAAGGATTCACAGTGCTCTGAGTCGTGAATTCAGGATAAAATGATCTGGGTGCATGCAGTCTTGAGATCTTTTTATTTGGTTGTGTTTGATTTCTTTAAAGAAAAGTGATAATTTTTTTTTTCAGTTTTGAATCGGCCAGGAAGACAGACTTCTGATCTTTAAATTGTTCCCAGTCCCTCCTAATAATAACTTTGGGGTTGTCTGGAAATAGCTTTCTTATAGAAGGCTGAAACTCCTTCTTCAGGGTAAGGATGGCATCCTGTTGCCCTCTCTTTTCTTTTGAGATTAGCGTGGTGTTAAATTGTGTTCCCCTGGAGGCTCGCATAAGTATCTCAGCCAAATGAAAGACCAAAGCTGCTCAGCTTGCTGACTGAGTTAATATCTGAGCAACTTGCTTTCCTTTTGGAGGGGAAAAAAAAGTTACTCTTCTCAGGATTGTTGCTTGAGGCCTTTGTTATCCGCTCATTTCCAAATAAGCTTTTCTGAGAGATGCAAATTTCAGGCCCTGCTAGGGAAGAGGGGCACGTGCATTCATCATTGCACATGTCAGAAAGTTTTGGACTGAGGTGTTGAAGTCAGAGCTGTGGTCCAGTGTCTTGAAACATGGAGGGCTGACAAGCAGTCTACTTACAAATGATGGAAAGAAATTTATGCTTTTTTTTTTACATTGGAGCAAGTAGCACATGAAATCAGATATTTATCTGGGGAATTTCTTCCAGTCACATACCAGGAGCAGCAGAAAGCAGGACCTCGGGACCTAGCCACCAATACTGTTGTTTTGAAAATGAAGCTGCAGAGTGAAACTGGAGACAGAGTTTCCTTGGGTTATCTGAGCCCACCTTGCTTTGGTGAGAAATCTTACTGCTCACTGCAGGGCAAAGGGGAAGGATAGTCTTGTGATTAAAAAATAAAAATAAAAAACACAGAAATTAAGACTGAGTCAGGAATCCAGACTTCTTGATTCTGACTCCGGTGCTGAAAAATTTTAGCTTTAGATTAGATGTATAACAGCTTTTCAATGGTGGCCCCTTACTGTCTTTTGAGGGGGTTGTCATTTGAGCTTCTACTTAAGCAAGTTCAAGTTTTTAGCAGTTTTTTTTATTCTAGCCATAGTCTGTAGGCATTCAACATGCAAAAATTATCACTGCTTCTCTAGACCAATGGGATTTTCTTACTTTTTCAGTATTAGCTTTGCAGATGTAGATGGTTATCTATTAATTTGCTTTTAGTTACGTTTTGTGTACATCCCAGGGCTCTACCAGTCACATATTGAAAGCTAGTGCTTTTGACTGCTCGCAAGAATGAATATGGTGCTTTTGAAAACTTAAACTTTTATTTTTCATTTTTTTGCTATTCCAAACTCCCAAGCAACAGACACTGTCGTGAACTTTACCTTAGAGAACTAATGCCATCGATTGTAGTGTGTACATGCTTTGAAGGTGCAAGTTGTTGTCTGAATAAAACATGTTATTTCACGTAGGATTTAAATACCAAATAAGAACGAGTCAGAGAACAGATACAAGCAGACTTGCAGAGAACAAAATGGGTCTGAGCCTTGCATGTTTTGTTCATTATGGTTTTTCCTGTGTGATGATATACCTTTGTAATTGGAAAACTTAAATCTTTGGCAAATGAAGTACTTAGCATACAGATGACAGTACAAGATACCAAGTCAGAACTTCCAGACCTTCCCGAGTTTAAAAATTATTAATAACATGTGTGGGGTTTGTGCTTTCAGACTGTTAATGAGGATCTAGTTGGAGCAAAGGAAAATGAAATAGGTGTTTTGAGTTTGAGATACTGATGAATAAAGAGGGTACAGAAACTGGCACGTCAAATCTGACCAAGAGTAGCAGGCATCTCGTGGATTTCCAAGACCTAGTGTCAGGATGTTCTGTATATGTACTTGCATGTCCTGATCACACAGTGTACATAACATGATCTGCTGGGTAAGAATAGTCTGCAGTTGTTGAAAATTCACTCACAGGCAACATGTGGTGCTGTGTGTCTGTCTACAAGAATTTCTAGAGTGCCAGTCGCCTTTTAATATTTAGATACTACTGTACAGTTTTGTATGTAATATAAAGACATTGCTAGAGTTAAAATGAAACTGGTTTCTCTTCCTACTGATATCTTTTAATGTGACACAGTATGTGAATATACTGATTTCCTTCAGAGATGGATTTTCATGCTTTAGCTGCTTGGGCTTGGAAGACCGGTGTGTATTTATTGGAGTGTGTGCTACTCTGAGTTTGAATAATTTAGACCTTTTGCAGGTTCAGGTCCATTCGTGCTAGAGTTACATGAGGCTCCGAAACTCTTCATGTTGGACTTTACTCTGCAGTTCTACAACCGGGTGTAGGTTGGCATATTTGTGACTGTGGTTGCCTTCCTCTTAATCACACACAAGCTTTATGGGAGCTGGTTAATGTGCTGCTTGCTTTCTGTAGCCATCAAACATCCAACCCTTTTGCAATCTGTTTTTTTTATGGTAGAAAGCAGACTTGAAGCATGTATCATTTTTAAAAATCACGCTCTTACCTGGCGTTCCAGGCTTACTGTTTTTCAGGGCTATGTTTCCGCAGATTGGTTTGGGCTTGTGCTTGAGTGTTGAAATAACTGAAATAAGGAAGCTTCCTATTTGTAGTAAAACTTTGCCTTGTATCGCGTAGTCCTAATGAGAAGCAGAGTGTGTCCCAGAGAGCAGTAGTGATGAGTCAAGTGCTGAGGAAAGAGAAGCGTGAACTGCGACCTGGAGGGAGGCAGCTTGCTTGGTGCCTGACGATGCCCAGTAGAAGAGCTCGATTTCCACCATGCCTTTGGCTTCCTTAAGCCCAGGGTGACCTCAGGGAGTCCAGTCAACGTTATAAATGCGTATTGAAGGCCTATCAAATTGACAGGCTTGCTACTGGGCTTTCTACAACAGTGCTGCTAATCCTCGTGGCCAGTTCTTGCAGTTTCTATTGTGAATCTCCTGAGGAGCATTTCCTCACTTTCTGACTCCAAGGGTCAAGTCACTCCATGAGAAAACTCATTTTCATTTGAAAACGGCAATGTGTCTTTCTGGTTGACTCTTGAAAATGTGATCCAAACTTGCAAATGTGATCCGAATTTATCCAAATGTCTCAGAAATCAGGAAGGGGGTAGAAATGGAATTTAAAAAAAAAAAGTTGATTTCTTCTCTTTGGGGGTATTTTTTCCTCTGTTCTGACTGAAGAATTTTGGGTATTAAACTTTCAGTACTGCTTTCCGTAGCACCAGACTCTGAGTAGTAGCAGACCCGATTCTCACTTGGAAACGTTTTGGTGAGTCCCCGTCCTGCATGGCAGGTCATCTCAGCCGCGCAGAGCTGGCCTGAGCACGCTGGTGAGGCACAGCTGACGGAATGACTCCAACTGAGGACTGCAGCGTTGTTCCTGCCTTTTCTGTTTGACTTTATATAAACACAAGGACATCACATATCCTGTTTGCTCTGGTTTTCCCATCTGTTTGGGAATAATAGAGATCAGCGGTTTTCTCTTTAAGTTCCGCAGATGAGAGCTGCTACAATGACAAACTGTTGTCTGAGCAAAAGCTGACATGGGCATTGATGGGACTGGCGGCTCTATTTTCCTGTGACCTTTACATGGACTAGAAAAGAGAGGAAAAGCAGAGACAGTGGGAATTCAGCCTGAAGCGTTGAGCTCTAAGTGTAGCAGCTGTGGATTTCCTCAGCAATCCAGGCTGACGGGGGTTTTCCTGAAGGGGAGCGCTTGATGGCTGTGGTTTTGTGGTATGTTCCCCTTGTGTTCCTCTTCCTCCTGAGGAGAACGGATGACATGTGACAGGAGACTGTGATGGATCTTCCTGTTAAGGTGATGCCTTATTTTGTAGGGTTCGTAATCATCAAAACCTGTGACTCTTTACCACTGGAAGTTGTCTGTATTAGTCAAATCTCCTCATGTTCCCCTCTGCAAACATACTCTTTTGTCTTGCAGTGAGCACAAAGATTCCTCGGAAAAGAAACACAAAGACAAGGAGAAAACCAAACACAAAGATGGCAGCTCAGAGAAACACAAAGACAAACACAAAGATAAAGACAAGGAGAAGAGAAAGGAAGAGAAGGTAGGTGTCTCCTGTGGGAGAGACAAGGTTTATACTACTAAATGGTACAAATTCAGCAGGTTAGGCGTATTTTCTACTTCCAAGTTTTTATCAGCCTGGAGAAAAATATTCCAGTGCTGACCCACAGACTTGTTTTGTGGAGTGTTAGATATGAACTTGTAAGGGCTTTAACTGCAGGTATTGTGAATGGAAACAGTTCCACAGTGGAGCTGCGTCCACTGGCTCCACATTTTTACTTTTCACTTTGCCAAGCTTAGATTCAGAAACAAGGGAGAAAAATCTGTTAGATCACGTTCCTTCCATGCAAGGACAAACATAGACAAGTCCCACAAACTATATACTTAACTTCAATCTATTGAAGCAATTGGAGGGCCAGAAGATATTGAATTGACTAAGACTTACAGAAAATGTTGGCTTTTTGGAGTGTCGTGTAGGTCACTGAGGGCTACAGAGGATGAAGATACAGTCACAGTGCCCTTTGGTTCCTTCGACAAGTTAAATATCTTGCCTGTGTTCCACGTTGGAAAAACATAAGGTGCTCTGGGCAGTGCTAATCAGCTGCTACTTTTTCTCTTTTTCAGCTGAAGTCATCTTCTGGTGATATAAAAATAAAGAAAGAAAAGGAAAATGGTTTCTCCAGGTAAGAAATCAGATCTATGATCTGGAAAAAGTAGTAGTTTGACTGCTTAGGTGCTCAGTGTTTGACTCCTCTCACTTGGTCTTGGTGAGAAATTGGAATGCTTTTGACCCCTTCAGACAATACAGTCTTCTCAATTATGGGAACTGGTAATTGATCTACTTACCTAGTAACTGGAGATGGGAGCTGTTGAATACCTGGAATCTGCCTACACATGCTGGGTTTGTCCAAGTATTAAATAGGTGAATTCTGTCGAGGACAGATTGAACTACGGAAACATCGGTAGCTGGAGTTGAGAGAACCTCTGTTCTAAAATTGGTACTTGAACCCTGCAGGCAGTCTTCTGAAGACAGGGCCTTGTAAAGACAGTCCAGATCGTCTCGGAGTGTCTCTTCTGTAAAGCCTTTTTGCAGAGGAGTGACAAGTAAGGAGGGTGCTTGTGTAAAATCAGAAGTACCTTCAGAAAATGCCTAGGTGTCCTACTCTACTAAATTCCTGGTAAAAATAGAGGCTCCTGGACTTAGATGTTGTATCAGTCATCACTAAGTAGTCTTATTAAAAACTGGAAGTGAGCAATTGATAGAAGAGTACTGTTTCTTAATAGTTGACCTACTAAGATCTCTTGTGACTTGTTTAAATCCAGCCATTGCTTATTTTGAAGGTGGTAAATCTGGTCCACTGACTTATTGGAGGTCTGTGGTGTGGTGGATGTGTGTGTTCATATCTATTGGTCAAGAAAAGCTTTGTCATGTGTCCAGTTTTATGAATCCACTTAAAATAAAATCCTTTCAGTCTCACCATGTTCTGTGGGTGCAGAGAGGTTGGGAGAAGCCACTGGTGTAGTCCATGCCTTCTAGTTATTCTTTGCATATTTTAAATATGCCCGCTTGACATGAGTTCCTCCATCTGTTTCGTTTTCTTACTCCTATTTAAAAATGCAAACTAAGTAGTTATGCTTGGCACAGGGAAGAGGCGCCCTCTCCAGGCCCTTTTGGGGATACTATGGAAATAGAATGCAATGACGTTTAGGTGTTTCATGGTGTAGGAGACAGTTAATAACAACTCTTTCAGGCCTCTGCTATTCAGCAGAATTGCATACATGTGCTAATCTCACCAGGGACATTGGATGTTCTCATATCAAGGTAACTAGGTTGTCTTCAGGTCCAAGAGTCTTTTTTTGTGTGTTTGACGAAAGCCTGAAGGAGCCATCACAATTGTGCCTTCTTCAGGGCCAAAAGCTGGCTAAGAGTAATTATTTTCTTTTTTCCTGCTGAAATGTTCTTTTGCAAATTCACCAGAGAAAAATGTCCTTACTCAGATGGTTTTGATTTTCTTCCTTAAGACTTGGTAGGATGAGCAATGTTCCAGTCTTGGGAACAATGCGAGTCAAGGTTCAGCTTGGTCATACAGCTTCTTTCTTTTAATATAATCACACTTTATTTCCTGCTATTACAGAACATTGCAAAATATTTCAGTGTTAAAATAGACTAGATAAAATTCCTAGCAGCTTAGTGAACAGCAGTTCTAGATTTCTGCCTGGAAGGGAGAATAAATTAAATGAGACAAATACTACTTTTCCATAGATGTTTTGCAACTGTCTACGTGCTACAGACTTGTGTCTTAGTTAATCATAGGCGATGCCACAGAAATGGCTTCTTACAGCAGCACATATCTGTTTCCCCTGAGTTGCATCTACCAGCACTGCAGTGGCTTTAGAGCTGTGAAAGAGCAAACTGCCTTGTTCTGCTTCATGGACACATTACCAGCTAAAATAAGACTCCAGAATGTCTCTTGCTGACTGTAATCTACAAAGCAGAATGCTGCTTTTTTTCTCCCACTCCATCCAATTGCAAAATCTGCATGTTGACTTGGAAACTGAGTCAATTTGATATAGAAATTGCTGATTGAATATGAAGAGGAAAGCCCAAGATGGCACTATTACTTTTTCTACCTGAGTGGAGCAGCACTAAGTGCTTCAAAATGTAATTTTGGCCTCTTCGAGACATCTTTTTCTTTATGAAGATAAGTGAAATGCTTTTGTGAAATCTAGCAATAATGAGTTTGTTTAAAGGGATAGTCTCTCTTGCACTCTTTTTTTTTTCTTATTACTGGTGTCTTGGGACATTATGGCTGAAAACATTGAGACTAATTTAATATTTGCAGTCTGTTGAAAAGGACAGGATTATTTGCTTCCCACAGTTTGGATAGTGAAGAGAGACTGGTCAGTTTAACTTTGCCAAATCTTTGTTTCCTTCTCTGGTTTTCACATGCCTCCCTATTTAGTTGGCAAAAGATTCAGGGGAATAGCTTTCAAGTCTTTGTTTAGTTGATCTTCTTCTGTCTTATCAGACTCAATAAGGATATTGAGTTGAAACTAAATAATGCCCTCTATTTGACTGCACACATGCATGCATTTTAGTCTTCTTTTAAGAATGTTTGAAAGTGTTGAAGCTACAATTTATACTCAAAACCTCAAAGAAACACAGTGAAATCTAAGCAGTTGAATTTGATCTTGATATTGCTTGAGAAATAGCAAATATGTAGACGCTGAAAGAATCTCTCCTTATGCTGTCTCATGGATATTCAGAGAATGACACACCTGAGGTTTTTATGGTCTTAGGATGTCAACACATTCCAGGACTTGAAGACATGCCCATTTTACAGATGATGATTTCTTAAAATCGAGTTGTTTCTGGTTTCCAAGAAACTTTGTTTTTGAAGTTAGAACCCCCTTTCTTTGCTTCTTTTTGTAGTCCACCACGTATTAAAGATGAACCAGATGATGATGGGTTTTATGCATCTCCTAAAGAGGACTCCAAACCCCTGAAGAGACCACGAGAAGATGATGAGTAAGTTGCATGGCTGCTGGTGACTTGCATGTTTGCCTTTAGTTCTAAAAAGGTAACATTGAGGGAGCAGGTGGGATTTCAGATCATCAGCACAAACTCATTCAGATGGGTGACTAGAGGTCTCAGACCAGACTCCTTATGCTATTACAAGTTCCCTGAGCAGGACAAGGATAGTACTTGTGCTGTCCAAGGCAAAATACCATTACCCGGTTCTGCAGATGGTGCTGTGAAAAGTTGCAGTGCTAGTAAATAAAAAAGAAAATAAACAGAAGGTAGGTAAAGACACCGATGAAGATTGTAAAACATCAATCTGAGCAAGTGAGGTATTAATGCTAGCTAAGTGGCTGCAGTGGTTTCTGCTGGGTGAGGAAATGACTGCAGAAGAGGAAGAAAATGCATTGTCAGCCTGTTTGGGGGTGAGGGGGAGGTTTGCCTGTGCTGCTTGGCATGATTTGCCTAGAGTCTAAATATGTCATGGGTTATGCTGAAGATTTTTGTCTCTAAGTCAAAAGAAAAATACACATGATGTTTGCCTGATATAGTAATCTACCCAGTAAAATAAAAGCCCAGTTGCATCACACTGTGATCTGTCACCATCTATGTGCATCCAGCTCTTTAGATAGTGAGACCTTATTAGCAGTCTGGATTTAAAGGGTTGGAAGGGTTTAACCGTAGTGGCATTCTGTCCCTATGTGGTATTTCTGTTTCCAAGAGAGATGGGTGTGACGTCTTCTCTTTTGTGTAATCATTTGCTGCCTTCTGTTAAGTCTTTGTGACCTCCCATCTCATGTCTGCAATGGAGAGATTAAGAATTTGCCAGTAGTCAATTTTGGTATTGTTTGAACTAGTGGGGAATGCAAAAAGTGAGCACTGTGGGCAGATCCCAGACCGATGACGGGAAAAGGAGTCGGGGTAGAACATGCCACAAAGCTTTTGCCCATTTATGCCACCCCATGTAATCACTGGGTGGCTACTAATACTTTTGAATCAATTCTTCATCAAGGAAGATTTTTGCTTCAACAGTCTGCAACTTGTACGGGCTATTTTGCCAGGTAGGGATTATTCAGTCTTCAAACGTTGGGGCATAAAATGGTATTCTTTAGAAACTAAACATGCCAGAAATATTGTGAACTTGTGTGCACAAACTTGGTATATGTATGACTTCTTGTTATTTTTTTCTACTGGAAGATTGATTATTTTCATCAGCTAGTCTTTTTGTTCTTACAGTGCTGAGTACAAACCCAAGAAAATCAAAACAGAAGACATCAAGAAAGCAAAGAAAAGGAAACAAGAGGAAGAAGAGGTAATGTGAAAGACTAGTTTATTTCTATGGTCAAGAAAAGCAAGGTTGACAATTTGGTGTTGAATTATGTAGAGCACAGCGAATCTGATTCAAGGGTAAGGAGGCAGGGGCCAGTCTGGGACAAAGCTGCATATGATAGAACCCCACCTATGGTGCAGGTTAAGCCATGGTGTATAAAAAGTCAGGAAAACTTTCTCCTACTCTTAAAACAATGGATGGAGAAGATGCCTCCAGGATGTGAACTTCCAGCCTGTTCCAGGCAATTCACAGTCCTTCTGTTAAGTAGTTTGCAGAGGGCGGAGCAGCCTTACCAACAACATCTGGTAATTGCACAGACGATGTAGCACAGTTCAGAGCATAGGAGATGAATCCGAGATCAGCTGCTGGAAAGATGCTTAAAGCTTTTAGATGAAACCTAGGGTGCAAATTTCTTTGGAGAGGGACTTGGCGAAGGGAAGTTAGCCATAATTTGAGACTAACGAACTATGCTTCGCATCTAGCAAAGATACCCTTGTAAGGCACTTGGTGCAAGCACCTCCTGGCAACACGGTTCATTCTTTAATTCATTGGAAGTGTCCCTATAGTGAGCATATACCAGTACATTCCCAGATGCCACCTCACAGTGTTGTAAGTGTGCTCTGTAGCATTTGCCAGACTAGATACACTAGTGCAGGCCAAGGAGGGTGTTTCTATAACTAAGAAATTGTGTTACTATGGCCCAGACTTGCTGCTTATCAGGTGAGGCAGGATAACTGGCTGTGTGTGCAGTTAGCATGTCCCAAGTGTAAAGTAAAAGAATTTGGCTTAGAACATAAGTGGCACCATCAGCAGACTTTGACTTAATAGGATGATCTAAGAGCGCATTTATGTAGTGAGGCCACAGGAATTCAGTTGTTTGTGGTCAAATTTATGTACCCCAAGAGAGACAGTCTTAGTTTTAAAGTATCTTTTCAGGGAGGGGGGAAATACAATAGCTTGTTCTAACAGTTTCTTACTCATTTTGCAGGACAGCAAAGCAAAGAAAGCTAAGAGCAAAGATAAGAAAGTCCCTGAAGCAGACAAGAGAAAGAAGCCGAAAAAAGAAGAGGAGCAAAAATGGAAATGGTAACTATATATCAATGATGTAGGCTACCCTCTGCACCTGGACTTTCCCTGTTACCTCCCATGCTGACTGAATAAGCACATCTGGCTTGCTTTCATTGATTCATGAGGATTTGTTCTGAATAATTGGCTTACACTCTGGTAAGCTCTAAATAAATACCTCATTCACTATGTTTATCCTCTGAAGTAGAAGTGAAATATGGTTTTTGGTATACCTAAAACAAGAAATAATTTTTTTGTGGTTTGGGTTTTTTGTGGTGTTTTGGTTTTTTTCTTTTTTCTTTTCTCTGTAGAATGTAGTAGAGGCTATCCATAATGATCAGATATTTGTGTTCCAGTGCCCAGAACCTGCTCCTTGCTGACACTCTTAGGAGCAGTATGAAACTTGTGGGATTGAAGTATCAGCAGGAATGTATAAAGATGTGCAGATTTATTAACTAGTATTCTAGCAGATCTTACCTGTGTTATACAGAGGGTACAACCTTTTTATTCTAGCTGGATGTCAACTGTGGTCCTGTCAAAACTGCTCTTGCCTCTGGCACAAAAATGAAAGTTCGTCAAGTGACCTTAAGATTGGGTTGTATGAATAATGAATTTTGAAACCAAGTTTTGAATGGAAAGCACTTTCTCTCTTGCCCAAGATCCTAAAGTAACATCACCGAGCAACTGAAGTTGTGCTTTCACTCACTTTTCAAATTTTTTATAAGCTGTTTTAAATAAATCTAAACTTTGTGGATAATTTGGAAGACAGACCTGTGCTGCATTAGTAGTGTTCTGTGTAAGAAACCTGCTGGATTTTTTTTAACTATCCACAGTAAATTAAGCTATTGCTATTGCTGGATTTGAGGAGCTGTTGCTTGTGTGTTTTGAAGTTTGGGCCTTAGTACTTCCCTCAGTTTAAAGCATATGTGGTTTTCAAAAGCACATGTATGTTCTGCACTCCTGTAATCACCTGTAATGTATTTTTATGACCTCTTGGGATTGATGTTTCCATGAGCGTCTTCTCAGATCATTTGGCTATTTTTAACAGATCTGTAGTGTTGGGGAACGCCTTTGCAATCTTCTTCAGTCCTTTCAGGTTCAGTCTTCTACCCCTTTATTGTCACTCTTATTGATTCACTTTTAAAAAAGAAAAGTTCTTCTGTTTATAGTCTTTGCATATTTTTCTTTGATTGTCACAGCTTTCTCAGAACAGCAGTACTTGTCTTTTTTTCATACTTGTATACTGTCTTAGAAGTTTGGTTTTCAGGCCCCTCCCCAAAACTATCCTGTGATGGTTGGGGGCTTTTTTGCGCAACCCACTTTTTTCCCCGATCCCTTTGACAACATATTTTTAATATTCTTTGACATTAACAAACTACGGGGACATGAAGCAATAGGAAGCTACAGAAGGTCTCTAAGCCTTAAGGATCTGTTGTCTTTTTGGCTTTGTCTCAGCTGCCCTTGCTGGTTCTGTCTAACTTAATATTCTGTTATTACAGCTCCCTTTTGTAGTCTGTAATCCTTCAACAGAAAACCTTTACTGGAAAGCCATACTGTTCTCCCCTCACCTGCCTTGGCAGCACAGTCCCAGGTAGCTGTGTTAAGCTCTGTGATTTGTGCTTACTGCTGAGGAAAACTGCCTTTGAAAGCATGTTTTGCAAAATTTGGCAGTAGGTAACTACATCCTTTTGCTGATGTTCCTGTCATCCATCTGCAGCTTTGTATAGCATGTCTTTGCTGGACAGGGTTTCATCTGCACTTCAACTGTGTCTCTTAAGGGCATTTTATGTTCCATCTGAATCAATTTTCTGAACGTTTGATACCTTTTTTTGGCTGCTTCCTCAAGTGCTTGCTGCCTTGAGCGTTTTCATCCTCACTTAGGTGAATACTTGATGCTAGACATTCCCAAGGCATTGGCCTCATTCATCACCATGTGGAGCTCTTTTAGAGGTCATTTTCACACCCTGTCAGTGTGTGAAGAATATGTGATCCAGAAGTATACCTTATGAGCACTTCTCCCACCTTGTGTTATAGCAAGTTCGTTTCCTTGAAATAACATATCCCTGAGGTATATTCTGGTTTTTTTCTGAAGAATCTTTTCTATTTTCATTCCACTTCAGAAACACTCCCCAACTCTACCTTCCTGAGCCACCCTGGCATTCTTAGGCAGGTTTGATACAAGATTTAATCAAGGAAACCTGTATGACTGATTAGCACAATTTCTGCTGAAATCAGTAAGGCAGCTTCCCTAATAGGCAGCATTCTCCTTGCTCCCACAAAACCGTTTGTAGAACGTTGCTTTAGGACCAGGAGCTACCTTGGTCGGTGTTGCTGTAGTGCTTTTATTGTTTAAAACCAAATGAGGATGAAAAATTGGCTAACATCAGGAGGCTCACTTTTACCTTTTATCTTAACGCTTCTGTACGAGGTTTAGGAAGGTGGAGGTAGGATTGGGAAAGGTTTGTGATCTTTTTGTGGCAAACTTTCTGGTAGCTTAGAAACCACCCCATGGATCCCATGTTTCCTTGTAGCCCTCCCAAAAGGCGCAATGTGCTTCAGCTATCTGTTTAAACTACTACCTTTCTAGTACTCCTTTTATATGCATCCCTTACAAAAGTAACAGGAACGGGTAGAGAGACAGAATTTCTCATCCAGTAAATACCAGAGTGATAAATCTTAAAAAGCCATGGGTGAAAAGTAAGAATGACAAACCTATCCCGTAAAGTAGTAGCTACTGTGAATGATTCCCTCATTTTTTCTTACTGGAATAAAAATATTCATTTTCAGAGAGGATAACCTTTTTCTGGCTGGGAGGAAAGGCGAATGGTTTAGATTTATTTTGCTGGAAGGAACCTAGGCCGATGTTTGACAAAAATATTTAGATTTCTAGCTTCTAATTAATTTAAAAAACAATCATTAGGAATGTAAATATTTGGGACCTAGACTTCAAATGTCAATATTAGTTTCTTATATCAACATAGTTTACTCGAGGCTTCTTCCCAGCCAGGGACTGAAATCTAACATGCGGGTTTTGTACTGATAGCTGGGATTGTGTGCTTTGCTGTTAAAGATGTTACTGTGCTTCTCAGAAGTTGGGTGTAGTGCTGTGGTCAAAGATGGTGCCTTTCTAACTATAGCAAAGTACTGTGTCCCATACAATTGTTGTTCCTAAATTACTGATGTACAGGCACCAGCGAAGCATTTTGAGTGTCTTCTAGGAGAGGCTCTTTTTTTTTTTTTTTTCCTCTCTACAGTGCTTATCTTCTGTACAGCAAACCTGTTCTCTTGGTAAGGATGAAGTGATCTGTATTTGTGCATCACAATTGCTGAAATGCATGCAGTACATGCACATCTCTTCTCAGCTGCTCTTGCACCCAGAATGGGACTGCTCCATAGAGCTGACACTAGAGGGAAGCTTAAACTTTTTTTTTTTTTATTGTCATGGCTGCTCAACAAAGTTGTCTTGGCAATTCAAAGACTGAGTGCTGTGGCAGGTTAATGGTCTTCCAGTTGATTAATCACTAAGGTAAAATAGCCTTTCTCAGCAGGGAATCCTATGCCAGCAGCACGTAGCAGTAATGTTCTGGTAATGATGAAAGAAGTGTAGGGGGAAGGGGAGGAATTAGTGGCTTCGGCACAGGGTACTGGCCTGGCGGGACCCCTTTTCTGTGTAGATGAATTGCTGACCCTGTGAGTTTGTTCAGTTGGAATGTGGGATTGGTGGCGCCTACCTTGCTGTGTTTTGATACCTAATGCATCATTTGCAAAACATTTTTATAGAGGTGCTTTAAGGCAAGTTTGCAGTTTTCCTGTGCTACTCTGTCTTCAAGTATGCTTTTCTTACCCAAAGAATTGGAATGAATTTAAAATGACAGAGCAGGTTTCAGTCTTTCTTGTCTGAGCAGGTTTGTTCTCATTTAGGTCATAAATGAACATCTGTTTCTTTATCTCTGCCCTTAATGGCATCTGAAAGCAGCTGCATAGTATACTACAATTGTTTGGCTTTGCTGAGCAGGCATCCTGGACCTGATGTTAGATCACAGCTGACTCTAATTTGGCATGATCCTAGTTGTTTTACAAAGCTGACTTCTTCATTTTCTTAAGTTCTGAGGTTTTTCAGCTGTGTGATTTTTCTGAAAAGAGCAGCAAATGGGAGGTGAGGACTATGGTGTCATCAGATAACCTGTGACCCAAGGTCTCCTGTTCATGGACATGGCTGTGCTATTTTTAAAAAAGGAGGGGAAAAAAAAATTAAATGGTGACAGTGTATTGAATATTTATACTTGGTCTGTGCCTGGCAAAGCAATGATTGCTGCTGATTTTCTTTAGCATACTCTTATACCCACATAGTAATAAAATGAAGATTAGGAGCTTAAAATTGTGTTGGTTCATGTTTCTCTCTTGAAGGTGGGAAGAAGAGCGCTACCCTGAAGGCATTAAATGGAAGTTCCTAGAGCACAAAGGTCCTGTGTTTGCTCCACCATATGAACCTCTGCCTGAAAATGTCAAGTTTTACTATGATGGTGAGTTAATCTGTGTTTCCACTTGCTGGGAAGAGAAATAAACATTCTCAGGGTATTGTTCTTCCAGGGACTGAAGAGATGAGGAGGTGGTTTTGTTTTAGTGGTTAGCTTAAAAGAAGTTCCTCAATGGCTAAGTGAAGGAGCAATCTGTAGAAGTAAAGGAACAGCCTGCTGAATTCTGCTAACACAGAGATGAACTTGTTCTCACTCTGTTATGACGGTAAATCTCTCAGGTTCCTTAACAGTATGAGTGTCTTATGCCCGAGAGTAGCGGCGTATAACTAGTAGAATATAGAAGTGTAGCTATTTCATAACTGGTCACCTTTAGACTTGCTCTGTTTTCTTTAACTTTATGAATTGCAACTTCTGTCATCTGTGATGAAATTTGTGATCATTTGGTGGCATGAGCAGAATAACAGACAATTGAATTTTGATACAGATGATTAGGATCTAGTGGGAATGTGTGGGATGACCCTGACCTCAAGGACACAACCCTCAGGTGTAAGTCATGGTCCCACTCACTAACCGTTGTATGTGGGAATCTAATATGCTGGGCTGTGTGGTTGTTAGAGGCTCATGTGGAAGGGATTATATGATGTGATGCCTGCTGGAGACCAGACTTGATGACCCATGTGTTTCCTTTTAGTCTTGTGATCATGTTAAATGAAGGATCAAATTGACCCAGGATTGAATTAAGTGGGAGGCATTTGAATGGACAAAAACGTAATTTTTTGGTGAAGGGGAGATCTGTGCATGTAAGCCTTCCAGGAGCAACATGCTGTTTTCATGTGATGTGACACAGTGTTTTTAAATACTGAGAAACAGGTGGCATTCATTTTCGGCAACAATGTAGTGAAATAAACATCTTGCATCCTATTAAAGGCTGTCTCCAAGTAAGCAACATAGTGATTAGGGATGTCTAGAGGCTTCTTTCTTAGCGTTTGATAAGAACTTGGTACAAACTTGGAAATTTTTTCCCCTCTATTGAAGAATGTATGATATGTCTCCTGCTGTCCAGAGAAGAGAAGAGGGGCAAATTGCACTATAGCTATCCCTTCGGTGCAAGCAACAATAAGGTCCTCTTCTGTTTAGCCATCTATTTCACAAAACCTCTAGGAAGTGCAGGGATTTTTACAGCCTCTGTCATGGCAGAAATTCATCAATAGGCTCAACAATTACGGGGTGGGCAGGGGGTTCTGGCAAATTAAGCCATGACATAAGTCTTCCTTGAGAAACTAGGCAAAAAATCAGATGTCTGATTTACACAGCAGCTGCTAAGAGCTGCTGTCTGTGTTCCTAAGGCATTGTCTAATTTCAAGATTATCCTAGGATGATTTGTAGAGTCCAATAATCACACTATGGCTGGCCAGCCAGCTGCCAGGCTGCAGGCTCTCACTGGAGGAATCTGTCCCTTGCTTAGTGTGATTGCATTGCGGTGAGACTGCCTGATTTTATCTAACATAATGACTGCTGCCGCTATTGTTAGTGCCTACAATACCAAACTCAGTGAAGGAGCTTGAAATGCCAAAGCCATCTTTTAGGGCTTGACTATATGTTTGAGTGACTGTGGGTTAACAAGCTACTGCTCATACCCCAGAGAACTCGCATGTTTTTCTGTAGATACAGCAAGGTAAGAGTGTAGATGATGGCAGTTGCATTTCAGTCATGGCCGTGTGGTCTCTTCTGCTCGTTATATCCCCCGATTGCTCTCTGGTTTTCAGTTTTTAAGTCAGGTAACTAATATTCATGCCTCTGGAATAAATCTCTTTTTTTT